>NW_024121144.1:16658950-16992598 GCF_016745375.1 Pimephales promelas
AGAATTACATGAAATAATCTCTGGGGTGCCTCAGGGTTTAGTGATTGGCCCTATTCTCTTCTCGAAATACCCAACTTTTTACAGTCAGTTTAACAATGGATATTTGACTCGTAAAATTTGACTTGAATTTAATTTAAAATGCTTACGAATTTTAAAGTTTAATTTAAGATGCATATGCATGTGTAGAAATGTACAGCATTTCCCTCAGTTATTCTTTTTTTTTTCTTTCTGAAAAGTCCCCTATCCATCACTAGCCACTAGTTAGTCCATCCATCCATCCATTTTATGTCTTAAATATAAATATAAGCATACTCACTAAGGCGAAGCAGTTCTCTGGATGTCTTATTTTATCATTTTATCATTCTCTCTCCATCACTGCACTTTCCATTGATGCACATTTGTATTAAGACAAAATATAGTAAATGAAAATCTTTTAAGTTCAGCATTCACACAGAATATGCACAAAGAGTATCACCTATTATTATTAAACTGCTGTTGCGAAGGTCGGTGGGGCGAAAACTTCACAGCTCTGCCAAGAAAATCATTTGAATTCTAATGGCTTTTTAAGCCATATGTTGTGCTTCACTTCAGATCATTTATCAAATGGGTGACAACATTTCAACATGATGTGTGAACAGCTTCAGCTCTTGAAATAATGTTGTTTTTGATTATTTTATTGCTTTCATGGTCTTTTATCAAGGCAAGTCACCTTGATTTTTATAACACTTTCTATGATACAGATTGTTTCAAAGCAGCTTTACAGTGATGACAGGAAAAAAATGCAACTAAGTTTGTTTCGGCTGTACAGCAGACAGTCTTTCATCTGGAGTCCGAGTCAAATCTGGAGTCTTTTGTCACAAGTTCAAGTCAAGTCTTGAGTTTGTTACTTTATAATCCAGAACAATGTCCTGGCAACAAGACAAGTTGTTATTTTCAATACAAACACTAAGTGAAGTAATTTCAAGTCAAGACTAAAGTTTATTAAAAAAATGACTCGAGTGTTACTCAAGTCCGAGTCTCTAACCCGAGTGCCCATCTCTGCCTAGAAGAAAATACTGTCATAGTCCAGCTTAAGTAAATTCATTGAGGGTTCATTTCTGTTGAAAATGATTAATTGAGTTCATTTATCTATACAGCCGCTCTGGAGAAAACAGTGATGTCTTCTTCCAGCTCAGTTCAGTTCTCATATAATGGTGTCAATGCAGGAAGATCAATAATATTGTTATATATTATATCCATCAGGTGGAAAAAACCTTGGGAGAAACCAGGCTCAGTTGGTGGGGCAGTTCTCCTTTGGCTAAGCTTATTTGAAGCTTTACAGCATATATCCCTTTTCATAGATTAAAAGGTGTATCTGGTATATTTTTCAAGCAGGGTTTGGGAAAGCCACTTAACTCTATTTAAGATATATCTTAATGCCACACCATACAGTAACATTCTAGAGAATTAAGTGCTTTAAACTTTATGGCAGCAGGGCTCTTCCCCTCTAGGGAAAGTTAGGTCCATAAAAACAAAAGATTTTTAAACTGGCATACTGCAATTCCAAGCATTAACTCTACTGAACACCTTAGGGATGAGAGCCCATCACCCAACAACAGTGCTTTTGTGTTTGAATGGTAGAAAATCCCCACAGTCCCATTCCAACATTGAGTGGAAAGGCTTCCCAGAAGGGAGAAGGCTGTTAGGGAGGGCCTACTCTATAAATGCCAATGAATTTGAAATGAAATGAAATAACAAGCACACAGGGCTGTGGTGTTTCGATGTACACATACATTTGACCATATAGGCCACACACACACACACACACACACCCTGCAGTTAAATTTGGTTGTCAGTTCACCTTTTAGAACTTAATCCTGTTTTGAACTAGGGCTGGGTATTGACACAAATTTCACTATTCGATTCGATTTCGATTCACAAGCTTGATTCGATTCGATTCAATATTGATTATTTTGGATATCAGTTACAATAAATGGCAAATTTTCTCAAGGAAATCAAATCTCTTAACTAATGCTGTAAACTATGGGAGTCTAGTTGTTGCCAATAGGCTTCATTAGCCTAATGTGAAGGTAATAATTAACTGTTTTTTAGCTATACAAACACTTAAATTACACTTTTATTTATTTTTATAATACGAAGATTATATGAAATATAAACATTTAAATGGTGACTGTCATAAAAACTTGCCAGATTTATTCAAATATGCATTAAATATTGAAGAACATTAAGATTATAATGCATATGTAATATGGTGTATATATTCAGCAAAATGCTCCTCTCTAGAGTTATTTTTTCCAGCTGACTAACGAGTTTATGTGGTTTTTCTGAGGTAAATATGACGATACATGACATTAATTACAAGCTGTTTAACTGACGTCTTTCCTCGGTTGAAACGCTGATTGAGCGAATCAATGTGACATGATACGGATTTCGATAAGTTGTACTCTATCTTTTAACACACTTTCAGATGCTCATTCATGTTTATTTCGCGCTGTGACTGGTATTATTATCCCGGAAGAGAGATCAGTGCTGCTGCTTCTCTAGAGCTGCGCCAGAGCGATCTCACGCCACAGCGCCAAAACGCTATTTATGTTTTTGAATTTCTAAAGAAAATGGACGTAATTTGAAAATTGAGACTTTGTTTCATATCAATAGTCACAAAGGACAAAGATTATTGCGATTTTTTGGATGCGCGCAGCCGCGAGACAATGATCCATTCATTCAAATGAAACAGGATGACTAATCGATTCTTGAGATTTAAGAATCGATATCGGTTCGTAAAAATGAGAATCGATTAATATCGAGAAATCGATATTTTTTACCCAGCCCTAGTTTTGTACACCAGAAGTTCAATAAAATTACGGGTACAATCAAATTAACTAATCAAACTAAATTAACAATCAAAGTAGTTATAGAGTGGTATTGCAGAGCAAATGGACGCCATCTAATGTAAGGGAATAAATTTGCATGTTCACTCAGCTCATCATCAGCGAAAATCATTTGGGTGTGAACACGAAAAACGCTGGCGAAAACGTGCGCCGATATTCGCCCCAGTGTGCTTTACATGCTCACAGAAGTGTCTGTGAATGTATTGGCAGTAGCAAGTCTCCGTACTTGCTCTGCAGCAGCAGCGTAAGCAGATCTATTCTGCCAAGACCAAATACATTAGCATTGGCATATCCATTACCATGTCAATCTCATTACCATGCCAATCTCTCAGAGAGTTGTCATGATAGAAAATTGCTTTATGTTGAAAATAAGATTGGCACCTTAAAGGGTTAGTTCACCCAAAAATGAAAATTAAGTCATTAATTACTCTCCCCCATGCTGTACCAACCCCGTAAGACCTTCGTTCGTCTTCTGAACACAAATGAAGATATTTTTGATTTAATTTGAGAGCTGTATAACTACCACATTGGCTCCTAAGGGAATGCCTCTTGACGGCCCAAAAAGTCAATGAAGAAAATGTTTAAATATCCCAAGTGACTACCGTGGCTCAACTATATGTTTATCAAGCGACGCGAATACTTTTTGTGCGAAAAAACAAACAAAAATAACGAGTTTATTCGACTATTTCTTTTCTTCCTTGTAGGCCAGAACGAGACTTCCTTAGATTTCCACGACGCATGCGCGAGAATTGCGATCTGCTTACACCAGCTCATAGACATATACACAGCTTACACCACTTCAGATCGCAATTCTCGCGCATGCGAGAATAATAAACTCGTTATTTTTGTTTGTTTTTTCGCACAAAAAGTATTCGCGTCGCTTGATAAACATATAGTTGAGCCACGGTAGTCACTTGGGATATTTAAACATTTTCTTCATTGACTTTCTGGGCCGTCAAGAGGCAGTCCCTTAGGAGCCAATGTGGTAGTTATACAGCTCTCAAATTTAATCAAAAATATCTTCATTTGTGTTCCGAAGACGAACGAAGGTCTTACGGGGTTGGTACAGCATGGGGGTGAGTAATTAATGACTTAATTTTCATTTTTGGGTGAACTAACCCTTTAAGCTTTATGAGCCAAGCCAAATCAAGCCCAAAAACACTTATAATAAATGGACAAGTGCACTCTGTGAAGCAGCCTTACAGACATGAATGAAACACAACACCTCTTTCAATGGTGGCTTAGTTAAAAACTGTAAAACTTAAGTCTTTGGTTTCTGTAATATTAATTTGGTGAAAAATAGTGGATACCAAACACGCTAAACCAAACATGGCTATGCGTCAATCATTTTCAGGAGTGAGTACACACATAATGATAATTGAGGGGATTCACTCCGTATTTAAATGTGGTTGTCACTCCAGAAACTTAATAGTGTTTACATGGACATATTGTACTATAGTCAGGGGTTAAAGTGGGCCGGGAATGGTCCGGAACTGCGTTCCGGCACCTCAGATAAATTAATAAATACATAGATTCATTAATCTCAACGAATCTCGCTGCTCCCGATATGGGCCGACCAACCTCCTTTTTTGGTTTGCAAATGCAAATGCGTGAAATGCACTCACGATGGTTGAGCGCGCTAAAGTTTTAGGTTCAATATATTTCGCCTGACATTTGTTTTCCCTAGCTACTGTTCTATAGGGTCTCACAAAGAGATCAATAGCAGGATTAGTTTTAATATCATGTAACCATTGTATATCGACATTAAATATTCGTTCAAAATCACCTATGTGCATTAATGCTGCATATTTATAACTGAGAATGCTTTGACGCATTTCCACAGCGCATGATGAGCTAATTTGTATTATTTAAAATTACTTTTCAAATTCCAAAGCTTGTAGAAGGTTCCTATTTGCAATACTGACCTGGTAGCCTTGAGTAAATTACCTTGGTTAAGATAATAATTCATAAAACATATAATTATCATTTACGTTTACTATCTTCACTAACACAGACGAAAATGACAAGACTATCGGTCAAAGTTCAGCTTTAGGAGGGGAAGAGATAGGACAAGTTGAGGAGACTGAGAGAAAGATGTCTAATATATATTTGATAGATTAAATATAACACATATTTGACAAAATAATTTAATATCCACTGGCATGGTTTTAAAGCTATTTATTATCCTTTTTTTGGCATTCAAAAGTCTTAAATTGCACACATGTAGGTCAGAGAAATCAAAATTTTCTCAGGGCAGCGTGCCCACGAATCCCCCCTAAATATCTCTTATTTTTAAGCACATGTCTGTAAATACTCAAAAAGTATTGCTATACCACGATATGTTGTCCCACGGCGAGTCATTTTTACCCAGTTGCACCTACACAAAATTTGAGGGTACCAAATCCCACTTTAACCACTGACTAGTCATGTTCAAAATGATCAAAATGATGAATCTTATCTTTGCTCTGACCCAGTGATTATAGATAAAGCCGAAGAACCCTCAGACATATTATAAATAGCAATATGAAAGGTCAAGTATTTCAAATTGTCTGTGTTTAAAAATACCTCCCAGCCTCCGTTTATGTTCTCTCTGTTTGCAGGATTTCCTTGGCCAGGCCTTGTGTTCGTTGGGAGAGGTGGTGGGTTCGCAGGGCAGTCGTATGGAGAAAGATCTTGGGTAAGAACCGCTCTGTTTGTTTTGTTAACTCCTGAGTTAACAGAGAATGCTTGTTATGAGCCCGCTGAACCTTACTTATCTAAACCATGTTGGATTTATATGGTTTTGTCAACTCTAAATCTACTCTGAAACTCAGAGTTTGTTCACCTAACTTCATGCATCAGGTCTCATGTCGTTCTTGGCATGAGCCAATAGCTTAAGTGTAAAATGCATGGCTCCTAACCCAATGACAGTGTGATGGGAAACCATCAGTGGATTGTAACTAAGCAAACTGTGACTACGTGTTTAGTTGAGGACTAATGAGCTGCTGTTCGCTATTGGTGCTCTTTATTCTGACTATGCTCATTAAAGTCTTTAGTCCACCTTTGAGCTTTCTGCATATCCTTCACACCAATGTCATATTGTCATTGCACCTGAACTAGCATTTTTTTTTCCTGACTTGGAAGTCCATTTCGGTTCTGATCTAAGTAACTCAACTCTTTCTCTTGAGGGGTGGTAAAGGCCTGCCTCACATACATTCTTTTCTTTGCCTTGGTTTACAAAGCAGGCTCATTAGATTGTCAGTGGGAGCTCAGCGTCAGTGGGTGTCCCTGTCACCGTTGCTCCATTAGCTAAGCAGACCCTCATGTCAACATTCTCATTACATCCAGATAAAGACAGACCACTAGTGTTGATCAAGAAAATGAAGAACACAGTGGGTTGAGGTTTTGTACATCCCTGCTGTTTGGAGCACTTGTAGCTTTGGATGTATTTGCAACTAATAGTCATACACTATTATGTGTGCTAGTCATAATCTCGCCTAAAGGATTATTAGGAACACCTGTTCAATTTCTCATTAATGCAATTATCTAATCAACCAATCACATGGCAGTTGCTTCAATGCATTTAGGGGTGTGGTCCTGGTCAAGACAATCTCCTGAACTCCAAACTGAATGTCAGAATGGGAAAGAAAGGTGATTCACAATCTGCTCAGTTACTGGGATTTTCATGCATAACCATTTCTAGGGTTTACAAAGAATGGTCCTGTGGGCGAAAATGCCTTGTTGATTCTAGAGGTCAGAGGAGAATGGGCCGACTGATTCAAGCTGATAGAAGAGCAACTTTGACTGAAATAACCACTCGTTACAACCGAGGTATTCAGCAAAGCATTTGTGAAGCCACAACACGCACAACCTTGGGGCCGATAGACTAGACCCCACCAGGCACCACTCATCTCCACTACAAATAGGAAAAAGAGGCGACAATTTGCACGAGCTCACCAAAATTGGACAGTTGAAGACTGGAAAAATGTTGCCTGGTCTGATGAGTCTTGATTTCTGTTGAGACATTCAGATGGTAGAGTCAGAATTTGGCGTAAACAGAATGAGAACATGGATCCATCATGAATTGTCACCACTGTGCAGGCTGGTGATGGTGGTGTAATGGTGTGGGGGATGTTTTCTTGGCACACTTTAGGCCCCTTAGTGCCAATTGGGCATCATTTCAAATGCCACAGCCTACCTGAGCATTGTTTCTGACCATGTCCATCCCTTTATGGCTACCATTTACCAATCCTCTGATGGCTACTTCCAGTAGGATTTCATTCAAATTGGTTTCTTGAACATGACTGTACTAAAATGGCGTCCACAGTCACCAGATCTCAACCCAATCGAGCATCTTTGGGATGTGGTGGAACGGGAGCTTCATGCCCTGGATGTTCATCCCACAAATCTCCATCAACTGCAAGACGCTATCCTATCAATATGGGCCAACATTTCTAAAGAATGCGTTCAGCACCTTGTTGAATCAATGCCACGTAGAATTAAGACAGTTCTGAAGGCGAAAGTTCTGAGTGTCCCGAAAAGAGCTAAGAGCAAACTTTTCAATTATTGTTGGATGTAGATGTACTATAATGGCATGGGTTACAAAAGTTGTTTCGGAAGCGTTAAAATATGGCGAAATCCCACACTTGTGCCTGAGGCCTGAAGGGAGGGACCTTTAACAACCCTAATGACTGTTAATTACAGCTAATTACACAGTTCAATCACCCCGCCAAACTCGGTCGGGAGACGCTGCATGAAACTTTGCTAAAAAACATTGCTATTTCGGGCACTATTGGTGGAGAGCTTGGGAGATGTGTTATTCTGTTTCTAATGTGTGTTTGAATAGTCTGTCGATTGACTTCTGAGTTAGTCTGACACATTTGCACTTATTCAATTTTACATGCGTGTGTGTGAGTGGCAAGTGTTCATTGAGAGCAATGCATTCATGTCTGACAGTGCAAACTGGCAAGTGTTGTGATTGAAGCGATATGAGTGATATAATTAAATATAACTAATTGAACGAATTAATTCATAATAAAGACCTTAAAGAAGGTCGGACGCATATAGTGTCATCTGGGTTTTTATATGGTGGCTTGATTGATTGATTTTGCTGGCTTGAGCTTGTCCAGTGCTTAAATTTGAAAATTTAGAAAAAACAGATTGTCCTGAATATCCTGAAAAGCAAATAAGTCAGTATACTATCAGTATAATTTTGGCTTAAAAAAAATACAGTATATGTTTAATAGACAAATTTGTGATGAAGATCTCCACTAGCTATAATTCTGAAGAGAGATCCAATCAGAGAACTGTATAGACATGTGAATTGTGGCAAATGAGCTCAGCAACAAACATGAAGTATTACGGAATGATTTCATCTTTTCAAACTACATTTGAAATATTCTTATAATTAATAGAAATTTATTGGACATATTTGATATTGTTTTCATCTGATTGCTTCGTTGAGTGAGAAGTTTATTCCCTCTGAATGAGTAGTGAGTAGTTTAGTCTTTTACCTTTGTCCTTTTATGATTCCTTCATGCGTTTTGCTTTAGACTTAAGTGGAATCCGTGTTTGTTTGGCCGGAAGCTAGGTTTTTTTGTTTACTTTATAAAGTTTTGATTGAATATGGATATTTTTCTTACACAAATGGATTGCTTAACTTCAGAATGCCTTTAGTAACCCCCTCAGAGCCGGGTGGAACACTTTTATGATGGATAGATGCACTTTTTTGATGGATAGATGTACTTTTATGATGGATAGATGCACTTTTATGATGATAGATGCACTTTTATGATGGATAGATGCACTTTTATGATGATAGATGCACTTTTTTGATGGATAGATGTACTTTTATGATGGATAGATGCACTTTTATGATGATAGATGCACTTTTATGATGGATAGATGCACTTTTATGATGGATAGATGCACTTTTATGATGATAGATGCACTTTTTTGATGGATAGATGTACTTTTATGATGGATAGATGCACTTTTATGATGATAGATGCACTTTTATGATGATAGATGCACTTTTATGATGGATAGATGCACTTTTATGATGGATAAATGCACTTTTATGATGATAGATGCACTTTTTTGATGGATAGATGTACTTTTATGATGGATAGATGCACTTTTATGATGATAGATGCACTTTTTTGATGGATAGATGTACTTTTATGATGGATAAATGCACTTTTATGATGGATAGATGCACTTTTATGATGATAGATGCACTTTTATGATGATAGATGCACTTTTATGATGATAGATGCACTTTTATGATGGATAGATACACTTTTATGATGGATAAATGCCCTTTTATGATGGACAAATGCACTGTTATGATGGATAAATGCACTTTTTTGATGGATAGATGCACTGTTGTGATGGATAAATGCACTTTTATTATGGATAGATAGATGATAGATAGATGCACTTTTATGATGATAGATGCACTTTTATGATGGATAGATGCCCTTTTATGATGGACAGATGCACTTTTATGATGATAGATGCACTTTTATGATGGATAAATGCACTTTTATGATGGATAGATGCACTTTTATGATGGATAGATGCCCTTTTATGATGGATAGATGCACTTTTATGATGGATAAATGCCCTTTCATGATGGATAAATGCACTTTTATTATGGATAGATGCACTTTTATGGACTTCAAAACAGAAACAGACATTCAATGCTATTATAAAGCTTGGAAGATCCAGGACATTTTTTAAAATAACTCTGATAAAAGAATGTCGTCTGAAAGAAGAATGTCATATACACCTAGGATGACTTGAGGGTGAGTAAATCATGGGTTAATTTTCAATTTTGGGTGAATTATCCCTTTAACTTAAAAAAGTGAGGAAACCTGTTGCCATCATATTATTAAGTAAATAATTGAAAAACACATTCAATTACGCATGGGTTACTTTGCACTTAAATAAAAGTTAAGAAACCCGTTGCCTTAAAATTATTAAGTAAAGTTCATGCGTAATTGAAAAAACTCGACAATTCCATATAAATTTAGTTGTTTTTTTTATTTATTATTTACTTAATAATTTGAAGGCAACAGGTTTCCTCACTTTTATTAAGTTAAGTCAACTGACAACACAGTATTGGTGCCAAGAAGCTCCGGGGAGAATCAGATTTTCAGTGATGAGCTAAAGCACTGCAAATAATGACTGTTTGAGTATCACTCCCATTCCTGTCTGAGAATATAAATCAAGAGTCATTTCGTTAATGCATTTCTATATATATATATATATATATATATATATATAAATAAAACCGTAAGAAAAAGAAGCAGCACTTTTCGGTTTGATTTGAATGATACTTGTTATTTCATTCAGGTTTCTGTCGACCGAGGGGAGATAATTACACACGCATGCACAGACAGAAAAAACAGGCATTGCACTGCTGTGTCGCCAGTACTTAATTACCTTGCTAACTTGAGATGCTGATTGCAAATGCATGGATCTTGATTGGGACTTACAGGAGGGACTAAATGCAAAAAAAACCTAACAATAATAATAATAACAAGGTATGAAAGCATATTTCTGTGTTTGATTCAACGAAAGCGAGGTATTGGACTGTGAAAACGTGATATTAGAACAATGTCGCTTGTCATATTTCATCACAAAGAGACCAAGATATTGAAGAAGAACCTTGGACAAATGCTTACATTTTAAATGTAATATTTATTTTTTGTTTTATAAAAGAGAGTAAAAAAAGATGCTGCCTTAAATTGTCAAGTCAACTTAAATTATATTAAACTGACTTGTGTTACCTAAGCTCTTACCAATCTGGAAAGTAAGACTTTAACAAAGAAATGATCCCTTAAACTATTGGCTTCAATGACCCCCATATGTTTTAACATGTTGAAGACCTTTCTCAAACAAAAAACAAGTCTACAAAGAATACATGAAAAGAACATTTCAGTAATTACACTAGTAACTTCTAAGTAAAACCTCACAAGTCTAGAGAAGTCATTCAACTCATTTAATATTTAGAAGGAAAAATATTGATTTATTGAATACCTCGATTTTTAATTACTCATCATTACATATATTGAAGCAGCGGTGGGTTCCAATCCACCCCCTTCAGCCTTTCCAGATACAAAACTAGAAATGTTTTCTGGTTTACACTGGACATCATTTAGCATTATCATTAATAGTGCTGAAATGTGATGATTCAACTTTCAAAAATGTACTAAATTACACTAAAAAACAACAAAAATACATGATTTCTGTTTTGACAAAGCAAAGTTCCCCATTGAAATGATCTTGCTTACTAAACTTGGGCATCATAGACGTGCAGAAATATATAATTGAACCGCTTCAGTTATGATTCATAGTCTGTACAAGATTCTAGCTTTAAAATGTTTTTGTTCAACAATGACCAATTTCAATAATGTTCCACTAAAAAAAAAATAATTTGAATATGAAATATGTATTAGATGACATCTTAGTCATGTTTATTAGATATCTCTGCTGGGGTCCCTCTGTTACACAGGTTGGGGTTGTCATGGTGACGAAAGGGTTTCTCACACATCATGTCTTTCCATTTGGGCCAACGTATGCACACTGTAATGTTTTCCAGTTCTGTATTTCAGCTGTCTTACACCTCACGACATATAAAACATGGTTCGGTTTTGCTGCATCATGATTGCCTCTTTAAAATGTTCTCGAGGTATAACTTATAAACTTATTAAACTTAAACGAATTCATGAACTGCAAGTTATTCTTGGCCGATTCGCACTCTTGAAGTGTTAGATATAAGTGAAGATATGATTCAGCTGCGTTTTTGTGTGTACTCTTTGATGAATAGAAAGTTTAGATTGTTAACATTTTTGTTCAAATTTTGAAGTCTTCTTTCTTGTGTTACTTTGATTAACTGGCACTAGAAATGTTGACATTTACTCTCAAGTTGGACGTTTAATCAAGATAACAGCACAAAGATTAACAAGAACTAATCAATACATTCATCATACAAAAAAGTTGTGGGTTCCCTTTATCTAGTACTAGATATTATCCAAATATTGGAAACCATTAAATGTAAAAAATAACCAGTAAAGTCTGTAATTACGTAAATCAGATTATGCCCAATGGGTGAATTAAGGATGCCATTTGTAGTGTTAAAAACTCTTAACAGTGGGTCAGGATGGCAGCTTTCTAGAAATCTCCTTCACATGTAGGGTTGGTTCAGGATAATTGGGGCATTTCTTTTCTCAGTCATCTCAATGTCAAAATGCATGTGTCCCAATTTACCCTGAATTCACCCTACCTAAAAATTACAATTCTGTAAAGGGAATAAATGAAATGAGATAAAGCTGTGCAATAAATGCACCAAACAATGTCCAATATATTCCAATCTTCTGAAGCTATACAAAAGCTTTGTGATGCCCCCTTGGAAACAGAATTTGAGGTATGTACCACAAAAATGTTGTATAAGTCTCATTTTGGGCCAGTATAGCCTCTAATTCTTGAATATTCCCTGACCAAGCACCATTTACATGAATTACACTTTAGGGAAGATTTCAAGTTTTGTTAGTCTGTTTATGACACAAAGCTGGTGTATGGACCACTTATATGATGGTTTATGGGGCTTTTTGGTCATTCAGAAGCTTGAGTCACTTAATTAGATGAAAAAGAGCAGCCAGGATATTCTTTAAAGTCACACTTTGCAAATAAAGTCATACAAAGTTTTTCTTGGTTAAGTTCACATTAAATATAAAAATTCTCTCAGTGTTATTATACTATACTGTATATTTAACTTAAATTAGTGAGTGGAGAAGTGAGTGGTTTTAGTTGAACAATTTTAAATACAGTGTACTATCTATCATACAGTTTAAGTAATAATATAATATATTTTAGTTAATTATGGGGCTTGACAGTCTCATAGATCAAGTCCACTTCTAATAAAGTAGTCAGGCAATACCCACTTTGCTAAATGACAGCTTGGTTTTGCCCTGAGCACAATGGCACAGCCACAGTCCAATTACACTCACTTAAACTCTGCACAAATGAAAGAGTGTTAATAAACCTTAATCAAGAGTTTATCCACCGAGTTGTCTGTGCAAGAGTCAATTCATTGTATTACCAACAGCAGAAGAATCCATCAGAGAGCCTGATTTACGCTGGAAAACATTGTGACTCTAAGGAAGGAGGGATTTTCTTGCCATATTTTCACAATGAATGGAACGTTAATATGAAGCTTGGTTATTTGTATCCTAATTAAAGGTTGTGTTATGTTTTTGGGGCCATGGTAATATACGTTTACCATTTATAGTATAGGTAATGTACCATGGAGTACTTTTTTAATACCTATATATGATGCGTACAATACATGCATGTATGATACATTGAAAAATTGGCTTAATGATGTATACAATATCACTGTCCAACACATTTATGACCTGAATACTCCCATTTTTGTCGCACACAGGGGGATTCCAGGGAAGAAATGTGGGAAAATTATTGTGAAGGCTGAGGAGCTTAACAACTGCAGGGTAAGCGCTAATATTGATCCATTTCAATTCAGGGCTAATCTCTCACTAAATCCCTACCTAAAACATCCAGTATATACTCATTTGTCATTTAATACAGAAGCATTAAAAAAAAAATGAGATTTTCTAATGAAATTGTGTATGTAGATTGATATGTTTTTAGCTTAGCAACATGCTAACATTAAACTCGGTTGAATTCAAATACTATCCAAGTTTCCTGTGCGCTTCCATCACTGATTTCATAATGAAATTGTGTGAAGAGCATTACCTTGGCAACATGCTGATGTCAAACTATACCGAAATTGATTATGATCCAAGTCTCTTGCAATATTGCTGATTTTATGGTTTACATTTTTGCTAATGCATCATACTAATGTCAAAATCTAATGAAATCACTTATAATTTGGCTTCTGTTATAGTCTATTCAAAGTATTTATCTTAGTTGTAATACACAGCGCACATGGTGTGCCAAGAACTCCAGCTGTGCTAACACACACACACATAAATACATAAAGGCCCCCGCAATGCTAGCGGAATTTGTCTTTCACAACAGGGACCAAATAGACCTTATCCCATTCCCTGCTGGAGCATTGCATCTCTCACCGTGAATGTGATACGCTTGTCAAATGGATTTCTGATTAGGCCTTTTAGCCTTGACATCTGGGCGTTGTAGCCAAGCTATTTAGCATTTGTGTAATGCTAGCTGTCTAGAAACCACAAATGGCCACATACTCCGTACTGATATTGTTATCCAAGGTCTGCTAATTGCTCTAAATCCACATGTACACTCCCATTGCCCTCATAACCTGCTTTTCACCCTGCAGGAGTCTGTGATGATGCAATTTTGTGGCAACAAGCTGGACAAAAAGGACTTTTTTGGCAAATCGGACCCCTTCTTAGTGTTTTACCGCAGCAATGAGGATGGAACGTGAGTAACACAGACACATTGTCAGCTACACACACTGCCCACAACGTTAATTTCATCTCCAGGCTCTGTGTTGCGGGAAATGGCTTTCTATTGAATTCCTTTAAGTTCTTACCCATAGTCCTTTGCACCTGGATCAGCAGGGTTCTCCTGAAATGAAACAATCACTTCTTATCTGGCTGATTCTGTACTTCAATAAATTTCAACTTCACTCGGAGACGAAGGGGTCATTCAGCTTTTCTGTCAAATTTCACAATACCCTGTGCCTTTGTTTGTGTAGATCAGCTACAATAATTATTACAGCTGTGTTTTGAAGCTACTTTTCATTTTGGTTCTACACATAGTAAGATATCAATTTACTTAGCTAACTGTTCTTAAAGGGTTAGTTCACCCAAAAATGAAAATTCTGTCAGTATTTACTCACCCTCATGTTGTTCCAACCCCGTAAGACCTTCGTTCATCTTCGCAACACAAATTAAGATATTTAAGATATTAAGATCGCTCCTGCATACTAGTCAATAGGCTTCTTGAGGGAATGACTCTTGCTGGCATCGAAAAGTCATTAAAAACATCGTTAAAATAGTCCAAGTGTCTACAGTGGCTCAATTTTAACTTTATCAAACGACGAGAATACTTTTTGTGCGCAAAAACAAACAAAAATAACGAATTTATTTCAACTATTCACTTCCTTCTCCATGGGCCTGTAGTCAGTTAACGTAGTGTGATTGCGTAGAGCTACGTCACACGTAGGCTCACTATTGGCCGACGCTGGTCATGTGTGTGATGCGTGTGACGTACAATAACAGAAGCTTACGCTATTAAACTAGTAACCTGACTCGCGCAGAGGGAGAAATAAACGAATAGTTGAAATAAAGTCGTTATTTTTGTTGTTTTTTTGCGCACAAAAGTGTTCTCGTCGTTTGATAAACTTAAGATTGAGCCACTGTAGTCACTTGGACTATTTTAACGATGTCTTTAATGACTTTTCGAGGACAGCAAGTCATTCCCTCAAGAAGCCTATGGACTAGTATGCAGGAGTGATCTTAATATCTTAAATATCTTAATTTGTGTTCCGAAGATGAACGAAGGTCTTACGGGGTTGGAACAACATGAGGGTGAGTAAATACTGACAGAGTTTTCATTTTTGGGTCAACTAACCCTTTAAGGGATTCTTTATCTTCTTACTCATGTTGTTAGCATAGCAACATGCTAACATCCAATTGTATTGGAATCTGTGCACTTAAAAAGCATATAATTACTTACTTTTTTTCTGTTGGACAAATAAGATTTGATATGAAATGTCCATACAATGTAAAATAGTGCTAACCAAAACAGTTTGGTTGCTAACATTCTTCAAAACACTTTTTTGTGTGTTTCAGTTAAGTAACTGAAATGTCATTTTTTGGGTGAGCTATCCCTTTAAACATGAGTGAGTGAATGTTTCAGATCAGTTACTTATGAACTGGCAGACAGTAGACAGTGGTTCGCTAAAAGCTAATGTTGGCTAATGGCTAATGCTAATGATGACTTTAGCCTGAGTAAGGTGTGTTTTTTATTACCGTAAATGATCAAACTCTGACAAGGTGAGGAGTAACACAACCATTTTGTGTGTGTATGTGCCTGTAGATTTTAGAATTACATATTAATTTACAAAAAGCTGCGGTTCTTTGTAATGATGGATCATTACGTGGCTTTTCTTGGTACCAGCCTGAGACCATCTTCCAGAAAAGCATGATATTTTCAAGATAATTTATTCACGACAATGTACACAGAAAAGATATTCCTTTGCGTTTTTTTACGTACAGACGACAACTTATCAAAACGTTCCCCGTTCACACAGATATGCGAAAACAATTCAAAACATTTTTTATTCATGACATGCCAGTAGTTGGCGATGTCACTTTGTAAAGAAACACTACACGCTTATAGACTGAATACATAATAGGCATGTGCATGACGTCGCAGTTTTCATAAAATATGGAGACATGCACTTTGGAACCCGTTTTCAAGAGTTTGCATTTCCAGACCATGACAACATTGTTGTCGTGTAAATGAACTGCCACAATACATTTAAAAGTTTTCTGTTTTTAGTTGAAAGAGGTGTTGTGTAAGCAGACCCTAAAACTCACACACATACACACATCAAAAAGAGCTTTTTACCTCCTGAACCATGAGAACAAGGGGTAAACTGTGTGTGTGTGTGTGTGTGTAATAAAGGAAAAATAAATGTGTGGCCAGGAAAAAGGCCAGTATTGAGCTGTGTACCCAGCCCATAACTGAGCAATCCATTCATGTCTATGTCCTTTAGAGAACAGAGTCTGGTTTTAAAGCAAGTTTTGAGGGAGTAGCTCAAGGGCCAGTTTCAGAAAGTCAAACCGAATATGTGCAATATTGGTTCAGTTTCCGAAACAGCCCTGTTGATGCTTAGCAATAAAACCAAAACAAATTCTCAACAATAATCACTTTTTTGGACAGTTTTCAATATGTTTGTACAGACAGTATTTCTGTATTACACAGTAAGGTGTGCCAAATAAAGTGTGATTTCAGCTCACTCAAACATGATTTTCTGCGATGGTTTGTGCAACATTAAAAGATTCCAGTTCCTTACATTTTTCAAGTGCATTTGAGAGATATGTCTTCAAAAAGACATTTTGGAACATAATTTGGTCACAATCAACAGATTAAATTACACTTATATGCGTTAACTTTTGATTACAGTTACTGTAATATTTTCTTTTATCTTACAGATTTACTATATGTCATAAGACAGAGGTGGTGAAGAACACGCTGAACCCTGTGTGGGAAGCCTTTAAAATCCCCGTCAGAGTCCTGTGCAATGGCGATTTTGACAGGTATGTAGTGTTTTGTAGTTTGTTAAGGTATTTTTAGGTTTGATCCCCTCACAGTTGAACCACAACTGATCAACTCATCATGCATCAATTTAATTCTAAAATCCATATTTTTTTATTCTATTTTAGCGCTGTCAAATGATTAATCGCGATTAATCACATCCAAAATAAAAGTTTGTGTTTTCATAATATATGTGGGTGCACTGTGTATAAATATTTTGTATATATATATATATATATATATATAAATACACACACATGCTTGTATATTTAAGAAAAAATATTATTTATATATAAAATATTTATATTTGAATCTAGTTATACGCTTGACCACTTTGAATCCATTCACGCGTCAAGAACGGAATTGACGCACGTAAAAAACAAAAGTTTGAAGTGAAATTTACGTGCATGATACGCGTCAGAATCGAAATCCGTTGGCGGCCATGTTTTTTATGTCTACCGATCATTCATCGAGAGAGTCACTGCTCTGTATTTTCTCTGGAGATCAGAACAGTGGCGTGAGGTTCATCGTCGCCGTATTTGTGTCCACCGGACCATTCGGAGGCGAACCGTTTGCCGAGTTTCACCTTTTGCTCGCTCCAGGAACTGCGCCTGGATGTCGGCCGCTGTCAGTGGTACTTCCGCCTGTCCCGCGGCCAGTTTGATGACCTGTTGTCCCACATCGGAGCAAGGATCACCCTCGCCCTCATCCATCTAATCTGTAATTTATTTTTGTTTTGACGATAAATAGAGCCAGCTTCCAAAAGTTATTAACCTGTCCTGTGATTTTTTTTCTCTGTCACGTCCAGACACGAACTTATCCATGTATGTTGGTTGTCTTTACATCTTAATAATATTTCATATAATCTAGATATGGAATAAATAACATTCAATACAAAATGAACATGTCTCGTAAATTGAAATAACGTTTTAAGCGATAAAATATTTGCTTTGTTGTGCATTAGAACCACACGAGGCATTTAGTCATATTACAAAATAATTTATTGAAGCATCCAGATTCTTCACCACGTGAGCAAGCAGCTAGGCTCCCGATTGGTTAACGCGGCGCAAATTGACGGCGAAGTTCAGATTTTTCAACTTGGGCGGCAGACGCGAATTCGCGTCAAACGCGTGAATGCACAAATAGCACTAACTAAATCATTCACGCGTAACGCGCCAGACGCTCAATTTGCGCCACAAGCACGCGCGAATGAGGCGTATTCGTCTACCGCGCCGAGCTCCACGCCTCATTCGCCGCAGGAATTTTTACGCGCGCAACGCGTCTTTGCATTGACTTAACATTGAAATCATTCGCGCCTGACACGCTATTCGCGTCCGGTTTGAATGTGCCATTACCGTTTTTGAATCCATCCAGCCGATCTCCGGTTCTAGCGGTACCACTTTTAGCATAGCTTAGCATATATCATTGAAGTGGACAAGACCATTAGCATTTAACAAAATGACCAAAAATTTCGATATTTTTCCTATTTTGACACTTCTGTAGTTACATCGTTCACTAAGACCGACGGAAAATGTAAATTTACGATTTTCTAGGCTTATATGGCTAGGAACTCTCTCATTTCTGAATGCCACAGTACGGCAGTAAAGTTTCTTGATTATTACACAGGAATGAGAGTGATGATGATGTATGCTAAGCTATGCTAAAAGTGGTAATGCCAGAACCGGAGATCAGCTGAATGGATTTAATAACGGTAAAACTCAACAGTTTAACTCTGGGGGAGTGGTAAAATGAGCCTATTTCCAAAAAAAGTGGAGTATCCCTTTAACTCGCTAGAGTGTAGAACTGAAGAAAAATGACTGAAGATTTTTAGTTGTCTATAAATAAATGTATTATTATAGGTAGGACACTGGGAATCTGGCAATTAGAAGTTTTAGTAATGACAATTATTTGAGCTCAAACTTTTACTGTACGCTGCTTTTGTATTGGCTACAAAAAGTGAGAAGTCACACCAAGGTAAAAGGAAGTAACTTTATCACATTATCAATATTTGGTTGCTGATCACTATTTACAAAATCATTATAGCAACACCTGTTTAAAATCTAGTGATCATGGCATTTATTTTGAATTATTTACAATTATGTATAGCCATTGTATTGCTATGCAGTGCCTTGGTTGCATTCTGATGGCATTATTAAGACATTAGACATGACAAAATACTAGTGTCAGACGCTCAGTAACGGTAATGTAGCAATTAGACTGATATTAAAATAAATAAATATTACATATTATCAAACTCAGTAAACAACATAGCCTACTATACAGAAAAGCAGATGAGCCCACAATATGATGAAAGAAAGCAAATTTGTGTTCAGTGCAAATAAACCTGCAGCCTGTGTTTTATTAATAACGAATTGTGTATGCTTATTTATTTTTATAACTGTTGATCCATTAAGCCTCATTAAAAAGCACACGTTCTGTGTTAGATTAAACTGGCCAGGGTCATAGCACTTGTATATGTTTGTCCTGTGGTTAAACTGCTTTGGATAAAAGCGTCTGCTAAATGAATAAATGTAAATGAAGCGTTTTTATTGGTTTTCTATGGGAGGAAAATGGCTTAATGTACAATTAAACGCGTTGCGTTCATATTCTGGGCTCATCTGCTATTCTGTACATAGTATGGAACACCTAAATTCAATATTTTTGGCAATATGATGTATTTTAAGGCATGAGAACATTTTATTTTTTCACGGAAAAACGTTCAAATGTCATTTCAAAGATGAGGTTTAAAGGGATAGTTCACTTTGAAATTAATTTTTGGTATGTTTTAGTTTACCTCAAGGGCATCTAAGATGTAGGTGTCTTTGTTTCCACAGTAGTTTCAATTTTGATATTTTTAGGTCAATCCGTTCGTGTCTATCAGTCATATAATGGAGGTCTATGGTCACCACCTCAAAGAGCATGCACAGAGAAGTCCAAATTAAACATGATTTTATGACTCGTAAATGTAAGTACACATTGATGACCTAAGACACGAAACGAGCGATTTGTGTGAGAAAACGAACAGTATTTATATCGTTTTTACCTCTTGTTACCACAGCCACGTCCAAGTGATCTGAGGGCGTGGGCGCTTTGTGGCTTTGGTCACGAGAGGTAAAAACGATATAAATACTGTTCGTTTTCTCACAAAAACCGCTTGTTTCGTGTCTTAGGCCATCAATGTGTACTTACATTTACGAGTCATTGAATCATGTTTAATTTGGACTTCTCTGTGCATGCTCTTTGAGGTGGACCCCATATACCTCCATTATATGACTGATAGACACGAACGGATTGACCTAAAAATATCAAAATTGAAACTACTACAGAAACAAAGACACCTACATCTTGGATGCCCTTGAGGTAAGCTAAAACATATCAAAAATTATTTTCAAAGTGAACTATCCCTTTAAGGGATACAATAATTGACTACAGGGGGACTTTAAGAGACATAAGACCCAACAGAGAATAGAATCCCAAGCGCAACACTGTATCCTAGAAGCCTCCATCATGAGCAGCTCAAACGGGGCTCTTGCTGTGTGGCGATAAAGCGGGAAGCTTCCTCACGGTAGCGGCACTCACTGATGAGTATCGATCGGTACCGTAGCGCACTCTCCCACACAATGCCTCGGCTTTATCTCTGATTGAACATGTGGGAAACGAAAGAGAGAGACGGACAGACATGGAGGAAGAGCACTGGGCATCCGTAGGAGTCTGGGACAGGAGATAAGCCTGTGCAGGCGCTCTAATAAAGAAGCACGGATTGTCTCGCTGATGATAACACTGAGAATGGGTGCTAAGGGATGCTGTGGGGATTGGGTTGTTGTTAGCATGTGTTGCGTTAAAGCTCTGTGTAATTGACAGAGCTGTTCTGTTTGAACTGTGCAAACTCATCACTTGCCTGTCACGCCACGGACAGCCGAAGTCGTAATTATTTTCTGTCAAAACTCACTAATCCGAACCTGTGAAAAGAAAGTGCCACGGAAGGAAGAGTAAGCTGATTTTTAGAGATGTTTTAGTAATACGTCCAATTATAAAATTCTTTAAAAAGCTCTAAAATCTGATTGGATGGCCCAATTTAAAAAAAAAAAATTACATTAATTCTATAAAACCATTTGATCAGAATGATCAAATTCACGCTAATTATTAGTTGTTATGATTTCAAAAAAGAACTTCAGATTAGAAGTTTATTCAAGGAAATTGCAGTTTTTGAATGATTCAAATTCAAAACATATTATAGTCAGTGATAACTGATGTTCTTACTTCGTTCTTCAAGGTTTTGAAAAAAGAATAAAGAGGTTAATTAGTCGTCAACGATAAAGCTCTACACTTTTTTTGTTTTTGTGGTTATCATGAGAATTACCATGGAAACAAATCATTTCCAACGACATGAACAACTGAACAATATTACTTTAGGATAGTTGATTATAAAGGCTTTCTATTACAATGATCCCTATTACTATAGGGTTACACTTTTGCATACAGCATTTGTGCTTTAGAATTTATTAAATTAATGATCCATAATACAGTATTCCAATTTCATCTGGCAGACAATAAATGTAAACAAACAACAACAACAAAAATTGCTTATGTGAATTATTGTGGCATGGAATAATTGAATTCTCTAATCATGGATGGAATCATATTTCATAAATCTCAACACTACAGTTTATGTTTAATATGGACCAATTCTCTGTCTCTTTCACAGAGCGATCAAGGTTGAGGTGTATGACTGGGATCGTGATGGCAGGTAATGAACTGTAAACTGTCACATGAAGCTTAAAATACTCACCTGACACTCACTGCATACATCCATTAATTATAGGGTACAGATAGCTAAAGTCGTCTCGGTGGGATACTGGAATTGAGCATGAAACAAATAATCAAATTGAGCAGTCTTTTAAAGCCAAAAAGTACATTCAAATAGTTTTTTTTTTTCAAAAGCCCAAAACACACACTTTTGTGTTTAAAATGTTTCAGAACTTAATTCATAAAGGAAACGCCAGTATCTGCAAAAAAGCACAAAAGCTTTGAAATATACTTGTTCCACCCATCAAATTTTTCCATAACCATGTCCCATTAGGGGCTCCATAGTATGTCTTTTTCAGCACATAAACCATAATTGCATGTACTGTAAATATACATATTAGACTCTTATTTACATACATTATTGGCTGGGATTTGTAAGCACGTTTGTATTTTGGAACCATCCAACGCTATCTCGCGACCAATTTGTACGAGTGAGTACGAGGTAGCTAAATCGTACGAATTTGAATGACCTCACTCTTACGAATTCGTACGATTTGTCTAAACCCCAGTGACGGTTAGGTTTAAGGGGCGGGATCAGGTCATTCTTACGAATTCACACGAATTGGGCAAAATTGGGTATAATGTGTAATTGGGTTTAATACGAATTGGGTATAATACGATATAATAATGCGAGTATAATACGAATTGGGTAAAATATGTACGACTTAGCGGAAAAAAACAACAACAACATAAGATTGATTCCGTACGTATTAGCAATCTTGGAAAATACGTGCGAAGTGCCGTGAGATCGGGTTTATCAATCACATAGATTTACATATGTAATTATGTTCCCTTTCGTCCTGGGAACTCCAATGTGTCGTCGGGGAGTTCCCTGACGAATCGGGATCACGCTACTTCCAATTCGTCAGAGAACTCCCCGACGACACGTATGTAACTGAGACGTGTCGCCAGGGAATTCCCTGATGAATTGGAATTAGCATGATCCCTATTCGTCAGGGAACTCCCCGACGACACGTCTCCGTTCCCTGTACTCAGGGAACGAGGGTTACATACGTAACCGAGACGTTCCCTTTCAAAACACCCTATACAAAAAAACGTCTCAATTACGTATGTAACCCTCGTTCCCTGAGTACAGGGAACGGAGACGTGTCGTCGGGGAGTTCCCTGACGAATCGGGATCACGCTAATTCCAATTCGTCAGGGAACTCCTCGACGACACGTTGGAGTTCCCAGGACAAAAGGGAACGTCTCGGTTACGTATGTAACCCTCGTTCCCTGTACTCAGGGAACGAGGGTTACATACGTAACCCTCGTTCGTAACCCTCGTTCGTACGTAACCCTGTACTCAGGGAACGAGGGTTACATACGTAACCCTCGTTCGTAACCCTCGTTCGTACGTAACCCTGTACTCAGGGAACGAGGGTTACATACGTAACCGAGACGTTCCGTTTCGTCCTGGGAACTCCAACGTGTCGTCGAGGAGTTCCCTGACAATTTTTTTTTGTATTCGTTTTTTTTTTTTGATGACGTTTTTTTGTATAGGGTGTTTTGATTTAAAATAATGAATCTTTTCATTCAAAGCATGATAAAAGGCTGGTAACTTATCAGAGCTAAATGTTTTTTTGTTTTGTTTTTTAAATGTAATGCTCATTATGAAATGAATGTAATGTTTTCCAACAATGTCTCTTTCTAATTTGTGTATGTGTGTGTTTTACAGCCATGACTTCATTGGAGAATTCAGCACAAGCTATAGAGAACTGTCAAGAGGCCAGTCACAATTTAACGTGTATGAGGTAATCTTATACATTTTAATAATTTTCAAAGCTCATTAACACAATATTTTTCACAGTATAACTGTGTTTCTATCACTGAATAAGAGACAAACATGTCCCAATTGTCTTTAAATGCATTCCCTTGCAAGGAAAGCTCAGAAAGTGACATCCTTCCTCTGTTATAGTCTTGACTCCCGAAACGTCATCTTTCTAGGCTAATGAAAATATTTTCAACCATGCGTGGAACATTTCTAGACTTGTTTATCATATTCTACCCTTGAGCATTGGCCCTTCTGTCACAGTCATAAAAAAAGTCACATATTTCTCATTTCCAGCCATGTATAGGGTCATACTGTATACATCCATTCATTCATAAGATCAATAACTGTTCTTTGTTCTATCAAATCAGCAAATAAGCATGTGTCATACAATCCTCCTGCAAATGATCTTATTATAATTACTGAAAAATGCAAACATGATACATAACATATTACATTTCTTCCACGTAACTTACAGTATTCAATTTGTAGGCTGGAACTTCTGAATAAGTGAGAAAATCACCACTTCCAGACAACTTGTGAAAGTAATTTGTTTTCCCTGCAAATTTTCCACACATTACAGTTCTCAGTGTGTGGGTACCAGAAAATAACTTTAAGATATTTATGCATAATAATGAAAACCTATCTTCTTAAAGAAACACAGTTGGTTCCTTCAACACAATCAATTTTGACAAGAAACATATTTTTCCACTTAAGTAGATGTACAGTTAGACCTGCATATGAAAGACACTGGAACATCAAATGCAAACTAAAGATAGATATTTTACTACAGGTGTTGTTTATCATTTTAATAATGTTAGCGAAGGAGCTTGTCATGATCATTTTCCACCTTCTTTATGGGCACAGTGACATTTAATAATAATAACAATGCACACAATAACGATATTTGGTATATTTGAAGTGAATCTACAGATATTTAGAGCAGAATTTTGAAAAAGCTTTTATTAAATTATATTTTGGACTGGGAAGGAAGTTTTGAGTTCTGAAAATGTACATTTTCATAAGACTTTTTAAATCTGAAATCATGAGGAAAATAAGTGAACTTCAGATTCATATTACTTATAAATGTACTCATTGTTTAAAGTAAATTTAGATAGTATCTTTCCCTGAGACGCTGCCCCTATCAAATCTAAATAACAAAATGACAAATCTGAGAGAAATTCCATCTTTTGAGGGATGATATATAAAAAAAATCAATGTTTTCTCAATTAGACTGAGTAATTTCACATTAAGAGAAACACTCAGCAACGTGAGAATTTAGTCACAGATCTTGAGATGTTAGCAGATGTTCTCATTCCACAGGCACTGCATTTGTTCATAACTCATTTAGCATTAGTGAGTGGGAGGAAGAGATACTTTATTTTATATTTTTATATATGTGGCTCGGGCTTTTCCACATGCGAATAATTGTCACTGTATAATCTCAGTCGTTTGTTGTGTTCGGTTGGTCTCACATATTTCTCTAGCCTCTTGTTTTGCTTTATTTTTCCCTTTCTCCTTTTCTTGCATGCACAAATATGTTCATGGAGACACATAAAAAAATACTGTTGGTTTAACTTAAAAAAGTAAGTAACCTGGTTGCCTTAAAATTTTACGTTGATTGAACTGGAAAAATTGAGTTAATACAATGAAGGAGATTAATTTAATCATCAGCTCAAAATAATAAATTATCTCAACTAAATAAATTATTTAAGTTGATTTGACAAAAGAAAAAATGTTGTGATAACAAATCTTAAATATTTTTTACAGTATATATATATATATATATATATATATATATATACAGTATATATATATATTTCTACAATGTAAAAAAAAATTATATGACCAACATAAGTTATGACAATATATGTTTTACATTGCTTTAACTCATCAAAATAAGTTAACTTTTTATGTTACACAAGATTCAACTCATTTTTTAAGTCAGTTTAATGTAATTTAAGTTGAAATGACTTAAACATTCAAGTTTAAGATTGCACTTAATTTAAGGCAGCAACTTTTTACAGTGTATATATAGTTTTGATTTAACTTGGACTGTGTGTAGAAGGGCTGTCGTATAAATACAGTCCATACATCTAAATTATGTAGCGCTTATAGTCTTATACAAATCCCATTATCTACTACACTGTAAAGAATATTGTTGGTTTAACTTAAAAAAATGAAGTAACCTGGTTGCCTTAAAATTTTAAGTTCATTGAACTGGAAAAATTGAGTTAATACAACGAAGGAGATTTATTTAAGCATCAGAAACTCAAAATAGTATGTTATCTGACCTACATAAATTAAGTTGATTTGACAAAAGAAAAAATGTTGTGATTACAAATCATGAAAATATTTTGACAAATTTCCCCTAGCGGACGATGAAGTCTAATCTATTCTACACTGTAAAAAATGTTTTCAAGATTTGTTATCACAACATATTTTCTTTGTCAAATCAACTTTATAATAATTTATTTAGTTGAGATAACTTATTATTTTGAGTTTCTGATGGTTAAATTAATCTACTTCATTGTATTAACTCACTTTTTCCAGTTCAATCAACTTAAAATTTTAAGGCAACCAGGTTACTTACTTTTTTAAGTTAAACCATCAATATTTTTTTTACAGTGTATTCTATTCTATTCTATTCTATTCTATTCTATTCTATTCTATTGAAGTGCAATGGCATTCATTAATTTTCTCTCCACAGGTCATAAACCCAAAGAAGAAAGGCAAGAAGAAAAAATATCTCAACTCTGGAACCGTAAGCAAACATTTTTCATGTTGCTCTCTTGATAGTGTATGATTTTGTTTTTGATGATTGATTTTTCTGAGTTTCGGAGAGAAACTACAAGTAACATTGCCTCTGGGTGATATGACAAAAATGTGGTAACACTTTACAATAAGGTTCATTAGTTACCTTGGTTAACATGAACTAAGAATGAACAATACTTCTACAGCATTTATATTATTATTATTATATTTATATTTATTCATTTATTATTAATCTTAGTTAACATTAATTTGAACATTTACTATTACTTTATTAAAATCAAAGGTTGTATTTGTTAACATTAGTGAACTATATAGTGAACATATATGTATTTTTATTAACTAACATTAGCAAAGATGAATAAATACAGTTGCAAATGTATTGCTCATTGTTAGTTCATGGTAATAATGAACCTTAAAGTGTTACCAAAAAATGTGTCAATCTGTTTTATATAAAATCTGCATTGAATACACTGAATTCTGTCTAGTCTTTAGTTTGACAAGTTTTCCCAACAGTTTTTAGCTGCTGTTTTGTAGTGTAGGCTTAAGGAAGTCCCTTTATTTAAATCAGAATCACTCAAAAGAAAGAGTCAATTGATATGACGAAATGACGGCACAAAGAATCACACTGTCCGACTTCATGTTTGCAGGTGACGCTGCTCTCGTTTCTCGTTGATATTGATGTCACCTTCCTGGACTACATCAAAGGCGGGTAAGTGATGTTTCGCTCATTTGCAAACACTGCTTCTGAGGTGGAAACCCCAACAGACAACAAATGCTCGTGGAAAAATAAAGTGACTCGGTGTATTTAAACTCTCACATTACTAGTGGTGAACCACCCAGAACGTAGCCTGCGTCCTCAACAGCAGGTCTCGACAGGTTCTTGAAGTCCTTCTAGGCAATTAAGCTGGCAGTACAGATGACAGACTTCAAGCCGGACACCATGAGTGATCAGGTCCATTCATGGTAGATGATAGATGAGGTTGGGTTGCTATTCTTAGCGCAGGTGTGTGCGATTAAATGCGAGGGGTAGGCAGGGTTCATCCATGCATGGCAGATCGCACGCCCACACTGAGCGACTCTTTTCATTAGATGGTGGCTGCGGTCACCTCTGCTCTGACACGACACCACCAGACGTCCATTTTAATGGCTACTCCTTCCTTTTAGTCTGAGTCTGAGATGTTGTGGGGAAAGTTCGCTGCGCGAGATGAATTTGTGTCTAAAATTCATTTACTTGCTGTAACCGTACTAGAATGTTCAGCTCATCATTTATTGATTTCATCCAATTACCAATGGCTGAACAGGATAGTTTATCCAACAATGGAAATTGTGTTATTAATTCTAATTTGAATGTTCCTAAGACATAAGCTATAAAATGTTGGGTCTTTCATGTGTAGTAACCAAACACAATGCACATTTTTTTTTATTCTTCACACACAAGCTTCATTAGAGGTGAGGGTAATCAGGGAATAATGGCATCAGTGTTAATGACAAAGAAAAAGCGAAACTTTTTAAAACCTTTTGGCAAGTGATTAGAAATGTACTCTGTGTGTTCATGTTGGTTTCATGAGGTCTGACAAACTTTTTTCAGATATTAATATGCAAAGAGTAGTTTTGTTTAACCATATTTTTTTTAAAAAAACAATAAATGACTATGACAAAAGGTGTAATAAGGCTGACTTTTAAGTCATTTCATTTTTCAATATGTATTTTTCCCCCTTTATTTTGTTATTGATTCTTTCATCCTGACATTTTGTTACTTTATGTCCCCCCTAAATATAAAATTACTATTAAAAAAAACATGCTTCATTGAAGAGACGTATTGAAGTCACGCTAAGTCTGAATTACATTTTAATAAATAAATAGATAGGACCAAAAACGGTTGACTCCTACATTTCAATCTGTTCTTCACACAAAGTATGGTTTCAGAAGACCTCGAGGGGATGGAAAGGCGTAGCGCCAAACACTGGTCCCAAACAGATGGGTAATTATATAATAAATTAAATCCTGTGAGCAATAAACAATAAACAATAAAATCCGGTGAGCTTTTTAGCCTATATTCGTGTGCAGATCTTTTTTTTTTATAGATTTTAGAATGAACTATGTAACAATGTTAAAGGCTCAGTGAAGAACGAGGCAAGAACTGGCAAAAGTTATAAACATATAAAAAAAACAACGCAAAAGTAAATCTCACGGACGACTGCCGCATAAACTAAGGGTACGTCTACACGATAACGATATGCTTAAAACGGAGAAGTTTTTTGCATACAGACGACACCACTGTCAAAACGATCCCCATTCACACGGATCCGCGAAAACGCCTAAAAACGTTGTATTATGCTGTTCACACTTCAAGCGACTATCGATTGCGGGCGACTTCCGGCGACGGCGACCGGTGGGGCGTGTCCAGCGGCGCAACAAAGTTCAGATCAGGGGTGCGTTTCCCGAAAGCATCGTTAGCCAACTATGGTCGGAAGTTCCGTCGTTATCAGCATAGTTCAACGAGTCGGTGTTTCCCGAAACCATCGTTCCAACGAACATTCGCAAACAGCATCGCAAAGTTGTGTGGTTTGAACGACAGCTCTCGACCTGTGGTTAGACGCATCGTTTCTATATTGCAACACATTTGGAGGTAATAAATCCTTATCTTGAGCAAAATAAACAAGCTGACATTCAGTACAACCGGTGTCTTTTATTTAGAATACATACAAATGGAATTTACGTCTTTTAGTTTGTCAAAAGATTTGAAGTAACGTGTTTGAAGAGTGCGCATGTGCGAACGTGCTCTATTATGTAAGAATGAGCCAAATATTGATTCTGGTAATAAAGCAAAACAACGGAGAACAATTAGAAATAGTCCTCAGATGCCATGTCTGTAATTTATATAAAACAAATCTAGCGTTAATTGGATCTCAAGCAGTTTCATTAAAAGTAGTTATTATCACGTGCGAAACCAACGTGGTTGAACGATACTTTGCGACAGTGGCTTTCGGGAAACAGTCGTGACTAGCTAGTTGATTTTTTCCAACGATGCATCGTACTATGGTAGTGAAGCAGCGAACTACGTCGTTGTACGGGAAACGCAACCCTGATTAACTGTGAGTGGAGTGCGTCTCTCTTCAGTGCTGAGTCTGACCGAGGCAAGTTGAACGAGAATCTCATTTTAGCAGTCAGAAACTGTCCTATAATTTATGATATATCTCTGTGTACATACAGTGGTGTTCACCATACTGACTCCGTGACTGAATGGTTTCGGGAATACAGATAGACCGGTATTTGCCCGTTAAATAGCCGCGATGGCAAAGAGCACTCACTGTTTTCGTTCATCTTTGATGTTATGCATTTATGTACTGATTCTGTTTATATGTAGACTTTTCCTTCCAAAATATTTGTTTGTAGCATCAATAAAACGTATTTGTTGTCTAATATAGAGTAATATCCGTGAATGTTACTCACAAACATTACTAGGCAACCAGTAGTGGGAACACCCTCCAGAGCAGCCACTGGCGACGTGCAGCGACAAAGTCGCTTGTAGTGTGAACGGAGCTTAATACGCATGTGCGTGACGTCGTCGTCTTCGGAGATTCGCGGTTTTGTTGTTTACACAGAGACCGTTTTCAAAAACTTGCACTTTGAAACCCGTTTTCAAAAGTTTGCACACAACCGTTGTCGTGTAATTGAACGGCCAAAACACATAAAACGTTTTACATTTTTAGTTGAAAACGGTATTGTGTAAACAGCCCCTAAAACAAAACAAGTCGTCATCCCTCTTTTTATCCTTTCGGAGCTCTTCCGTGGGACTCAAGACTACTTTTATAATTCTTGTCATGGTCTTTACACAACTGTGTAAAGATTCTTCAAAAATATCTAATTTCTTTGTGTTTCATTCCCAGAAACAACAACCATAAGAATGAACTATAGCAGAATATTCATTTTTTGGCTGAACTCTTTAAGCGAGTAAATAGCCAGACATGCACATGCAAATTCACATACAGTAGGTGGATTTATATATTTGATGTTTTTCAGAAGGCAACTCCCAAAGCGGTGTTTCTTGGCGGTAATGGCTGCTGTTTTTCGGTGCATGTCATTGTGTGAACGGCTAGAGTGGAAAGTTGTGTAGGGCTGTAAATGGATTTTGTCGAGAACTCTCGCACATTACGTAATGGCAGCCACGTTTTCGGTCCCCCTATTTATGCACATTTTTTCCTCTGCCGTGATAAAAGCTTCTCTGCACCTGTTGGCTGTTGCAGTATGAAACACTGTTAGTGTAATTCTGCATGACAGTGTTTATGCTGTTGCCCACAGCAAAATACTCTAACTAAATGAGCACACTTACTGAAAAAGTTGGTACATCTACCTTGTTTGCTCAATACCAAGTTGAGATTTAAAGGGAGTTAGAGAAGTTTTATAAGAGTTACATTACTCTGATCTAGTTGTGAGACACACGTTTGAAACCTTTGTAAAGACACTCACATAGACCTGTGACCGTACTGTATATCAAATGAATTCTATATAATAAAGTTGCTTGGCAACTGCAAACTGCCTGTATAAACAGTAATGCGCTGTAATTATTTGGCATTGTGTCATGCCTAACAACCTGCTTATGTGATATTGTTTATCATATGAAAATCTAATTTAAAATGTATAAGATTTGTCTGCAACCCTGCAGAGGATAAAGTGGTTTGGAGAATGAATGGATGGATCTTTTTGTCTTTTATTTTCTTTTTTTTACCAATCATAATCCACATAGTATCTCTTTTTTATTAAATCGGATATTACATTTAAAATGAAAATTACTTTAAATAAAATTATATATTTTTACATTTAAATTCAATTACTCAAGATGGCTTTGTTAAATATTTATTTATGTAGACTTTTTATATCCACTCTATTTAATCACTCACTTTGGGCGTGTCCGTATAGACTTTTGCTAGTTTAACGACGGGAAAAATGGTCGGCGCTCCCGGCGCATGGTCTAAAAGAGTTGTCCCTGTTCTCCTAATGAGTAATGGTTGTGTTTTGGGCGTAACATGCAATAAACCAATCAGAGTCTCATTTCCCGTTCCCTTTAAAAGCCAGTTGGGAAAAACTGAATGCTTCTCTAGCGAGGAAACGGATTTGCTCATGCACGAGGTTAAACCGTGCAATCTGACCATCTACGGGGCAAAGTGTACATGCGTTGTGGACCCGCCTATAGCCGCATATTACTAACGCACTCTTTAAAGGGTAACTAAACCCCTGGTCAGAGCCTGACTCCACCCACTGACGATATTTTAAAAATGCTGAAAAAGTGGGCAGACCCCAGCGGAGATAGAGGCGACGAAATAGATGCTAAAACACTCTATCCTGATCGTTTTCAATACTCACAATTCCAACTCCTGACTCCCTACAGTGGTTTTGACGACACAAGATGGTTTTTATACTGCCAACGGCGTAGCTCGCGTGGTGAGCTGAAATCTGCGTACATCACGAATAGGGTTGGGTATCGTTTGAATTTGAACGATTCTGATTACGATTCCGATTCCTTGTTTCGATTCCGGTTCCTAACGATTCTCGATTCCGATTCTTTTAAGAGGCAGGGTCAAAAAAGTTTAGCTAACCTTGCTAACCAACGGCCTTTCTGAAGGAAATACTCCTTCTGTAAAAATACTCCTTTTGTCACAAATTTTGCATTTTGCCGAGATTTCGTTATTTTTAGAAAAGTGAAGCCACACTTTGGATCGCCGACGTAAGGTACTCATGTTCGACTCGCGTGGTTATGCCAACACTTCCGGTAGACGCTTCTTCGTTGGTGTTGTTCAGCGGTTTCTTCTTCCGCTCGGCGGACTGTGAATATCGAAACTAGGAATCGAAATTTAAACTTTTGAACGATTCCGGGAAAAACGAAAAGTTAGTCTCGGTTTCAATCGATACTCGATTCTCGATACCCAACCCTAGTCACGAAGTGCGGAACATCCAATAGGAAAATTCAACTGCAGTAGCCACCGTTCAACCTGAAGAGGGCAGCACTAAGACGTTTTTACACCATATATTGTAGGAATAGAACACTTTATAAACAAATGTCAAAAAAGTTACTCGAATCAATGACTGGTATTAATAAAGATCCATTCTTACAGATCATTAACTAAAAAAAGTTGGTTTAGTGTTTAGTTACTCTTTAAATAACAAAAAAAAATGCGCCATTGACTTTAGACCAGGTTTAAGTTGGTCAATGGCACAGTCTATTTCTGTTTCCTCAAAATAGCAACGCGCCAACAATGTGCCTGAACACACCTCGTTTTCAGACCAGCACACCCATGGGCGCAAATGCATTTGCTATTTAAACAATGTGGCGCAGGACTTGAAAATGATAACTGCGTCAGGCTGAAACCGGCAAAAAAAAACACTGGCGACACATTGCGCCGGGTGCATGATAGGACCCCTAGTGTTTCTCCCTTATCTTCTCACTCTTTTCTCCTCTTATCTCTCTCATCGCCATCTCTCTGTCATCTGTCCGTTTGTGGCGTCCCCGAGCAGTGATTGACACTAGTCTGTAGTGCACCTCATTAGCTGCGGGAGATGAAGCGCTGCTCTAGAGAGACAGCCACTGTGATGAAGAACAATCCAATCAGTTAATTGGTATTAGGGAGCCCTCAAGGAGAAGAACTCTGCGAGCATCTGCAGTCGTAAATTACAGCTCTGTGTGTGGAGTTATCTCAAAGGACAGCTGTTGTCAGCTACGTGTGTGTGTGTGTGTTTGGTTGACGATTTTGCTCCCTGGATTGAGCCACGCTAACAGCTGTCTTTTTACATCAGAGGGAAAAGCTCGGCGGATTTATGATTCATGAATTATTTTACGTTGTTGCGTGTTAACTTGCCCGTTATTTACTTGAATCTAATGTGTTGGGATTTCAACTGGCAGAATTAGCTCACATGCTACAAAATAAGACTAACGACTAGCGGATAGTACAAGGAACTTGCCACCAGGGACTAAAGGCCAATTTATACTTCTGCGTAGGGTGCGCGCAGTAGGTACGGCATAGCATACGCACAGACGCGTCCCATGCCGCGTACTCTTCGCCGTCGCCTGACGCGCACCTCTTCAAAAATGTAACTACACGTCGCGACGACGCGGACCGCAAGATCGCTGATTGGTCGGCTTGGTAGCATCGCATTTCCTCCTACGCATTTCCGCACGTACCTTCTCACGCATTTCCACACGTACCATCTCCTCCGACGTCTTCTCTCATTTCTGCGTTTTAGTTTTAGTAATTTCACTAAAGTGAACTGTTTTTCCACCTCAATAAGCTCCAACTCCAACATGATCCACTCTCTTTCAGTCGCTATTGCTTGTAGTAACCTAGCCGTGAGGAATCTAAACACACACAACATTAAAACCCTCCGCCGCCAACTAGCGTTTCGGAGCAGTACTGCAGAGCAACCAAGACCTGAACGCGGAAGTATAAATGCTCACAACGGCGTCGCCTACGTGCGTAGCCAACGCCGTACACTACGGCGTACCCTCGACGCAGAAGTATAAATTGGCCTTAATGGTTCAAACATTTTCCTGGTTGCGTTCGCACCGCCAGTAGGAACTCTGAAGTGAAGTCGCACTTGTTGTTGTGACTTTTATTTTGACGGCATGGCGGACCTTTATTTTGAGGGTGCTCGCGTTCTCCGAGTTCATTAGTTTACGATCTGTCTAATACGCTATTAGATAGAACTGTTATACATAGAAAGATCGTTATAATATAAAAGTATAAAAGGCATTAGCGTATGCCGTGTGGGTGATGTCCAGTGTTGCTAGCTGAGCAAAAATACATAATCATCTCTGTAGATTTTCCATGTTCGTAGAGTTAGTTTGTGTTGTAAATACATAGGATAGCCTATAATCCGTGTGTTCACACAGCTTTTTAAAAAATGGCGGGTGCTGGTGTTTTGCGTGTGTTCGTCCAATCAGCATACACTAACGTCACTGGTAGTTCCTATAGTGCTGGTTTAGACTCGACTCTAAATTACGGTAGTTCCTCCAAAAGGAGTTTCTAGAACTAAAATCGTTCCTAGTTCCTACGTTGCGAACACGCCAAAATTCGAGTACTTCCGCCAATAGTTCTAGGAACTATGAAAAGTTTCCCCCTTTGGAATTGATTGGATCCATGAAAAGCAGCTGGTTTAGGTCAGAGTTAAGAAAGATGTAACACTCATGAACTCATTAACATATGACCACCCACATTAAATATCAACAACTGTTGAAAATTCACACTAATGAATGACACTGCTACACAGAATTAGCCTAACAGACCAGAAGTTGTTTACATATAGAAGTCATAGAGGTATAGTATTAAATAGTCTGTTTAATTTTAAGATATGAAAGAAAATAAATTGAGACTCAAATAAGTGGGCTTATCTGGCAAATGTGACTTGTCAGATATATTTATATCTATATTTGTATATCTATCTATATATATATATATATGAAGAGTTCAGATGCAAAAGCCTCTAAATGCCATTTGAAATTTTCTTCTTGAATGATGATTTTTATCAAACTTGTATATTTAAGTTCAGTAATTTCACTTAAATAACAATTAATAGGCAATCATCATTGCCATTTAAGTGAAATCACTGAACTTAAATATACAAGCTTGATAAAAAAGATCATTCTAGAAGAAAATTTCAAATGGCATTTAGAGGCTTTTGCATCTGAACTCTTCATATATATACAGTATATTTGTATATTGTAGTTAGGTAATGCAGTATTGACTAAATTGCTTCATCCCCTGAAGTCCCTCGTCTCCAGATGGACAGTGTCCCCTCACCTCTAGTCAACAACATCTGTCGTCTCCCGTGCTTATGTCACAAGACATTTCTCCAGCCACCGGCTCATGCATACAGAGCACCTCATCAGCTTTCATGAGACCTTGAAAAAAGAACGAAAACTCAACTTTTATTAATCATTCTATCCGACCAATAGAAAGCTGTCCCGACGTGATGGCTTTTGTCTACTTTAATCCATCTTTGTCAGGGCTCAACAACAAGAATGTTTTTTTTGTTTTGTTTTTTTTGCAGGCATGGCCAGGCTAGTAATTCGTAATTCATATCTCTAACCTTTTTTTTCTGGCCCTACCACAAAAATAATAATAATAATAATAATTCTACACAGAAAAACATTTTTTACAATTGTTTCTACAAAATTATGTGTTTTTGAGATAATGCTATTAAGACATCACAACAAGAAGGCACAACTAGACAATTCAATGTTTTAAACGGTGACAAATGAAAACTATAAACTGATTACCAATTACAAATAATCAAAATTAAGGAACACCTTGAATATGTCTTAATGAATTGATGAGGTTCAGTTTTTCAAATTCAAGCAAACCATGGACAGGGCAACATCATGCCAAACGTTTATTGTTTTATCCACTTTATTAAGATTAAATGTTGGGGATACGATAGGGACATGAAAATGCTGAATAATCCAGCTGTTATATCAGTTTTCACTTTTGACGATTCCATTTTAATAATAAGTGGCTGATATATCCATAAGACTTTTACTTACCACCCATACTGTTCGAAGCAGGTGTTTTGGGGGATTTAGTCAAATAATGAAACCTGATATTATTGTGGATATTCTCTGAACATCTGAGTCCCATCTTTGGCAGAGGCAGCCCTCGTCTTCCAACTCTCAGAGTTTCACGTCTACATTCACAGTAACCGCCCCCATTGCAAACACACTAAGAGAGCATGTACCACAATAGTATGCTGCTGCCACAAAGCTCTTTGTAATAACTAAGAGCTTTGTGGCACTACTGTACTGTAAATCATCCCCTTTTGGATGGAATATATGTGCTATTATGGAAGTTTTTCCCCTTTAACCTCCTGATGAATGCCTTTCACTCTTCTGACTTTTGATTTCACTATGAGTTGGTGGTCAGGTATCACTGACATAGATACAGATTGGTTTCCAGCTCTCCTCGGGAAGCAAATTGGGACAAGAAATCCCAGGGGGTTACAGCAGAATGAAATATGAGGTTTTGAATGAGTAAGCCTGGTGTTGGGATTGTATATGTTCTGTGAATGACTGCCTCATTGATATGGCTGGATCAACTCTGGCTATTTGAGAGAAAACGAACATTTGTAGAACTGTTCTGAAAGGTGTTTTTGGTTGGTTTTGACGTTTGATTTTGGAGCACTCTAAATTATTAGGAATTATTAGGGAACTTTTGGTCTGTATCTATAGTCTAGACTCACAGGACCATGTCAGGTGTCCCAAGATAATGTGTTACAATGATTAAGACCGATCGCAAATAGTAATGAATACATATCAAACAAACAAGTTTATCAAGTACCTAACCAGGGGTATTCAATCCTGCTCTGTGAGATCTACAAATTTCCTTCTGAACCTTGTTTGTACTTTTTTAATTGAACCTTAAAACCTTGATTATCTGGTTCATGTGTTTGATTAGAGTTCTAAACTCAGCAGGAAGCTAGATCTCCAAAAGCAGGAATGAGTTGGTGTCCCACAGGGCTCGGTTTTAGGTCCTTTTTTATTTTGTTTTCTTCATCAATTCACTCTTCCCATTGTATTGCTGATCAGATACAGGTGTACATTTTATCACTCTTTGTTGTCTACATCTTTCTCTGTGTTCTCAGAGAACATTGCATCCTCTCTGACAGCCACTGGTGTGTTCAACAGTAGAAACCACCCTAGAAGACCATTTGCCGCAATTGTCTTGTTCAAGCCATTCATCATAACATAAGCAAAATCAGTCCATTTCCTGGACCCCAACTGTAGTCTAGTGATTTAATAACTTGACTAAAGCCAGATGTCCCCTCAAGAATGTAGCTGTTCGGTTGGTGTAAAACCTCTGGAAATACTGTCAAGATCACCTCTGTTCAAGTGTCCACACTAGCTGTCAGTTTCTGCCAGAATCAATCGAGATTATTGCCTGCAATGGAACTCTCGAGCTCAATTGTGTCACATCACCAGCATTTCTTCTGCACCCCCCCTGAGTTTTGATTTACTGAATAATGAGCTCTACTGTCGTATGAAGTTAACCCCTTCACCAGCAACCCATATTTTGGCAAGTAAGTGCCATAAATGACATACCCAAAATAAAAAATTCTGAGTAGACATATAACCAAAATATATTTAGAAAACCAACACTCAGAATTAGACAGACTGTTATTAGTATGGAGATATATAATCTGAAACATAAAAATATGAACTATAAGCCATTGCATGGCTTGCCCAACTACATCACTTTGATTCCATACATACAGTCAGAGGGTTCTGTGTCAGATTTGGAGAAAACCAGATGGTAGTTACGCTTTCGTCTCTAATATAGATTATTTCCTCTCGTCTTTCACAAGTTGAGTCGTGGCTAGTAATATCCATTTGCATCTGCACTAGTTTGGGGCCTTTTGAGGCTTTATTAGTCACATGAACACTCTTCATTGAAAATGATTGGCAGGATTAATGTGTGAATTATTGTAGCCAACCAATCAAAATCCCATGAGAAACAGGAATCATTTATGAATATGAACATTTTATTCAACAATTAATATGTCTGTATGACACGCTGGGAGTGTTTTGTGTCAAAAACATGTTTTCTAAGAGCTGTAAGCATTATCCTAACAGATGGTATGACTGGCTCAGTCTCAACTGAATGTGAGTAATGGTGGGACATCTTTACTCAGCTGCCTCATGCTCATCTCCTTTGTGAAATCACTAGGTTAACACTGGGCAATTCCTTTTTTTAGGCTGCTACCTTTTAAGGCAGCATCCAAACCAGTTATGTACCCTCACGAGTGACTGATTTGAAACATGATTGATTCCAACCCTTGAAAGTAATAGTTCAAATACAGGTGAAACTCTTTATAAAATTATTGAAATAAATGAACTTTTGCACTATATTCTAATTTTTCGAGTTCCGAGTTTCGTATATCTAAGCTAAAAATGTGCCTAAAATTCCCTTTAAATGCTGTCTGTTTTATCTCAAGAGACATTTGAGTGGGTGTTTCTTCAGCTAAGGGCATTTGGTTCTGTAACAAATACAACCAACAGATTTTCTATGTTAGTAGTAGCATGCTTCTGGGACAGATATAATATGGCTTTCATATAACAAAAAAAAAAATCTGTTGGTTGTATTTGTTACAGAACCAAATGCCCTTAGCTGAAGAAACACCCACTCAAATGTCTCTTGAGATAAAACAGACAGCATTTAACGGGAATTTTAGGCACATTTTTAGCTTAGATATACGAAACTCGGAACTCGAAAAATTAGAATATAGTGCAAAAGTTCATTTATTTCAATAATTCAACTTAAAAGGTGAAACTAATATATCATTTAAACTCATTACATGCAAAGTGAGATATTTTGTATTTAAAATAAAAAAAATCTGTTGTTTGTCTACAGGCAAACTAGATCCAGGCTTTACTTGACCATTTTTGTTATGATATTTATGAAAATAATATAGTTTGTGGTTAGTTTTAGGCATGCTGGGTACGATCCTCACTCTCTTGCACATATATTTTAAGAATGTAATTCTAGTTTGGTGTGTGTGTGTGTGTGTGTGTGTGTGTCTGTCTGCAGCTGTAACTTCAGTAATGAGAGTAGTCTAATGAGAGGAGACAGATCTGTACTTACGCCATTAGTTTGCTTGTCTCAATGTCCCAGAAAACATACACCCATCCCGGCTCAATGTATCCTGCATATCTATTCTCCCGATGCAACGTTAAAACAAATAAGACTAAACATACTTGTGCAACGGACGAAGATCAGCAATAGATGTGCGTGTAAACCGTACACCCCTGGCTAGTGGCTGCGGTCTTTAGTGTCCTCGTTAGCGCCCCCACCTCTCATGCCGGTTCGAATCCCGCTTGCAGCTGGTTGAGTAGGACTGGTTACATTTGGTGCCGTGACCCGGATTGGAGTGAGGTTTATGGGGTGAGTTTAACGGACATAAGCCAGTAAGAGCTGTTTGTATAAACCCAGGGTTCTCAAGTTTTATCAAAAGCTTGGAGTGAGATCACATATGGTTAGGGGAGGAGCTCCAATGAAGCCCCGCCCCCATCCATCCCCACCCTCCAATTTTACCCATTGTTCATAATTAACCAGCACAAATTGGTAAATCTCATAAATGACAGAGCAATTCATCACATCAAATAGAGCCTACTCTTTAATGTTATATTATATATACATAAATATACAAAAATATACAATGCATTCTCATTCTTTTAGCGTCATATAGAACGCTATATGACAAAACGGTGCTATACTACACACATGGCGCCCGTTATCGTTAATATAACACGCGCTGTGAGGTCTAAGTTTAGGTGTGGGGTAGGGTCTGTGTGTCATATTCACGCTAAAGGAATTATGACGTCTTGGGTTCGTGTGTTATATTAACGATAAAGGGTGCCATGTGCGTAGTATAGCGCCGTTTTGTCATATAGCGTTTTATGTCACGCTAAAGGATGAGAACGGGCTGAAATATAACAAATTGCTCCAAACAGTTTGGAAAAACAACTCTTTTTGCATTTTGATTGTGTCTAGTCGAAATGGTATAATGATTTATTGTGTGGTGGGACATTGTGAACAAATGGACATATTAGAATATTAAGGTGTATGTGTGTGTAAACAAATACCTTTTTTTCTTTTTCCCTCACATCTTTGAAAATACAAATGCAATGGCAATGATTAATGCATGTTTTGGCAGGATATAAAATATTACCCAGAGCACTCTGCTTTAATACATGTAGCCTTAATGTAACAAGAAAGACTATTAATACAATATAACATATAATTTAGAATAAAATGAAGAAAAACATCTTCATTCCATCCCATACCCACTAACATTTCCCTTATTGTTTTAGGTAATGTAAGCTAGCCAAACTGAGCCAAACTTCTGGCCTGGTTGCAAATTAGTTGGAGAGTTTTTGACTGCATCAATAATAAAGTATACGATGGGCTATATATCAAATGTTCTAGCCTAAAAATGTTCGCGCTAGGGAATGTTGTTGGTTCCCTAGTAACGAACATACAGTGGGCGAGAATGTTCCGTCAACTTCCGTGTGTTTGCGTGTCTATGATGCCTAACGATAGACAAAGTCCATAAACGTGCTGTTGGTTCGGCCCTCCAGGGCACTCAAGGCACTCACCCAAGCCAGAGAGGGTGCACTCTGGCTGGGAAAGCGGATTCAACCTTTGCTGTGGTGGAGCTCTGAAAAACAGGAAAACCTCCAGGAAAAGACGGCCCGATTTCTCTGAAAAAGTGCATCCCAGGCAGGGTGCGGGTCTCCTGGGCACGAATAAAGCCCGATGCCCGTGGTGAAATTGGCCCTGGGCTTGACTCTGAAGCCCTGATCTCGAAAAACGACAGAGTCCAAAAAGGTGCGGCGGGTCCAAACCTTCATGCCCTTCGGACCTCCCTGGCCAGCCCAGGGAGGGTGGCCCGTCCTGGGCCAGACTCAGATTTCCCCGCCACCCCTGGAGCTCCGCCTGGAGCAAAGACGGGTGAGACTTGAGAACCCTGATAAACCTCACTCCCTTGGCCTCAAGAGGCTCGCCCGCCTCCCACTGAAGAGACGCTGGTTCGAATCCTGCTTGGAGCGGGTTGATAACAGCCACTTATTTATTATTTTAATATCCTTGAAAGACCATACATCTCAGACTCAGAGTAGACCTCATAAATTTTACTCTGTTCCACAGTCTATGGAACTCTTGCAGTCTACTGCTTATATAGGAGCATCCTAACTGATAAGGAACCTCAAAAGGGCAGTGATTAGGAACCCTCTGCATTGGCAAATACTTTCTAAAGGATCAATCACGCAAACAAAATGTAACTCCTCATGTGAGACTCAATGTCATCTTAGTCAAACGTTAGCATGTTGCTAAGCTAACAACACAATGCAATTTTTTTTCACCCCAAAATGTGCTATACACATAAACTTGCACTAATGTATGTACCTTTCCACATGTGTGTGATTTGTACATGTTTTTCATGCTTGACATAAATTGCAATATAAGTTGCAGATGACAAAAATCTGGAAATATGGTGCACAATGCACAAATGTCTTGTACATCAGAGCATGACCTTTTACGTTATTTTTTGATTCACATTAACATATTTAAACACCATTTTTTTACCCTCTAAATGACAGCTCTATTTCCGTATAAGCTCCTAAAGAGGCTGCATTTATAACCATGTCCACTTCTTAATGAATTTACTTAATGTTCACAAGATTGAAGCATGACTAAAATAACCATTACCTTTCTCTGTCTCTTTTGTGTTGCAGGACTCAGATTAATTTCACAGTGGCGATTGATTTCACAGCTTCTAACGGTGAGTGTCGTCTCCATCAGAAGGCTGTTTGAAATTATTGAAATGTATGCAGATGAGGCATGAAAAAGAGCCAGTAATAGCCATCCTCTATCATAATGATTGAGGTTTAATGCGATAAGAGCTCCGATCTGTGTGATTATACAGAGATTCAAAGGGAATACCACAAAACCATCTGAATTACTGGGCCATCCTTGGCAAATCTATTTTTAAACATCAATAGCTTTTTTTTGCCTCTCGATTCATAATATCACCCTCTCAATATATATATATATATATATATTAACAGTCAAAACTTTTCATGGTTTTATTATTTTTTAAATATACCTTATAATTAGTTAAATAACTGTAAACATTTTTAAAATGGGTTATAAAATGGGTTACATTGGGTTATAATTTATTATACTCTTCAATAATGTAGCTATGAATATACATGTATTATCACTGTGGTTAATCGTGGTTATCATATATTAAAAAGTAAATAAACCAGAATTATATTTAAAATTAGAATATGAATTGTTTTATAGCATTAATAGGCTTTATATGACTACAGTTGCACTAAAAGTACACATTTTCTTTCACACGGTTCCCAGGCAACCCAGCCCAGCCCACTTCCCTTCATTACATGAGTCCATATCAGCTCAACACCTACGCCATGGCACTTAAAGCTGTGGGGGAGATCATACAGGACTATGACAGCGACAAGATGTTCCCTGCACTGGGGTTCGGAGCCAAACTGCCTCCTGATGGGAGAATATCCCATGAGTTCGCCTTGGTAAGCAACTCTTAAAACACCTATCCTGAAGCGATAGATTTACGCACTGTAGACATGCAGGTTTGAAATGCAGACACAAGTTTTGATATCAATGTTTCTGAATGTTCTCTCACTATGTGTTGCCTGCAGACAGAAGTTTTCACAAAGCTTTCAATTTCAGAACAAGGTTTTAGACATATACACTTGACGGATCCCTCTTTGTAAATACAAGCCTCTACTTCAATCTCTTGCACTTTCTTTTTACTCCATCTTAGAAACAAAACTCTGACGGAATGACACAAGGTATAAGTTTCATGAGACCATTAGTTATTTTTGATTTATAGAGAGTGAACTGAGTGCTTTTGTGCAGTCAGCAAAGTTATAGAACAATTGATGAATGGTGAAACTAGAGGGAAAAAATATGTAGACTTACATTGAAAGATGAACCAGAGACCAGAATATTATAGAGAGTAGTTTTAAAAAAAGTAACCACTTAGCGAGTGTCCCACCAATCAAATTGCAATGCACTAAAAACCACTCAGAAGATCTCATAACAACCACATAACACCTTCATAACACTCTTCAAAGAATGTAGACATCTATTTATGTCTCCATTGTGAGTTATCATATCTACAGCAGATGTTGGACCCTTATTTGATTTTGCAATATTTTATTTTCTATGTTCCTAAAGAATGGAAACCCTCAGAATCCATATTGCAATGGCATTGAAGGAGTCATGGAAGCGTATTACCAGAGTCTAAAGTCCGTTCAGCTCTTCGGCCCCACCAACTTCTCGCCAGTCATCAACCATGTAGCCAGGTACATTCAGAACATGTCTTTTTATCTATGGATTGTTGCATTACTATGGTGGAAGAGTCCTCTACTCCTCGCTGCGACATCTTATCTATGACGTATTGCAATGTTACCCAATGACCAGATGAGTTTCGATCTTCTTTCAGCAATCATCGAATAAGAAAGGCCTTCAGAGGACACCATTTTCAACTAAAATCTAAAGTTTGTTTACACGACAACTGAGTTTTGGGTGCCTATAGACTCATTTTTAGTCGTTTTTGTGTATCCGTGTGAAGGGGGATCGTTTTGGAAACGTTGTTTTCAGTACGTGAACCTTCTCAAAACTCAAAAGACTTTCCATGATCCAATCGATTCTCAATGGATCAAGTGATCCCTTACAATACAGTATGTTCTCATGCGAGAAGCCATTTTACTCACAATAGATACGAAAAGTTGGATGGTTGATCAAAATATCAGATTTGTGCTAACTTTAAGTAGGCAGGTTACCTTCAAAAAATTAGATGGTGACCGTTTTTAAACTGCTTTAACTTTTAACTAACTTGCTCAGCTCTTGAAGACGACAACATACACTAATTTCAACTATAGCGGTGGTAAGAATGCATCACATACTTGAAAAAAAAATGCAATCTGATACATTTTGTTAACAAAACAATACACAAAATCAAGCTTGAACACTCAGTTGCACAGCATTGCAGGCCTTTTTCCATAATCCAATAGTTTAGATTATTAAACTGATTATTAGTGTTGATTATCTTTTCTTAGTACTTTGCTCTCTACAATAGTTGAGTCTGATCACAGAACTTAATGGTGGATTATTTTTGTATATTGACCATTACTGTAAATATTTCACCATTGTTCATGACATACTGGTTCTACTTTCATGTCTCTCGTATTACTCCGCCATTTATCTTTTCATATCAGCGGAAGTTGATTGGAGCCATTTTGCGACTTAATAAAGCAACTTTGACTGTGATAAAAAAAAATGCCTTGGAAAACTGTCCTAATTTTGTATGTGGTAAACATTAAACCTGAGATGGTTGACTAGAAATACTGGGATAAAGCGCAGCTGAATGATTCTTCTATTGCTGAAATGAAGCAAGCAAACAACAACCTGCAACAATGCAGATTTTGCACATGTTCAGAGATTGACGACAGCCAAATATTCGCAAAATGTGCATTAACCCCCAGGTGCATCATCCAAACAAAGTGTGTCACATTTACACAGAGATAATCCGATCCGAAATGGCCTCGGAGGTGTGATATATGACCTTTAAATGAGCCGTGGAGTTGCAAGAGGTAATACAACAAGATTTGATCTTATGCTGTCCCAAATAAGATCATCCCTTGTCTGTATCATGAGGAAAACATTAAATGGGTATGGCCTGAATATTTGATCTGGAATTTGAAGTACCCAATAGGAATATAAATCATTTTGTCGAATTGTATTTTGGGTTTTTACAATTTTTGATGCCATGAACACCCAAATATGATAATCCTCTAATTCGAGACCTTTCCTAAAATATAAAGGGAGATATATTTCTATATATTATGTATTAAGAATCATTTTGTGAGGATTATGCTTTTTGGGTTCCTGTCTGTTCCGTTCTCATTCAGTTTACGTGTTGTTAATCAATTATGTAATTTACCTCCCTCATTTGTTTTAGCATATAAACTCCCTGTGTCTGGTTGAAAGTCTCCACATATCTTGATCGCCATCACTATGTTAAGCGGTTAATGCTCTTTCATTCATTTCATTTGGTCCATGGCTGAATGACACATGAAGTAATCCAATAACGTTGTCTCTGTTTTGGAGGATTCGTGGCTTTGGACGGTGATTTGCAGGGAGGGTGGGATCGTAGGCTTTCAATGCTAGCAGGCTAAAGTTAGCATTCCCAAGTTCACCAGTCCTTAAATCAGATTTCTCCTTTGTCGTGCTCACGTTATGTGACAAAAGATCGGACCAAAACAGAAGTTATTTTTGCGGTGTGTTTGCCTTTTTTTTCTCCCCCCCTCTGTCAACAACAAGCCAAACTGAGCCGAGTTAATGGAGCTTGAGGACTCGGATGGAAGCCCTGCCCACACTGCCACCGCTGTGAATGTGCTGAACATGGCCACTGGGAATATACTGGACTTAATTACTGGACCGTGTCCCAGCCCTGAATCTCTTGTGATTCCCCCCCCCTCCCCCAGCCTCCCTCTCCCACCTCCTCCACCAAGTCGAATTTGTTCATCAGCTCTTCCTCCTCTGGTTCCTGGTAGTCCCTCAGCTCATCCACAGTGTGGCCCCTGAAGTGTGTCGGATTCCCCCTGGGTCCCTATTCTCTTCTTGGTGTGATGATTGTCCGTCTCCGCCTCCGACCCATCGGTTTCGACTTTGCTCAATGCTCCCGCAACTCCACCATGGTCCGTAATCCCACCAGCTCCACCGTCCCACCGTCTCCGCCTTGGTCAGACATCACCCTGGCTCTACCGTTGAATTCTGGTCTGCCGGGTACACGGCTCCCCTCCATCCCTTTGGCTCCACCGGGCTCCACCTTTTCTCCGTCACACTGGCTCCACTGCCCCCGCCTCCGCCTCGGCCCCCATGAGCCGTCAGCCCCCTGGACCAGCAGCGTCACCCTGGCGCGGTGTGTCCTCGGCTCCGTCTGCGTCTACAGTTAATAATGGCGCAAACACCAGTACATTGACGAGCACAAACCTTAGTAAATCACTTTGCGCGAATCACTTAATGAGTGACTAAACCCTAAACCAACTTTTTTTAGTTAATGATCTGTACGAATGGATCTTTATTAATACCCGTCATTGATTCGAGTAACTTTTTTGACATTTGTGTATAAAGTGTTTTATTTCTACAACGTCTTAGTGCTGCCCTCTTCAGGTTGAACGGTGGCTACTGCAGTTGAATTTTCCTATTGGATGTTAGCGGTTCTTCGTGAGGAAATCCTGGCAGTAGCTTTTTTAATGCCAAAAGAGGGTTTGCGCTGGCACAATCTGTGGCCTTTTGATTCGGATTTCTCCTTTGTTGTGCGCTCCTTACATTCACGTTGCGTAAGTGAAAAAACAACAACATTATAATATTATAACAACATGCTGTTTTCAAAATGATTTAATCTGTTATTTAAAATGGCATTTTTATAAAACCAAGATAAATTATGAAAATATTATGTGGTAAATTTTTACTTTGTATTGAGCTGAACAAAATTATGTATTAAACTCAATATAAAATAATCACAATTATGCCCATGATTTCTGAATGGGGTTTAAAAAGCTGAATGACAGTAATATTTAGGTTTTTTTTTTTCTTAACTGAAAATTTTACAATTTATATATATATATGAAAATATATGTCATTGTAAATAACCAGAGGTGTATCCAAATGCTGAGAAGTAGAATGAATTTTAGAAATATGAATATATTTATGGTGAAATCTCCATGTCCTATTAAAAATGAGTTGTTATGGGCAGAATTTGACCAGTTCATCTTATCATGTTCTTAAAATCCAAGCTCTATGTATATGTCCAGTGACACTTTACTTAGTATTTCACACTGTATAGGATGTTTTTAACAGCTTGTGGGGCTGCGAGAACCCGAGCCTCTACATCTCTATCAGCAGCAATAAAAGGCTGGATTCATTATGCATCAATTGCAGCGCAAGTGTCTAAGCTCATTTCAGCATCCACATAATAACAAGGCTTGCTACAGCGTACAATAAATTGAGAGAGCAAGGCATTCACCGCTAGCTCTTTCCTCAGAGAATCACTTTGTCGTCAAGATAATGTCATTATCTTGCTCTTTTATTTTGTTTGGTATAGAAATGCAAATTGTTGAGGCACAATTTCCCCTTGAATCAGTCGCTTTTTAAAAAAATCTGACCCAAAAGAGCATTTCTTTTACAAATCGGACATGTCTCTAGAATTAATGTGAAGATATTCAGTGAATATCAATATAGATATGGAGCAGTACTAGTTATGGAAATAATAAGTAGTGAGTAAGTAAGGTATGATAGAATTTTCATTCCTTTAAGATATACTTAGCTGCAAAATAACAGAGATCACAGTGAATGGTTCGGGTCTCATAAAAAGTGTGGTTCCAGCTGAATCAGCACAAACAAGTTTTTTTAGCATCTAAATTTACAATGTGAAAAAAAAAAATCAAGAACCTTATGAATAAAACGCAGAGTTTTTAAATCTAACTGTATTTAATTTACTCTGTTAATTTCATTTGTTTACTGAAAACAGTCATGGTACTGGTGAAAAAATTAAGTACACTGTAAAAATGAATATGCTTTATCTAATCATTAGAATTGTGGCAACCGATTACAAGCAATATTATTAATTAAATTTAACAAATTAGAATTGAGTAATAATTAATCAAATAATTCCTTAAAAGTTAACCATTTAAAATGAGTAAAGTTTACAACAAAAAAATAACAAAAATATCTCACTAAGAGACAGACTTCAAAAATTGCCAACATTAAAGACACCTGATGTTAACAAGCAGAATCGCTGAAGGAGAAAACCGTCATTTTAAAACAACTCGATCACCACAATGGTGACTTCAATTTATGTTTTTTTGGTTGTTGTTGTAAGTTTTACTCATTTTAAATTGTTAACTTTTAAGAAATGAATTTTATTAATTATCTCTCAATTCTAATTTGTTACATTTAATTAATAGTATTGCTTGTAATTTGTTGCCACAAATTTTTTTTTGATTGGATAAAGCATATTCATTTTTACTAGTGTTAAAACTGTTTAAAAGAGAAAGCCAAAATCATTATTTCTGAATCAGTTCTGAAACGAATTCATTTCTGCATCTGGGTAGCTGTGTGCATGTTCCCTGGTATATCTCTGTGAGACGGCCATACCCGAGACACTTTAATACAGGTGTTATGATAGAAATAAATTGGTTCCCATTTATTGCAACATTTTTCGGTTGTTTTTACACTTGAACATGTTTCTAAAACTCATTATGTTTTGTTATTGCACTTCAGACATCTATGCTCACAAATCCCATGTTAAATCCACACTAATTAATGATTTAAAGGGAGCAAACAGTCAGTGGACTGACACGTCCTCACACTGTGTTTCTAATTATATGTCCATTCCATGGATTTTCTGAGGATGTGAAGTAAAGGACAGTCCATCAAGTCATTATCACCCCTGTGTTCCAAACACACATAGTCACTGCGGGGTCCACTCATCTGTGCTGAAGACAGATCTGTCACACTGCACCGCTCTAATCTCTCCGCGTGTATTTGCCGTAGGTCGCGCCCACGCAGTTTAATAATAAACTGCTTTTAAATTGTTCTTTTAAAGCTGTTGCGCTGCTTGCCTGGATATTCCACTGTGCTCATTATTACTGGAGAAATAGTTGCAAAATCTTCAATTCAGCTGGTTCAAACTGTGGCAACAAATGCCAACAATTCAACATTTTGATGTTGTGTCATTGGGAAACATAACCAGTGTTTACGCATTTTCAAGTAACACAAGTTACGTAATCGGATTACTTTTTTTAAATGAGTAACGCAAGTTACTTTGTTTTCCCATTTATTGACTGACATCTCTCTTGTCTCCATGTTGAGAGAATCGTGAGTAAGTGCAGAGATGTTGTGTACGCTGTGTGAACATGATGCTTATTGTAGTTCTAGACTAACTGAACAGGCATTTACTCTTCGCACTTCACTCCTCAAAATGGGGAAAATATCAGTGTTGTAGTACTCGAGACTCGGACTCGTCTCGGACTCGGTCTCGAGACCATATTTTAATGGTCTTGGTCTTGTCATGGACTCGTGTCCATTTGCACTCGGAATTGACTCGTACTCGAACATTTTTTTTTTTAGGACTCGGAATTATTCCCGAGTCCACTCGAGTTCAATTCAAAATATTTTTCAGGATTATTAATGTATGTTAATAAAATATTTCTTTAAATTGATTGACACGCCCAGTGATTGGTGATTTTCTAGTGCGCAACTGCGCATGACAAATTGTAATAAAATTACTTTTAACACCACCTACTATGTGGCCTTTTTACCCTAAACTGATCATATTTTTAAACTCTAAGTAAATTCAGTAAAAAAAAAAAAGGATTTCTCTAAGTAAATAAAAGTAAATTAGGTAATCAACCCTCACTGGTCTCGGTCTCGACTCGGACTCGACCGTCTCTGGTCTCGGACTCGACTCTCTATGGACTCGGTCTTGACTCGGACTCGAGTGAGGTGGTCTCGACTACAACACTGGAAAATACTATGATATGTGAACTCAGAATATTACTCAAACCTGCAATTATTACCCAGATAGCAAACTGACATTGAATCAACGTGGAAACATGACATCGAAACAGCGTTGATCTGGCATTGTTTTGCTCATCGAATTAACGTTGAACCAACGTCAGACGCGTCATTCTTTCAAAACTAACGGAAAATCAACTTGAAATCGACATTGTTTCAACGTTAGGAAAGCAAACCAATTGCGTCGATTTTCAACGTTAATTCGATGAGCAAAACAATGCCAGATCAACGTTGTTTCAATGTCAGTTTGCTATCTGGGTAAATAATACAAACACACTTTATGTATTTAATCTCACTTTATTAACCAATGTCTTTTCTGCTGATCCTCTATGATCCATTCAACCATAATAATAAGTGACTTCAGTTAAATATCACATTTGTGTTTCAGTTTTATTATTACTGCTGAATTAAGAATGAAAGGGCCATTACATTTGCCAAAAATTGAGCTTTTTTGTTGTTGTCATTGAAAAATCAAACAAGAAAGCCCTGCCAAGATAAAAAAAAGTAACGCAAAAGTAACATATCACATTACTTTCCATAAAAAGTAACTAAGTAACTAAGCAATTAGTTATTTTGTTGGGAGTAACTTTATTGTAACGCATTACTTTCAAATGGACTTTCATAACTGTAATCTTTACACTGTGTAATACATATCGTAACAGTGAACAACAAGCAAGTATTAATGTTAATGATACAGTTGTTTACTGTAAATTAATGTTCGTTTATAATTGATTAACTAATATTTCTCGTTTTGTTCCGATTATGTCAAGGTTTCCGTTCCATCACATTCCAAAACTGACAATTGCCGACCCAACAACTGTTGGTTGTTGCCGTTTGTTTGTGCAGCGTGAACATTTAGTATTCATAGGAGCTGGAAGTATGCGTAATATATTAATATCGTAATATTCTATTGATCACATTTCACAAGGGTTTACAATTTAAACTCTAAAACGTTGTGAATTCTAAGGATTGGTTAAAGTAGTTTGAATCTTTGTGACAGTATACGCAAAATACATATTATATTAAAGGAGTAGTTCACTTTTAAAAACACTTTTGCTGATAATTTACTCAGCCCTTTGCCTTTCTTTCTTCAGTCGAAAATTAAGGTTTTTGATGAAAACATTCCAGGATTTTTCTCCATATAATGCATTTTACTGGGAACCAAATGGTTCAAGGTCCAAAAGACAGTTTCAGCGCAAACTGCAAACTGTTCAAAGCAATTAGATTCCAGACGATGAATAAGGGTCTTATCAAGCGAAACGATCGCTCATTTAAAAAAAATAAAAAATAACAAAGTTAAGTTTTATAAGCTCAAATGGTCGCCTTGCTCTGTTCTGTGATGCACATGCGCATTCGTGACTCTCCTCTTCGAACTCGTTCATCAAAATGAACGAATCTTTTCCCAAGTCAATTCGTTCAGAATCTGGATCAGTATTAATCTGAATCTGTATTCATCGTCTGGAATCGTTTAAAGCCCCTTTGGACAGTTTGCACTGAAACTGTCTTTTGGACCTTGAACCGTTTGGTTCCCATTGAAGTCCATTATATGGAGAAAAATCCTGGAATGTTTTCATCAAAAACCTTATTTTCTTTTTACTACTCCTTTAATATATTTCACTGTAACCTCAATTTTGCGTTTCTGATGTCGTTTATTTCTGGAACTTTGATTGTATTAGTAACGTACATTTGATTAAAAAACATAATTTAGCTCGTAGTTTCCAGTCATGTGTGTTTAACGAAATGCCAGTGTGAGATTTACACATTTTCAGTGACAGGTGAAGAAATGTTTTAAGCGTGCATCATATTCTAAATCCTCAATGGGACATTACGTTTTTCAAAGCTTTAATCCAACCGAAGTCGATCTGAGAAAAGCGGGAGCTGGTAAACATTTGCCGAGACCATTTCATCCTTTCTCCTCACACTGAAAGTCTGTAGTAGATATTTCACCACAGCTTGAAGCTCAAATCACAGAGTTGAAGGGTGTCAAGAGGAGAGAACCTTTTTATTCAAAGTGTTTGTAAGTTTATGTAACGTGTATACAGTCGGACTGCCAAAGTCATCTCGTTTTTATAGCTTCTGAGCACATTATTTACCTCATAAGCTGGGATGCCAGACTGCAAAGTAATACAGCGAAATAATATTACAGTCCAGAGGCTTTGGCTGCATATCCCCCCAGTAATGAGATGTTTAATGAATGTAAAAAATGTGCTCTTTCGTGCAGATACGCTGCCTCAGTAAACGACGGATCCCAGTACTTCATCCTGCTCATCATCACGGATGGAGTGATATCAGATATGGCCCAGACAAAAGAGTCCATTGTTAATGTGGGTATTCGGTCTACTACACAAGTCTTTAGCTCTTGATCAACTTCGAAATCCCGCTCTTAGAATAAATGTTCTGCATAAATAAAGAACAAATGCATGCATTAAATATGTTTATTCTAAATATAAATACATAGATTTACATTTTAATATTAAAATAATTCTAATAAAGACACATTAGTCATGGTAAATTCTTGTTTTATCTGCTTTTCTTCTTCTTCTTCTTTCCAGGCTGCATGTCTTCCCATGTCAATTATTATTGTCGGAGTTGGACCAGCCGAGTTTGACGGTAAGAAAAGGATGCTTTCATTTAGTTATTAAGTGTAATTTAGACTCCACTTATAGATTTAATTTTTGCTTATATTTTCTGGTCACACTTTAGATTACGGTCCAATTATGACTTTTGACCTTGTTTAAAGGGATACTTCAGGATTTAGCATTAAGCTTTGTATTAGTAGAAAACCTGTAGTATTTTCGAATTTCCATGCTTCCCACCCTCATATCCCCCTGAGACGAGAGATTTAGGTATTTTTTTGTCTGGAAAAAAATCCTCCGATTGCGTCATCGGAGGATTTTTTGGCCAGAGGCTAATGAGGCTACAGTCAGTAGTAGGGGATCTCACATATGTCACTCATCGGTAATCACGCCACCGGCCTCGCGTCGTTCTCCCGCGGCCCTCACTCGTCCCGCTCGCCACAGTAAACTTAATGAATGGCGACTGTAGAACGCAAAAGCCGAATCCCGGACATTTTGGGCGATCTCGAAACACATTTTCGGGCAGACTCATCACGGAGACTCACTAGTAGCCTAGAGTTGTTGTTTAACTACTGCTCTCTGTTACCGGTAGGCGTGGCCTCCTAAGGCAGCGAAGCAAGTGCATTCTGGGAATTGTAGTCTTCCATCCAGGCTTTTCTCAGTCTAGAAAGCTCCAAATTCAAAAATAATTTCACATTTCTTTTACATAAATGACCCCTTTTAAATACACATTCATCTTTCCAGAGGAGATGTATGCCTTTAATAGTTAATAAGGTAGTTGTTACGTTTAGGTATTGTGTAGGATTAAGGGATGTAGAATATGGCATTAATAAGTACGGATAAACAGCCAATATCCTAGTGATATTCAATCATATTAAGCAAGTAGTTAATAGTGAGAATTGGACCCTAAACTAAAGTGTTACCTATTTTCTTTGTATCCTCATTTTTGTATTCAGCTCATTGTACCTCTAGATGTGCTTTGTGCTTTATAGTGATGCTCAGGTCTTGATCTTGAGTGGATAAAAGGATTGTGTACTACTGCAGAGTAAATGAGCACGTAATGTGACAGCCGTTTCCCTCGTTGCGCTGACAGTAATGCAGATGGGTTTAGTAATAATGAAACAAGACTAAAATACTCAAAACAACAATCACGGGGCACTCAAACACACAGCTAACTCCTCATGCGTGTTTTTTATCTGTTGTGTGTGTCCTCAGCCATGATCGAGTTGGATGGTGATGAAGTCAGAATCTCATCGAGGGGCAGATACGCTGAGAGAGACATCGTACAGGTATCAGAAGTATTTCAAACATTAAACCATCACCATTAATAAAGGGACATTACAAAAAACTACAATTTTATGTTTATTAATTATATTACTTAAAGGAGTAGTTCACTTTTGAAAAAACTTTTGCTGATAATTTACTCACCGCCATGTCATCCAAGATGTCCATGTCTTATTTTCTTCAGTCGAAAAGAAGTTAAGGTTTTAATGGATTTTTTTTTCCATATAATGGACTTCAGTGGGAACCAGACGGTTCAAGGTCCAAAAGAAACTTTCAGTACAAACTGGGCTTTAAACGATTCCAGACGATGAATAAGGGTCTTATCAAGCGAAACGATCACTCGTTTTATGAATAAATAACAAAGTTTAAGTTTTATAAGCTCAAACGCTCGCTCACTTTTGTAAAAATGACACACTGTACTTCCGCAATTTTGTATTCTCGCGCATGGACCGTCAGATCAACAGAGGGTTATTAATAAAACAGCGATTGAGAAAAGTATGTTCAAAACTGAAAATTGTATTGCTCTTGGAACAATGCAACATCCATCTATACTGGCACTCAACAGCATTTTGCTTTGGGACTTTTATTTGGGCAGAAGGTGCTCCCCATTCTTCTTCTTCCAAATTAACTGACTAACTGACTCCCACTAAACGTTTACTCTTGAAATACAACAGCCTTTTTTTTCTGTATTTTCTAGTCAGGTAGCACCGATTTCAAACATTTTTTGCCACATACTGTAGGAAGCCAAGTTTATTGAATGCCATCGGTGATTCGCGCTTTTAACGGAATAATAATTTACTCCGATTATTATAATAAACAGAATTTAATGTGTGGATGCTAATATAATTATCGGTCACACTTTATTTTGTGACGTAGATACATTTTAAGTATTATTAATTAACTACATGTACTTATTGTAGAGTTACTCTTAGGGTTTGGATTAAAGTTAGTTACTTGTAATTATGCATAATGTACGCTATTACTATAGTAAGAACTTTATTGCGTGGATGCTAACAATTATCGGTATTAATATTTATTAACAATATGGACTTACTGTAGAGTTAGGGTTAGTTACTAATAATTACTGACAATTTTACTGTTATTACTATATTTATTATACTGTTTATAGTAACAGAAATGTATTGTGTGGATGCTACCATAATTATCGGTAACACCTTATTTTAACAAAATACTAACTCAAATAAGTATTGCATAATATTAATTAACTACCTGTACTTACTGTAGGATTCAGTTTAGGTTTAGTTACTTGTAAGTATGCATAATGTACTGTTGAGTACATGTAGTAATGTGTAACTTAAAATGAAGTGTCACCATATCTTTATATTTATTGTTTTTGGTGTGAAAGAGCCTTTCAAATCCTGGTCCAGGGGCCACACCACTTTGGATATTTAATGTTAAAATGCTAATGCTCAGATTTTTCTTTTAAATGGTGGATAACATGTGTTGTGAATTTATCCAGGTCTAAAAACATAGACCATGTAAGTTGATGAATTTGAATGCAAATTATGTTCATTATAGCCATTACCATCATACAGTACATAGCCATTCTGTGTTCTTCTGACTGAACTCCGCTGGCTTTTTATAATTAAGAACGGAGCTCTTTCTGTCTCTCTCGAAATCGTATTTCTTAATGTTTTTTCCATGCTCCTCCCGCTCATCTTGCCGAGGCAGTCATCATTATGTTCCTGGGTCGCTCCATGCTTGTTAGGAATATGTTAACAGGCAGTGTGCATGATCAACTATCATAGGTGGCTAGGGAGGCTTGTCCAATTAGATGCACCCTCACATACACACACATTCCAGTGGATCCGGCTTCCCGGCGCCCAACACATACTTAAAAGCCCAATTTTTCTTAACTAATCGGCTGTGTAGTGCTCTCAGAAACAGCCGTATCTCTTAGGATAATTTGGCTCTCAGTCTCAAAGGCGTTTTGAGTTGATTGGCATGCTGAGCATTTGATGGCTGTGCCCTCATTTCAGGTTAATCGCTCTTTTCAGCTTTGCAAATTCTCACAGAAATGCAGATGAATGCGAGACCTGCTTCATATTATTTTCACCTGATGAAAGTCAACATAAAGAGTGTGTTTATACCATAAAATCCACTCTACGTGGACATGTATTTGGTAACATTCCCCGAATTTGGTCTGTTTCCGCCATTATATCATGCATGTTGGTTTACTGCCAACAGACGTGTTGAATTACAATATCTGACGTGCGATGTATCATGTACGCTTTTCGACATGGATGTTGAATTATGTTAAAGGAGTAGTTCACTTTTAAAAAACTTTTGCTGATAATTTACTCACCCCCATGTCATCCAAGATGTCCATGTCTTTCTTTCTTCAGTCGAAAAGAAATTAAGGTTTTTGATGAAAACATTCCAGGATTTTTCTCCATATAATGGACTTCAGTGGGAACCAAACGGTTCAAGGTCCAAAAAAACTGTTCAAAGGGCTTTAAACAATTCCAGACGATGAATAACACAACACTAATAAATAACTAAGTTTAAGTTTTATAAGCTCAAATGGTCGCCTTGCTCTGTTCTGTGACGCCTGTTCGAACTCGTTTATCAAAATGAACTAATCTTTTTCCGAATCAATTCATTCGTTTCACTCGTTGAATGAACAAAATGATTCGGAAAAAGATTTGTTCATTCGTTCACTCTCCTGTTCGAACTCGTTCATCAAAATGAACGAGTCAATTCGTTCGTTTTGTTCGTTGAATGAACCAAATGACTCAGAAAAAGATTCGTACAGGAGAGTCACGAACACGCATTACAGAACAGAGCAAGGCGACCATTTGAGCTTAGAAAATTTAAACTGTTATTTATTTATTAAATGAGTGATCGTTTCACTTGATAAAACCCTTATTCGTCGCCTAGAATCGCTTAAAAGCCCTTTGAACAGTTTGCAGTTTGCACTGAAAGTGTCTTTTGGACCTTAAACCGTTTGGTTACCAGTAAAATGCATTATATGGAAAAAAAAAATGCTGGAAATGTTTTCATCAAAAACCTTCATTTCTTTTCTGAAGAAAGAAGACATCTTGGATGACATGGGGGTGAGTAAATTATCAGCAAAAGTTTTTTAAAAGTGAACTACTCCTTTAATATCTTATGTGAATTTTTGTTTTGTTTTAAATAGCCTACTATATTGTTGAATTAAAGATGGTAATATATTTTATTTGCACCAAGTCTTTAGCAATAATCACTTTGAAGAAACCTCATTTAGCTCTTTCCATTTTTCCCCAACCAATAAATAAATAAATAAACAAATAAAAATCAGTGACCCATCTCGTTCGGGAGCATTTTCAGACAAAAAAACAAAACAAAACTTCTTTATGCACATCACTAAATAACAGTCTGTGAACATTAGAGCCAGACCGATATATCGGCCGGCCGATATTATCGGACGATATTAGGCATTTTCCATAATATCGGTATCGGCAGTTATAATGGCCGATAAATGAATATTTAAAAAATAAAATAAAAACGGACGAAACTTGCTTTAATCATCTCTCCTTGGCCTGTTATATTGAAAATGTATGTTTTACAATTTGCAGTGTGATGTTATCTATTGCTAAATTATGGCTCATCATAGACTAGCTAACCACAAAGCTAGCTAATGCCACTATCATCAGTGGAAGACCGCTAACGTTAACATTAATGAGCTTGGAAACCACAATGAACTTTTTCTGCCTAATTAAAGTAATGATTACTGTATTTATAACTAGCATATCTCTAGTTACAGTCCCTGCATTGTAAAATATAAGTTAGACTTGCGAGGAGTGAACAATCCAACAATATTTAATAATAAAAAAAAAATTGGCCGATATATCGGAATATCGGATTTTAAAACCCAAAAATATTTGTATCGTATCGGCCTTCAAAATCCTTTATCGGTCGGGCTCTAGTGAACATCAAATATCGATTCGAATGTGTTTTTTTGCTTTTGCAGTTTGTTCCATTCAGAGACTACATCGATCGCACTGGGAATCACATCCTCAGCATGGCCCGCCTGGCCAAAGACGTTCTTGCTGAGATCCCAGACCAGTTCCTATCCTACATGAAGACCAGAGGCATCAAGCCATCTCCCGCTCCCCCTCCGTACACACCGCCAGGACACCCGCTGCAAACTCAGATCTGAAACGGGCCCAGGAGCGAGCCTTGCAGTATCTCAGTATCTATCTCTCAAATCACTCAGTGAGGTGAAAGTTTCCTCAGCTTTTTCTGTCCCTTTCTCTTTGCACTATGGGGGCTGTAGATGGTCACCATGCTTCGACAGGGTTATGAGGACAGGTTTACTTCCATTACAGGCATTCTCTGTCAGGATGTCTCTCCGTTTCTCTCTCTGTCTCTCGATGCCTGGCTAGCTTGTTTTCTGAGAGCCATGTTATAGAATGAACTTCACGTTTCTGGCTCACCACGAAAAGAAGGATGAGCGTGTGTGACGGAATGACTAAAGAAACGAGCTGACGATGTTGCGCCACGTCTCAGAACAGCAGAGCAGCTTCCTCTTCCTCAGACTGGGAAAAGGCTAACAAATCACCAGTCTCAAACGGACTGTTGTACATAAATTTGACTTTTTTCCCGTCATTTCTTATCTCTTCCTCTTCTTTCTTCTATGAGCTCTCACTCAATGTTTACATGTTAATGATTTTCTTACTGTTGGATCTGACTTTTATAAATGTATATCTTCAACATGATCCTCGCAGCATGTTATCTTTGCCAAGCCCGTCAGGTCGCAGCGGCTGGTGTCGTCGCGGAAAACCACATTTCTCGCATGGAAATGGTGTGCTCAGGCATGCGATGCATGTCGTGCAACGTTCATGTTATTTGGCCTTTTCTTGTTCTCTCTCTTTCTCTCTCTCACTCACTTTCTATTTTTATTTATTTAATTTTTTTTGACGGGCACCTCGTTGTGCATAAAGAACCTCATAGCAACGTGCTCCATAACATTTATCTCTGAGCAGCTGCTCTCAAATAAGAGCCCAGTGGTCAAAAACACAGATGCCATTATTATTTTCTGTCTTAAAACTTTTTGTAGGGATGTTTTGTCATTTTTCTGTTGATTTGGTGATGCCGTGTAATGTTTTTTTCCAATAACATGTAGATTCATTCATCATATTTAATAAGTACATAGTAGTTTTGCCCAAAGATAGGGAATTACGAAATCCTTGGATTTCATTGTGAATATTAAAGTGTTGAAACCTGATAAGATACACCTAATTTACAAAAGTCTTTTCTAGAAATATTTTTGATCCCATTATTTTAGAAATGTGCTGCTAGTATCAGAAAAAATAATTAAATCACATATCAACTTTTGACAATTTTTTCTTGATTATTACCATTGCAAAATACTAAAACAAAACCTTTTTTTCTCATATAGTAAATGTGAATCTTATAGTATGTAGCAACTCATTTTTTCATCACACACTAGTGAACTATTTTGGGTGACAGCCTCGTGTTGAGGGGGAACATTCCCTGTTAAAACTTTTTTTTTTCCCCAGTTGTGCTGCTTTTTCACACACAATATTGAAATATTACACATAAAGTAGCTGCAAAAAGTCTTTTAAAACACTAGTGCCAAGCATACTGAGCAAATGTAGGATGATGTATGTTATTACAAAAAAAAAAGTATTTTATAGAAAAATAACATTTGCCGAAGAAATGTATTTTAGGTTTGAAACAAAAGTCACAAAATAAAACCAAAACGTATGTCAATTATTGGTACGCTTAATTACTGATTGAATATAATCATAACAAATCACCTTAAACATAATTGCGAAATTGGCTGAAAAAAGTGAAGCTGGTATGGTGTTCTAATCATTTTATAATATTATTATAAAAATACTTCGTAGACTGCTTTTTCTTGACTATCAACTCAACTCACTCAGAAAGAAAGTGGACTCAATTTAAATTTGTCTGCAAAACTACTTTCCATCATGTGAGTATGGCAGCTTGTTTCCGCCATAGAATAAAAAATATAAAAGTTAATTGCGACTTTTTATCTCGCAATTCTGACTTTATTTCTCAGAATTGCAAGATGGAAAGTCGAAATTGCGAGATATAAAGTCAGAATTGCCTGATATAAAGTCGCAATTTCGAGATATAAAGTTGCAATTGCGAGATATAAAGTCAGAATTGTGTGATATAAAGTCGCAATTGAGTGTTATAAAGTCAGAATTGCGAGATATAAAGTAAGAATTGCTAGATATAAAGTCACAATTGCGTGTTATAAAGTCACAATTGCTTGATATAAAGTCGCAATTTCGAGATATAAAGTTGCAATTGCGAGATATAATGTCAGAATTGTGTGATATAAAGTCGCAGTTGAGTGTTATAAAATCAGAATTGCTTGATATAAAGTCGCAATTTCGAGATATAAAGTTGCAATTGCAAGATATAAAGTCAGAATTGTGTGATATAAAGTCGCAATTGAGTGTTATAAAGTCAGAAATTTGTGATATAAAGTCGCAATTGAGTGTTATAAAGTCAGAAATTTGTGATATAAAGTCAGAATTGTGAGATTTAAACTATTCTGAGTATAACTATAACTATAACGACTATAACGCAATTGCGACTATAACACGCAATTGCGACTTTATATCTCGCAATTCTGACTTTATAACACTCAATTGCGACTATAACACAATTGCGACTATAACACGCAATTCTGACTTTATAACACGCAATTGCGACTATAACACGCAATTGTGACTATAACACGCAATTCTGACTTTATAACACGCAATTGCGACTATAACACGCAATTCTGACTTTATAACACGCAATTGCGACTATAACACGCAATTGTGACTATAACACGCAATTCTGACTTTATAACACGCAATTGTGACTATAACACGCAATTCTGACTTTATAGCACGCAATTGCGACTTTATATCTCGCAATTCTGACTTTATAACACGCAATTGCGACTATAACACGCAATTGCGACTATAACACAATTGCGACTACAACACACAATTGCGACTATAACGCAATTGCGACTATAACACGCAATTGCGACTTTATATCTCGCAATTCTGACTTTATAACACGCAATTGCGACTTTATATCACGCAATTCTGACTTTATATCTCGCAATTCTGACTTTATATCTCACAATTCTGACTTTATATCTCGCAATTGCGACTTCATATCACGCAATTCTGACTTTTTATCTCGCAATTCTGACTTTTACTGATTCTCAGAATTGCGAGATATAAACTCACAATTGTGAGTCAGAATTGTGAGATAAAAAGTCACAATTATTTATTTTATTTTTTTATTCAGTGGTGGAAACAAGCTTCCATATGTAAGTGTAATGCATCAAATCAAAAGATTTAAGAATGTTGAGGAGCAAATTTGTCTTGACTTTGGCATGCATGAACTGCACAGAGTGTCAGTTGAAGAATAATGTATGTGTGAAAAAGCAGCACTTGAACCTTGGGATTTAGTTGACGATCATATCTCTCTCCTGGGAATGTTGGCTCTCAACATTCCTGTACTTGCCCTCAGTTTAGTTCCTCTCTGCATTGCTGGTTCCACGGCAGCTGCCACTTTGGCAAGCCCATTCACCTGTAAGTATGCACCTGTGTGAGGGAGTGTGTGTGTGTGTGTGTGAGAGAGAGTGTGTCAGTTTGGCAAGCATCATCGAAGTGTTTTTAAATGTGTGACTCGACTCACATGAAATTTGTTTACTGAAGATATCCAAATATTATATTGTATGCTATTCAGATCTTAATATTGCGTGCACTATGTTTGCATGTACAGTTTTACAAGAGATTCACCAAGTCTTTTGTTATTGTTAGTGTTTTGAGTAAAAAAAACTTAAAAAAACAGGAAAATAACTGTACAAATGGCCTTAATCTCTCACTGAATTCTTGGAATTGTGTGATGCCTTCAGATGAATTGTTATATATTTTGTGTTAGTGTACAATTGCTTTCTAGTGTATATTTTCTTTGCACAACTCATGTATGAAAAAAAAATAATTATATTGTAATTTTTGGAATCGGTGGTTAAACGGAGAAAGCATGATTGAAGTTCTGATTGTCTAGTAAGTCCATATGATGAAATTATTATTTCTGTATCAAGTACTAATTTTGGAATAAACATTCTTAATATACAGTATACACATTGCTTTATGAGTCTGAAATGGGATTTTCTGATTATTCTGGTTGAACTACTATTTATACTACAAAACTACTTAGAAAAGTGCCAGTGAAGTCATATTTCTGTAAAATTTCTGTAAAAGTCTGTTGTCTTTTGTCGGACAGTGTAGTTGGGTCATATATAGCAGTTCCATGACCGTGGAGAGCGAAGGTTCGTTTCTCACTGGATTTGTCATCTATAAAGGTTAAAGAAAATTGAGCCGGGGTGCCCCTCACAAAAATGTGGGGAATTTTTGTGAGAGCCCGATATCCAAAATGGCTGCCGTCGGCCAAGTTGGAAATGAACTTTTTAATGTTTTTGCCCACAGTGCTGCATAATAAATGGTTTCTGAGACAATTTTGGGTCAAGAAATTCATTAATTATATAGATTTATTGATTTTACCTATTTTTGACCTTCAAATTCAAGATGGCCGCCAATTGGCTCTTTAAGGTGAGACACCACTACAGGTGAATAGGGTACTTTTTTTTACTTACAGATATCACCATTAAAACTGTACCAGTTAATTACTCACATGAATGGGAGAAAATAATGTATTGTGAGTTTTAAATATTCTAATCAGACCATATCTAATTACATAGGCACTAATTTGCATATATTTTGAAGTGACGAATCTGACCATTGAAAAAATACAAGGTTCAAAATAATTTTAGCAAATTATTTCCCAGGCTCATTTTTTTCTTTAACCTTTATAGAGGACAAATCCAGTAAAAAATGAACCTTCGCTCTCCACGGTCACGGAACTGCTATAGATGACCCAACTAGTGTAGAGATAAAGCACAAGTCACTTTCAGACCAAACTGCTTTCTGTTCGTCAACATTGGTAAAAAAAACAAATATGAATTTCCCTATCACATAGATTCAATTGACTGGATTTTGCCTGAGAAAATTCTCCAAAAAAACGGTAAATGTAACCGCACCTAAAGGATCACTGACTGTCTTTGGTACTGTACTGTTAGCTTAGGAACATAATAACATTAAACTGGAATCAGTTATAAGTCAAGTCTCCTAGCCTTCAATGTGAGGAGTGCTATTTGTGTAGCATGTAGAGTTTATGCCCTTGGGAAGCGTTTAAATTTGGAACAGAGTTCCAATATTGTTCCTATTCTTTCTGACTAGAGAGCCTTTAGAAATAATAACTGTTTTCCATATTGGTGTGACATTGTAATTACAGAAGGAGCAGATTATCTGGCTGGTAAACTCCAATTATATCAGAGTGCTAAACCATGTGGACCTTTAGAAGATACAGAGGGTCAACTTCTAAACGGGGTTTAAAAACAAAAAATAATCATTACTTTGGTTCAGTATTTTAACTTTTTCGACTGTTCGTGCTGTAACATACCGTTCTGAAAATGGTTTGATTTGGGAAAAAAATGCCAGTTAATAATATTATAACTTAAAAAGTGGATCCTCAAACTGTACGAAACCTCATACAGCCCCGATTGTGAATGAGTTGCACGCGCTTTAGACGGTCTCTGCTTATTTGCAGTGCAAGGGACTGGTTCTTTGAATAAGCACAGCTTTTTCTTTACTCAAAAAACACAATGTTTGTAAAGACTCATGTTTATTTGAGGAGAATATGAAGTCTGCCTGTGCCTGTGCAGCACTTCATCTTCCACATCGCTACAATAACTTGTAATTTGATAAAACCTAATGTGATATGTCTCACATCCAACCTTTCTAATGCTCAGAACTTGATTTTGTTTTTATGTTCTTGTTAAAATATATTTTTTTGTTTTCAATTTTCCTTGAATTGGTCCCTGCTTCTAAATTCATACTTGGAATAATTGACCAGGATGGTTTAGTGTGCAACTGATGTTTGATTTGCACCTACACATACCTTTCTATGTAATCCCCTCACACACAGATATTTACAGCTTGCAGTATAAAGTGTGAGCCAGCCATCATCGCAATATTTCACATTACACCCGGGTAACGCAGTGGCCTTTAAGTCTATTTCTATTCTCTGACAGAACAGCCAATTAGTTTCATCTTACTTTGCGCTTAGTACTTGCATGGACTGCTGTAGCCTACAGTTGCTTGTACAGTGTGGGCAGCTTTCCAGTATCGCCTATACAGATTTTAATTGGCTTTAGAACTGTCACTGGCATGAAAGCAAATGAACTTTTAATGTTTGGTAAAGAAGAATGGTCTTTTAACTACTTGCAAAACAAAACATCTTTTTATAGATTGGTTGCACTTAGCGGCTGCCGAAAGAGCTTGCAGATGAACAGACGAATTATATAGTGACTTTGTAAGAAATATTTATTGTATTATAACATGATTATAACAATAATTTTGTTTAATCATTGTACCATCTCAACTTACAAGTAGAAGTTATTTAGCATTTTTAACCCATTATCAAGACTGGAAAAATGTTGCCTGGTCTGATGAGTCTTGATTTCTGTTGAGACATTCAGATGGTAGAGTCTGAATTTGGTGTAAACAGAATGAGAACATGGATCCATCATGCCTTGTTACCACTGTGCAGGCTGGTGGTGGTGGTGTAATGGTGTGGGGGATGTTTTATTGGTACACTTTAGTGCCAATTGGTCATCGTTTAAATGCCACGGCCTACCTGAGCATTGTTTCTGACCATCCCTTTATGCACCAATAATTTCAAATAATACATTTTAACAGTAAACTTATTTAAAGCATTTTATATGTATTTTATGTGTCATCTCCTTGTAGAAATCTCATTGATTTACATTAACCCAAATTTTCTGTTTTGAATTTCTAAAAATCACAGCTTCCTCATAATGTTATGAAACTTGGTGACTTTTATGGCATTATGTATGTGAACACACAAAAAAAATCCGAGCATGCTAAGTGGTCGTAAAAAAAATAGTCACACTTGTGGTGGTCTTCGGTCAAAAATGACCGACCCATAGGAAATGAATGGGAAATTGACAAAAAAAAAAAATTCTCTGAATTTTTGTACGTGCAATCTACAAATCGGCCATAATTCTAAAAAAAAAAAAAAAGTACACCGCAGGAAAGGGGTGACATTGTGTTAACATCTAGAGTGCAAAACAGACACACACACACACACACATACAAACACACTTTTATATACATACACACCAATAAATTTTGATTACAAAAAGTATGTTTTGAATTTTTAAAAATCACAGCTTCATCGGAATGTTACGAAATTTGGTGACTTTTATGGCATTATGTATGTGAACACACACAAAAAAAATTGAGGTCATGAACTGAGCATGCTAAGTGGTCTTAAAAAAATAAAATCAAAAATGACCCCCAAATGGGAAATTGACAAAAACAAAAAAAATCACACATTTTTATTTATTTATTTATTTTTTACTTTTTTTTTTTAAATAAAAAATCGTTTTTGAGATTGTTTCAACTATATATTCAATTTCACAAAAAAAAAAAAATGTTTTCAGAAACATCTGGGGAATTCACATGCTTCTCCATAGAGAGCTATACATGCTATCTAGTGGTTACACCGTGAGTCTACGCTTTTTCTCTATACTGTAACCAGATGGTGCTAATTTTCTTCAAAAAAAAAATTTTTTCTGAAGGCCTAGACTCTATATTAAACTAAAATACTGCATTAATAATTTTTTGAAAAACAAAATATATATATATATAGAAAAAAATATATATTTTTCCATGGCAAAAATAGACCATAAATATTGCATAAATATTAATAAATTCAATCAAACTGTTTTAAAATACTAAATTACAAAGAATAAATATTATAGAACAAAAATAAATTGCATTGGTTTTACTGGGATGGAGGAAATTTAATTTGTAGGTGTCCGGTCACTTTTGACCAGGAAGATAACAAGTGTGACTCTGAAACGAAGAGCACCTGAGGGTTAAAACCCAGAATTTCATATATATACACCAAATTACATGTTTTTGCTATGTTTGATGCTCTAGATGAAACTATATAAAAAATTGGGATAATGAAAAAAAAACTTTTTACATTTGTGCTGCTCTATTTATCATCGTCTCTCTTCTCTTTCTCATATTAAATGTTTCTTTCCTCATAAATCTTTAGAAATACTTAAAGATCTCACATTTTGCCATGTGCACCACCTCCTACATAAAACTCATTATATACATATTTTAATAGCGCATGTGGCCGCCTCTTACTTTCTATAAACAGATTTGTGTGACTAGGAGGCGAAAGCAAGAATAATTAAGCTGCTATTGTTAATTACTCATGTCTTAATTCTCTGTGCATATCTCTTATAAGTTATAGTCTGTAAAGGAAATGTTGCATAAAACTTAAAATGATTTAGAAAACAAAGAAGAAAAAACTGGTCCTGAAAGTGTGTGCCAACCTGTTCCTCAAAGGGGAATGTTGTTCTTGGATTTGCAGTCCCCTCGGGATATCCACATGGAACTGATTTACACAACACAATGCAATATCTCCACACCTCTAAATTACAGATAATCCCATCTTGACATTTCCCAATTCTCCCACTCATAAATCAAGGCACACAAAACCTTTGTAATCATATTTCAAGCCTGGTGTCAAATCACGTTGTGTTATTTAAACCAGTTTTACAGTCAAATCTACAGCGACAACAACAAAAAAGACAATAAATGTAGACATGGAAAACAATTGCACCGTCAGTTTATTTAGTCTGACTCTTGTGAAAAGATTCTTTTGTTGAATCAGACTAAAAATGTCAAATGATCAGAATTTAGTAATAAATTGTGTAATAAACATGTTAATTGTCATTTTTAGAGTGATATTAGGACCACATATTTATAAAAACTAAAACAAATAGCTATTTTTTCCACTTCCAAGGTAGGCAATGTTTTTATATACTGATATATTGTGTTATATTGAGTCAAATTCTCTTCACATCCTGATAGAAATCAATAATGGCAGTGGTTTTAATATTAAAACATGCATGTATATCTTCTCTGGATGTCTCGGGACTAAAAAAAACAAATAAAACATCCAATCATTGCATTTGGTCCGAAGTAAAAAAGTAAAAAAAGTGCTTTATTCTGTTATAAACATGTCAGAATATAATCTTACTTACTTTTAATCTTGTATTTGTAAAAATGAAATGAAACTGGATGAAAGTTGTTTTCTCTCTTCATATTGTCATCATATTATATAAAATAAAAGCATGACATTTTTTTTTTCTTTTTTTGAAGTTGGACCAGATAATGGTGAAAGTAAAGATCACATCACTAGATACCAGCAGTGAAGGTAACATTATCTACATTTGGAAAGCACTGCATCTCAGATGTACCCGACCAACCTCCAAATGAAGGACAAGAGGACACCAGCACCCCCTGTCCAAACCCCGATCAAGGACACAAAATTCCCCGTCACCAGCAAGGTGTGTGTATGCCTGTTTGTGTGTATACTTGTGCATGGTTTACCGTGCGTGTGTATGTGTGTGTGTGATTTTGCCTGTGTGCAGGTGTTCACCAGCCAGGCATGGCCGACACTGAATCTATTAATATCACCCTGGGCTAAATTTACATCCCCTGTGCTCTGTCCACACACTCCTCCAGTCACACACACCACCACTGACATATAAAGATCATGATCTATGGAGGAAAATCAAATATTCATTACGTTTTGAAATGATTTTGTCATTGGGTGGACTTTTTATCTACAAGAACCATCTAGAACATTATCAATGAATTGTTTCCTACATTTTTTTTTTACCTAGAAAAGAAGGCACATTATTCATATGATGGGGTTTAACTTGGGTCGTGTTATTAAGGTTTAGAAACCCAGTTAAACTATTGAATGGTCGTGCACTCTCTCATTTTCCCCTGAGACGAGAGAAATCTGCTATTTACCTTTTTCACTTCCTTCTACAATGACGCAAAAATCGTCAATTTACGTCAGTGTAAGAGGGGGGGATTTCTGTAAAGACTACAAGCACTAGTTCCCACCCTTTCAAACCCACACATAGGGGGTGGGGCCTAATTCGCTAACAGACCAATCACAGATCAGTGCCAGTGCGTTTGATTTCACCGGCAAAAACGTTTAGAAAATATGGACGAAGGTATTGAATACGCAGACGAATGCATTATGGAGGATTGGGATTACACATAGTGTCGGCCATCTTTTTTGGAAGCTAAGCTAGCAGGCTCTTGTTCTGTGGAGAAAGCCGAGTAGTAACTTTAGGTGTTACCGTCCTCTTTTTCCCGGACATGTCTGGCCGTCGATGTCCGGGATTCAGCTTTTGATTTCTGCAGTTGCCATTCATGGTTTACATGCACCTTTTGTTTCAGTCTAACTGAATTCATTCCGATTGGTGAATCTTACATGAACGCTAAACAAGTGATCAGTTGATGTGCGTTTTAACATTGTTAAGAAAATTCCCGCTCCTTCCTGAGAGATACGAGACCGATGCGTCTCACAGGTGTCGCTCATCGCTAATCACGCCACCGGCCTCGCGCCATTCTCCCGCGGCTCATCCTGCTCGCCACTGTAAACTTGATGAATGGCGACTGTAGAACGCAAAAGCCGAATCCTGGACATTTTGGGCGATCTCGAAACACATTTTCAGGCAGACTCATCACAGAGACTCACTAGTAGCCTAGACTTGTTGTTTAATTACTGCGCTCTGTTACTGGAAGGCGTGGCCTCCTAGGGAAGCAGAGCAAGGGCATTCTGGGAGTTGTAGTCTTTCATCCACTTAAGCCAAAAATACATTTTCTGGCTTTTCTCAGTCTAGAAAGCTCCAAATTCAAAAATAATTTCACATTTCTTCGACATATATGGCCCATTTTAAATACACATTCATCTTTCCAGAGGTGGAGCTACCCTTTAACACAACATTTCGTTCGAACGCTTTCAACCACATGAGCGTTTACACGACAAAAGCAATCCCATTGAATACGTTTTCAACTAGGCTCTGGAAGTGGTCAAAAGTGGACAAGCTCAAACCGTTTTGTATATTGTTTATAGCCTAACTTTAGCTCTTTTTTTCGTATGGCAATTATTATTTAGGCTTCGAAATCAATAAAAGTTGTTAATTTGTGAAGATTATCTTGATGAGCGAATCGAATCGTAAACCTTTGTTGGCTTAATTCCTGCAATAATTCAGAATCCTGTTGGCTTTTTTTTTCTCGATGGAATGGTACAAAATGTCCTGCAGAACTGTATCCATTAACATTCTTTATCTAAGAGATGTTGCAAAAAAGAAAATAGTTAAATTATGCTTTTAAAATGGAAAATGCACCCTAGAAAGGATCATTTTTGTCCAATATTTCCAGTTGAAGACTTGAAAATGTTGCCTAGTCTGATGAGTCTTGATTTCTGTTGAGACATTCAGATGGTAGAGTCAGAATTTGGCGTAAACTGAATGAGAACATGGATCCATCATGCCTTGTTACCACTGTGCAGGCTGGTGGTGGTGGTGTAATGGTGTGGGGGATGTTTTCTTGGCACACTTTAGGCCCCTTAGTGCCAATTGGGCATTGTTTAAATGCCACGGCCTACCTGAGCATTGTTTCTGACCATGTCCATCCCTTTATGGCCAAATTGCAAATTGGTTTCTTGAACATGACTGTACTAAAATGGCCCCCACAGTCACCAGTTCTCAACCCAATCGAGCATCTTTGGGATGTGGTGGAACGGGAGCTTCATGCCCTGGATGTGCATCCCACAAATCTCCATCAACTGCCAGATGCTATCCTATCAATATGGGCCAACATTTCTAAAGAATGCTTTCAGCACCTTGTTGAATCAATGCCATGTAGAATTAAGGCAGTTCTGAAGGTGAAAGGAGGTCAAACACCTCCTTATTAATATGGTGTTCATAATAATCCTTTAGGTGAGTGTATAGCATGAACTTTCTTCGCCTCCTCAAGTGCACGTTCACACAGGTACGCGTTTGCAAACACACTTTTCACACCTCTAATCTTCTTTGAAAACAAAGAGACATTTATGTAGTGAGATTTCTCTGCATTACATTAGACGTAATTATCTTTTCATTTTTAATATTGTGTGATACAAATATTGTGTCTCTGATTACGACACAAGGGTCATTTGTATTAGTAAAAGGGGACCATATCAGCATGCTTTGCCAAAACTTCCACAACAACATGGGATGAATAATATACAAAGTAACAAACGATGGCACCCCACTGCCTTTATTTTGTGTGCTAATTGGTTTGCAAGGGAAGTTTCTGGGAGGTGCAACGTCATAATGTCATAAATGTCACACGCCCTTCGCATACTGCTGTTGTGCGCCGAGTAGATCAAGTTTTCCTTTCACATCCAAATATCTGTAATTATTTCCTAAAATAAAAAAGCAACAAAAAGGAGGAAAGCCCATTTTCACACTGACAGGTGGTAATTTATTAAACTGTAGGAAAGAGTTGTCATCTTCCGTGGAAAATAAGTGAAACTGAGTTCAGCTATTACCTAGAATTCAGTGGCTGAACTAAGATCTTTATGGGCCCAAGAATGAACGAAAATCACTGTAGTACCAAAAGTGTTTTGTTAATGAAAGGCATTCAATAGACCAATTGTATTAATCTATTAGGCATATATCTGTTAGGCACCAGTTAGTTCTCAAACGTTATTGGCTGAGATTGCTGACATACATTCCTAAGACTTTTCTCTCTTTGCTCTTTTGATTTTGGGATTTTTTAGTTAATATCAGGGGGTGATTGTCTTTATGAGTAAGTCTTTGAATTATTCACACAACGGTTGTTTAACAATGACAATAATGTACTAAAATTGGAAAAGTTTTTCCTTAGTATTCTTCATTGACAAATGTAAACTTTTCTAAACGATCCCCGTTCATACGGATCCGTGAAAACGACTAAAATGTTGTATTATTCATGCCAGGCCAGTAGTTGGCGATGTCAATTTTTATTGAAACACTACGCGCCTATAGACTGAAAACATGGCGTCACCTACGCTATCTCACGACCAATTTGTACGAATTCGTACGAGTGATTAAAAAGTGGCTAATTCGTACGACCTCACTTGTACGAATTTGTACGATTTGTCCAAACCCACGTGATGGGTAGGTTTAGGGGCGGGTCAGGGGTAGGTCATTCGTACGAATTCATACAAATTGGCCAATTCGTAAAATATGTACGATTTAGCAAAAACGTACTAATTCGTATGAGTGAGGTTGTACGAATTGTTATGAATTAGCCACCTCGTAAAATTCGTACGAATTCTCGTGAAATCGGGTTGGGCGTCACCATGTTCATCAAATCACATTTTTGTGGTTTATGTAAAGACGATAATGGTAGCATTTTCAAAAGCTCGCACTTTAAATCATGTTTTCGAAAGTTTGCGTTTTCAGCATTTTAACGATGTCTTTCAAAACTTTGGGCCGGCCAGTTTCGAATTTAATGAGAAGATATTTTATAAAGACAGTCCACTTTGCGTATACAGGCAGGAGCCATCTTTGAAAAACAGTCTTGACCAGCCAAACCACGAACATCTTTGTAAAATATCTTCTTGTTAAACGGTCTGTACACTTACAACGTTCTCAATGCTTTGGTTTGCATGTATGGACCCTCATTATGTTACGGTGTTAGTGTGGGGCTATTTTGACCCTTGTTAGTGGTTTTGATTTTTCAACTATTGATTTTTATTTTCCATTACTCTATTGCCCAGCATTAAACAGTTTTAGAGATAAAACTCTTTACATTCGATTATCATGAAAACAAATCTCAGAGAACGGTCGACTAGGTACCAATGTTTTATTAGACCAAAGGTTCATTTTGCACCGGAGTTCTCCTCAGATATTTGTAATAGAAAACAGGACATAAATACTTGAATTTAAGACTTTGTGCTCTGATTTAGGAGTGTTTTAAGGCCTATATTTTTGTAAGGGAGAATTAAAACTTTTAAAGGACCCACAGAAACCCTGTGATATTTCTAAAAAAAAAATAAACATTGAAGGAACTCTATGATGACTGGTGCAAACAGAGGGCCGGGTTTCTTTATTTGCTCACCTTCGCTACTATGATGGCTTGGCTGCTACAGTCTGAGGCTGAGATATTATGCATACATTTCTAGAAGAAACTTTAGACTGCCACCTTGTGGAAAACACAAGGCTTCTAATGTAGAATAAACAAAGGCACCTGCTCAACTTTACTGAACTACTCAGAACCTGACAGTAAAACAATGGGAGATAATGAACATGTTCACTTCAGTTTCTGTATCAAAACAAATTTAATACCCCTCAAAAAAGAATGAGAGGAAAGACCAATGAAAAACACAAAAGACCAACAAGAGAACTTGGAAAACATTGACATCAAACTAGTGAGAAATTAGCATTTGAAATTAGTACAAGAGAAAACTAAAGTCTACCATAAAAATAACAAAAAAACAAAGGTTTAACAATGAAATACAAAATAAGACCACAATTAACAACAGCCACCATAAAATGATTATTCTAATTCAATGAACTCACATAGGATTGAAAACACAAACACAACATGAATGACAGGTGTAAACACTGCTTGTCCTTAAAGGGATAGCTCACTTTGAAATGAATTTTTGATATGTTTTAGCTTACCTCAAGGGCATCCAAGATGTAGGTGTCTTTGTTTCCGCAGTATTTTCAATTTTGATATTTTTAGGTCAAACCGTTCTTGTCTGTCAGTCATATAATGGAGGTCTATGGTCACCACCTCAAAGAGCATGCACAGAGAAGTCCAAATTAAACATGATTTAATGACTCGTGAATGTAAGAACACATTGATGGCCTAAGACACGAAACGAGCGGTTTGTGTGAGAAAACGAACAGTATTTATATCGTTTTACCTCTTGTAACCACAACCACAGCTCTGTTGATATTTCGAAATCGTCTTCCATTGTGCTTTCCTGTATATCTAAATATGTTTAGATCGTCACAGTCAAAGGTAACACTTCCAAAATATCCGTGTAAACAATGTGTGACGTACACGCGCGAAAGATCACTTCCGGCGCTTGTGCAGACCGAAGCGCCTGTGCCTTCAGATCACTTGGACGTGGCTGTGGTTACAAGCGGTAAAAACGATATAAATACTGTTCGTTTTCTCACACAAACCGCTCGTTTCGTGTCTTAGGCCATCAATGTGTACTTACATTTACGAGTCATTAAATCATGTTTAATTTGGACTTCTCTGTGCTTGCTCTTTGAGGTGGTGACCATAGACCTCCATTATATGACTGACAAACAACAACGGTTTGACCTAAAAATATCAAAATTGAAAATACTGCGGAAACAAAGACACCTACATCTTGGATGCCCTTGAGGTAAGATAAAACATACCAAAAATGTATTTCAAAGTGAACTATCCCTTTAATGTGAGGTGAAATTACAGCAAAAAAAAAATGAATTCTGAATGGTTTGGTCAGACAGATGGTTTTTTAGCCAACATTTTTAAAAGTAAACTAAAAACAAACTCCTGATTAAACATGTACAAATAAATTAACAAATCACCAGCGGCTTAAAAAAAAAACACATGAAAATGAAGCATTTGAAGCGGTATTGCAATATCATGGCATCATGTCACATAAAATTCATTTTTATTATTGATATATGGTGAAAACATTTCTTTCGCGAATAGAAAATATGACACGCTCAGCAATAATTCATTATTCAGGTGGAGTCACCACATGAATCTTTGCGCAGCCGTACTGTCGGGCCACTGAAATGTTTTATAGATGAATATATAGATCGTAGCAGCATTGACTGTGGTGTAGAAGCTAAACTCAAGAAGCAGTCTGGGTAAAGACGGCACAGGGACGTGAACGCGATATAACAGATACGGGAGGATGAAATATCGAAACTCCAAGAGTTTCTGCGGAACGGTCGCCGCCACCAGACACGTACAGAACGCCAGACACCAAAACAAAGACTTGGACCTCAAAGTATCTAGAAAGTTCCACCCTGCGAACACATATCCAGGGACTAAAAGGAAACGGACGAGGTCGTGTCTCTGAAAAACCCTCTTCCAAACGTAGAACGGAAAGTGGCGGTTGTCCGCGAGAAGATACTTGTGAACAAAAGTGAACTTCCAGACCAGAAACAGGAAGGACGTCATCAGCGCGGCATAAATGAAGGGTTGCTTTCTTAAAGACTGCAAGAACCGGATGACCCTTTGGTGACTCAACGAGGCGGGAAGAGAAAAAACGAGCGCAAACGACAGGAAATAGAAAATCTGAGGGAAGTTCGGACACGCCTCGTGACTGCTGCGATCTCCGACCACGATTCCGTCGTTCAACGCCGCGAAAACCACGAAAAGAACGCCCACTGCGATGTACGGCCACGTGGACAAGAACACTGCTTTTATGTTGGAGGGCGATTTGAGGAAATCCAACAGGAAACGCATCACTCGCATCGCACCGTTGATGGTTAGAGGGATTTGAGAGGGGGATTTTTCGTCCCGCTTCTTCGATTGGTCGGTTCGCCAGGTCTCGTCCATTTTTTGGGCCAACACGGTACCGGCGCAGAACGCCACCCAGATGATGTTGGTCTGCCGGAAGAGGACGGCGCAGACGCCGAGGAACGCCGCCGCTTTGTGGCATCCGTACAGAGTCATGAGGTACATGAAGAGGGTGAAGAACGTGGAGCCGGCGTCCGTGTAATACAGGAACGTGAAGAAGTACAGCACGGGGAACGTTGACAGAGCCAGGGCAGAGAATATTCTACGAGACGCAGAACGGGACTAGAGAGAGAGAGAATGAAATATGATGAAAGTATTGATTTTGAGGCTATGTTGTTGCTCAGGTGGTTTCTGTTGGCCTTTGATGATGTTATTACTTTTCTAAGCGATCAGATTTATTGTTTTCGCTTGGTTGACAATGAAATGAGCTATAAAAAAAATAGACTGCAAACCAACTGACTGCTGACAATACACACCTTAGCAACCACATAGCTTAAGAAATATTTCTAATTGTCATTTCATGTTAAACAAAAGTGTTACCAATATTTAACTTAAACTTGCGTGCACCTAATTAAAGAATCAACTTATATGGGGGGAAAAATGAGATCAAATCATACACCTTGTCTTTGATGTGCAGCCTGCAGATGATCAGATAGATGATGTAGAGATTGCCACTATTAAAGAGCAGATTGATGAATCTCAGCATGGCAGTAGAGCAAACCACCCTGCCCTTCAGATCTGCCAGCCAAACCAGCGGCCTGATCAGACCCACTGATGCCAGATACAGCCCAGGAAGAGTGGTGATCATCGGATCCCACTGTGGAAGAACACACATGGCCATTAATGACCAAACACACACACAAATACTGAGAGATTCACGCATCATTTACAACCATACCTCATTAAACTTCCCATCACAGTACTTCTGCGCTTGAGGGACATGGAATATCTCATCCATGTACGGATCTCTCTGTTCCCGAGTGATTTTGGAGAAAAGAAGGCAGGATATGAGAAAGTTAATGCTGCACAGAGCCGTGAAGATATAAACCTCAAATCTCTCCATCCTTATTCAAACAAACAAACTCGATATTTGATGTTATTACGCTTATGGAAATGGATGGTTAAGATAGCATGCGATGCATTCGTTCCTTGTAATCGCGCTTCTTGAGTTTCAAAAATGTGCAAATATATGCAAAAATCGCATTTTTAAGTTTTGGTTTTTGACAGCTTAGTGGTGCGTCACATACTAGAGTCCGTGTGGAAATGGAAACGTGGATATTTAGTTCCCACACAGATTTTGTCATTAATCATTAAAATAATAACAATAATTCTTTTGTCCATTCTATTGTTGATATATATGAATATATACATCACCTATTCTATAGTATTGTTCCTTACTGAAAATCATGACAAGTCATCTCGAAATTGTAATTTGCCTTACAAACATGAAATCTGCTTTCTACTGTAGAAGTATTTGATTTAACTTTCTGCATATTCCATCTGTAAAAATACACAATAAAGAGTTAAAATACAAGTGTTATTATTATTACTGGAATCGTTGTTTTTTTTTTTTTTTTTTTTTAGTTTAGCTGTTTTTTTTAGCTGTATTATACTTTTATAAACGAATATTTGACGTAGACTATTTAACGATGACCATTTAAAATAGGAATATAATATATGGAATATCGGAATATCACCAACGCAAGTCGGATGGTGTCACATTGTTATTATTCCGTCCGTAGACACTGGGTAGCGCGTGCTGTCTAGATAAAGTTGATGTACTGAACGCATTAAAATATTAATAATGCAGCTTACACACGATTTGGAACTGTTTCCTAACTACACGGTGACTCAACTTCTCTTCAAAGATGTGAAAAATGCGACGGAGTTGAGGAAAATGGCAGTGAATGGCGAGATAAAAGGCGCCTTGATCAACCCGTCAATGGTAAGAGCACGCAAATGCAAGTTAACGTTACAGACTTTTTTTATGATTCTAAACTTTGCAGAAAATCACCAATGGTATCCATAGTTCACGTCGAAATCTTATGCTCTCAAAAAAAAGTACAATGGGGATAACTTACCATTTATTGGATGTATGATATGGCAATACTGTTGAAGATAGATAGACAGTCACATGTTTGTATCAAAGTTTTTTGAACATTTACCATAGAATACTATAATTGAATTCAATTCACAATACACATTATTTCAAAGCAGAGTTCACATTACAATTAGTGATCTGTTATCAGAGTTAACTGTCTAAGTTATGTATTTCAGAAATGTATACAAAATCACAAAAAGGTAATAATTTAAACGATGTATTAATTTAATACAGAAACAATAATGAATACTTGTTTATTAACAAATGATTATAACATTTAGAAAAGCGTAGCATTGGTGCATGCATGATACCATTATACAATATGGTAATTGATGTAACCTTCTTGTATTGTTCAGTTGCTATCATAGATTGAGATTTGCTGTATATTTACTAATTTCTTGTTCTCTGTAAAGGTCGTGGACGCATTCCAGATCCTTGTGGCAGCAAATAAAGCAGTTCACCTCCATGAAATTGGGAAAATGAAAACCCGGAGCCTTTATTCTGAAATCATTTTTAATCTTTCACCCACAAACAACGTAAGTGACGTTCCAGTACAGGAACACAGCTGACACTAACTTTATTTGGTTTACAGGGTGAAATTTTAACATTCAAGTGTATTGGACCTCGCAGATATCCGAAGCGTTCAAAAGGTTCGGGGTCTCAGACAGTGACAGTGCGGTTCACATTGTGTTAGTACACAATAAAGAAGAGAACCTGAACGTCGATGACATCATCTCAAAGGTGGACGGACAACAGATTCCTGTTGATCAAGTGTCCGATTTGATGGATGCAGCAAAAATTAAAAAGGTTTGTCTCCTTTTTGACAGTACTGATGTAGAACAATTTAAGATGGATCTTGTTTATTGAAAGTACAATTGTCTCTCATTGCAGCTCTACAAAGTCGCACCGCAGGAGGAAAAGTGCGGCAGTCTTTTGGACGCTGTTGTTTGCAGGATGGCCACTAAAGATGTTGCATAGAGAATATATAGGTGTTGATCTGTAAACAAAAGCCTATTTATTTGAAATTCCTTGGTTTTATTATATATATATATTTTTAAAATAAATACATCCTCTTGAAAGTCATTGGCTACTTTGCTGTATCTCTATTTTTCAGATATTCTACACACAAAAAAATCAGAAAATTAGAACTTTTTAATAATAGAAAAAACAGCACCTTGTAATATTGTTAACTTTCTTTAATGCAGATATGTGAGCTGGTGAGATTATCTAAAAAGTGGTTACATTCATGTATTTAGCAAACACTTTCATCTAAAGTGACTTACACAAGCAATTCATCACAGAGATTACTTTTTATTTATACCTTGATAAATCAACTGTACATTTAATAGGAATTGTTAGTCCTTCATAACAGCATATATATATCATATATTTCATATGCATGTTTACTTTAATTGAAAAAGCCAAATTTTGTTATGTCTAACATACTTATTTCATACCTCCAGTATGTTAAATATGCAAAAAGATACTATAGTCGTGTATATTAATTATATTACAAATGTTAAAAAGAGATTAGACAACACAATCGGCATATTAGGCAAGTTATCAAATTACAATGAAAAAGAAAAAAAAAAACTAGAAAATAAACTAGAAGAGGAGTGATTTAAAACCTAAAATTGTATTCTATTGCTTTGACAATAATCGCTTTTTTATGATGACCATTACAGTTATTAATATCTAATAATATGAATAATTGTTTATTGTAAAATTTTAGTGTTTTGCACTTTTAAATTATTATTCATGTATTTAATCATAAAACAAGCGATTGTAAGAAGAAAATTTATCGACAACAGGAGAAAGAAAAAAGAAGACATTTTCTATAACTGCTTTTTTTAATACAATGATTTTCTGGAGGCCACTGTGAAAAAGAGTTGACTTGTGCTTAGTCCGGGAAGTTGCTAAACTCGTCTTTGCCGATGTTTCCTCCGCTGAGAATGACCACCACACTCTTGTCCCTGATGTCTGGTATTTTGTCATTGGCGACGGCAGCGAACGCCGCAGTACCTGAAGGTTCAACAACGAGACCAGCCTTATAAAGCGTGGAAACGGCAGATTTGATCTCCTCGTCGGTCACCAGCACGATGTCCTCCACGTGCTTCTGACAAAGCTCATACGGCAAGGTACCTGAGGTTCAATCCCAACATACAAGTTTCGATTAGCTCAAATAAAAATCCTGAATCTTAAATAATGTAAACTTCTGCCGTAAAGTTTCATTTCATACATGCAAATGGTGGCGCTAGCCCCGAAGCGATGCTTTTAGCATCCGTGCCAACAGGCTTCTTCTCAATGAAGCTCTTGTACATTGTACACGCTGTTGAAAATCAAGAAGGTTTAACAATGTGCACTTGGAACAACTCTGATAAGAAGGTCACAGGTTGCTATCATGTAATTACGGAAAACACAGCATAAGCTCGTTGTTTTGGTTCAGGAGGAACTGGAAAAGGCCTCACTGACTGTGCTGATGACCATCATTACGTTCCGTCCGAATGCAATGATTGGACGAACATTTTTTGGTCCAGAGACTTCCACCCATAGGAAAATTGTCATTATTTGTAAATTGAAATTTTATTTCAGCTATTTTCCAAGGCAACATTTCTCAATTGGCGACATTTCTTGAGCGCGACTCTTAAAAATCACTTGGCATTTTTACCTCCTTCTGGTTCCACTCCATAGATCTTTGTGTTCTCACAACCAGTTAGTTTGACGGCGGCTGCCACACCAGCAAGTAACCCTCCTCCACCACAGCAAACCACCACCACATCTGGACAGGGCACAACCTCCAGGATCTCAAAACCTAAGCTATCGTTGGAAAAGACACTAGCATGAGTGAACCAATTATAATACAATCTATTATTGATGCATGTGTTCAATTCGTCATGATGGTGAGTTTGGGGTTATTTGATGCAAAATTAAAATCCCATCATCATTTACCAACTCTGAAGACTTTCAAACCTGTATGGCATTACTTTCTAGTTTTTGCAACCCAAAAGTAGATTATGGACAGGTTCACACAGCTCTTTTCCATAAAAAAATTCATTAATGCTGATACTACATTTATGATAACTTTAATGTTCTTTTTGGAGCTTGGCCGTCACAGTTACTGTTGGGGATAAGGAATTACAAATAGAATGAGTTACATATTCAGATTACTTTTTCAAGTAACAAGTAAAGTAACAAATTACTAGGGTTGGGTATCGAGAATCGAGTATCGATTGGAACCGGGACTAACTTTTCGTTTTTCCCGGAATCGTTCAAAAGTTTAAATTTCAATTCCTAGTTTCGATATTCACAGTCCGCCGAGCGGAAGAAGAAACCGCTGAACAACACCAACGAAGAAGCGTCTACCGGAAGTATTGGCATAACCGCGCCAGTCGAACATGAGTAGCTTACGTCGGCGGTCCAAAGTGTGGCTTCTCTTTTCTAAAAATTAACGAAATCTCGGCAAAATGCAAAATTTGTGACAAGTATTTGTGACAGGAGTATTTCCTTCAAAAAGACCGTTGGTTAGCAAGGTTAGCTAAACTTTTTTGACCCTGCCTCTTAAAAGAATCGAAATCGAGAATCGTTAGGAACCGGAATCGAAACAAGGAATCGGAATCAGAATCGTTCAAATTCAAACGATACCCAACCCTACAAATTACCTTTTTAATTTACAAAAGATCTGAGTTACTTTTTCAAATAATAACGCAAGTTACTTATTTGAAATCCGTCGAAATCACGGCACCAATCAGAAAGGTTGGGGCGGGCTTTACACGATGACGACAGCGCTGGGATTTGGAAGTAGATTTTGTAGCCTACATTACAAAGATGGATGCCGCCGTCGAATATCACTCGTTCGAATAAGCAATCACGTCTGTTTTAAGTGATTTGAACATTTCCTTTTTGTTAAAAAACTGAGCAAAGAACAACACTTGGAGATGTTTCTCCGCTGGCCGCCGCTCTGCATACGTCATCTCCTTCATCGCTCCGATTGGTTTTAGGTCTACCGCGACGTCCTTTGGTGATGCCCCACTGGAAATGATTTGTCTATGACGCTTTGCCAGACCATAACTCAGTTACAACCAAGAATGGTCTGGTTTTAACCAGGCTAACATTGCACATTACTTACCATAAAAAGATCACAATTAGTTACTTTTTAGGGAGTAGCGTAATTTGTAACTCATTACTTTTTAGAAGTAACTTTCCCCGACACTGGTCACAGTCACCATTCAATTTCTCTATAGAGGAAAAAGCATAGAACATTCCTCAAAATACCTCCTGTTGTGTAAAACTAAAGAAAGTCAGGCAGGTTTGGTATGACATGAGGGTAAGTAACAGGATTTTCATACTTTGGATGATATTTCTTTAAATCCCAGACATGTATTTAACCTGGCATGTCCAGCGATAAGGTCCGAATCATCGTAGGAATGTAGGAAAGTCATGCCGTCCTCTTGAACACATCGGTTAACAACATCCATTAGATGAGTAGTTGGCGCTCTTTCAACCTCAACTCCCAAACTCTACAAATGTTTGACAGGTTTTGTTTCGTTAAGATTTAATAAAGAAAAGAAGTGCATCTGCAAAGTGTATTAAATAAAGTGTGTAATACTTGTATCAGCAGAGATCTGGAGATGGGGGCAGTTTCTGGCATCACCACTTTGCCTTTGGATCCATAATGCTTACATGCATACGCAAAAGACTTCCCATAATTCCCAGCAGACATGGTCACAAAATTGTCCCCTTTGAGTCTCTTGGCAAACTGGTTTGCAACACCTCTTATTTTAAAAGAACCTGCAGACGAGGAAAGACACGTTTAAAAAATTGTATGCTACAATAACCTAATCAAACAGACACAAACCAACCTGTCCTCTGCATGTTCTCCAGTTTGATGTGAATTTCGCTGGATGTTTTGAGCGGCAGAGTGGTTTGGCACCATGGGATCATTGGTGTGTTGATCACATCCAGCGGGCTGAATCTCACAGTCCCACAGGCCTCTCTGAGCATCTCTACTGTAATGCTGTCTGCTGACACTTCTCCCATTGCTCTTAGGCGATCAGTCAAACCTTCCTAGATTGCTGATGGATAAATAACATACAAAATCAAAGTAAACATTCATTAATATATATGTGTGTGTGTGTGTGTGTGAAGTGTGTGTGTGTGTGTGTGTGTGTGTGTGTGTGTGTGTGTGTGTGTGTGTGTGTGTGTGTGTGTGTGTGTGTGTGTGTGTGTCTGCTGCTTCATTGTATCATAGAGATGCAGTGCTTTTCTTCTAATGAAAACTGTCAGGATCAATCCTTGTGCAGGAACATGTCTTAGGATTACTGTTGTATGAAGGAAGGTTTCATCTTAAAGTTGTAACTCCACTTGGGCAGTTCTTTACAGTGTACATGTTTAAGCATCAGCTCTCACACTGAAAATATGTTGCAAAGTATATGAAAATGATGCTACGATTTGAATTAGTTTTACAGCCTACAAATGGACACAAACTCTGAATAGGGAAAAAGCCTTATTTCCACCCGAAAGAAGGCCTTTTCCTTATTCAGTGTTTGTGTCAAATCATAGCATCATTTTCATGTACTTTGCAACATATTTTCACACAGATTTAAGACTTGTTTTTTAGTAGTCAGTCTACTTTTATTTAGATGAACTTAAGTTGAATGTTATTCAGTATGTAGTAATGTCTGTGTCTGTATTTCCTCTACAGGACACGGGATGTGTTTGGAGTGTCCAGTCATCAGAAGCAGAGCTGTGGGACGTGTGGACAGACATTGACTGTAATGATGGACTTCTGCTGATGGACAGGTAATGTACATGCTTGTTTTACTGTGCTAAACATGTAGGTTCCCATCATTTTCTTTTTGAAGGGCCTCCCCCTTTGAAAAGCAAATGATGGGAACCTAAGCGGGTGGGGAAGGGACGAGGAGGCGAAATTTTTATATAAAAAAAAATATTTTTTTTCCTTGTTTCCAAAAAGCATAACCCCTGCTGCTGACTGTCCCGGAAGCTCCGGGGGGAGACCGTACTGGTATCCCCCTCCTTTGGGCGCGCCACTCACACAACATCCACTCCTATCGCGGAGATCTAGCTGGGATCAAACCAGCAACCTCTGAACCCGTGAGGCAGCGCTCTTACCTGTGAGCCACAGATCTCTTGCTGATAATGTGCTGGAACTTATATTTCACTGTTATCCTGAGAGTTTCCAATAAAGCAGTTAAAGTGAGATTCAAACCCACGTCTTCATCAGTCGTGTCCTCAGAGAGTGTGTGTTTATCCGCTCGCCCATCATGGATTTCACGTTGACAGCTGGTTTTGGGGCCCCTTGTCTAATGAGAACTATTGAAAGTCAGCAATAGTGGGACTTGAACTCAGGACGCTGTGATTGAAACACAACTCTTTCTCTCCTGAGCCACTGAGTCTGCCGAGATGAAGAGCATTTTCAACCGGTTTGATCCAGAGTTGTGTGTTAAATGATGAATAACTTTAACAAACATGGATCTGAAACAGGACTTTCTGGTTGGTGAGGTTGACAACTATACGCTGAGCCTGTGAGTCAATTATGTTGTTTTAGATTTCAAGTTTAAAGTTCTTAGCGTATGTAAAAGTTCGTCATTGATTAATAATTCATTGACTACTCAGATCTATTCTTATAAAAAAATGTTTTTATTTTTAAGTTATTCTTTGTATCAACTGTATCAGTGTGTGTGTGTGTGTGTGTGTGTGTGTTGTGAATTGTGTTGTCCTATCGTCTTTCTATATAAATGCAAAAAAAGTCAGATCTAAAATTATTTTAGCCCTCCTGTGGTGATTTGTATGAATCACACCGTTGCAAATAAAGTCTAAAAAACTGTGCCCTCCTGTGGTGATTTGTGTGAATTACATATAGAGAGTAAAAGAAAAGTGATGATTTGTGTGAATTACACCGTTGCTAGTCTCAGCCTCAGACGTCACGCCCACGGAACGTTGGCTAAACCGAGCCGTCAGTCTGAAGGTCTGGCTACGCGAGACTACACCGTTGCAAACCGAGTCCGATCGAGTCAAATAAACATAAGTGTTTCGCCCTCCTGTGGTGATTTGTGTGAATTACACCGCTGCAAATTTCTTCTGTCCTCTCTGTTCTGTCCTTCTGTTAAAATACATACATAACGTTACACACACACATACATACATACAAAAAAACCTAGGCTTTCTCATTCAAAAGCAAATCATTATTTTCTGCACCACAGAGCTTGTCAAACATGTTGCTGCTGCAATTTTACAGGAACTTTAATCCAAAGTCTCAGATGTGATAGACCAACGCCACTTTTGCGTCATCGAAGGGTAACGCCCCCTTTTGGGGGAAAACACCATTTCAATCACAGTGTTCTGAGTTCAAATCACACTATTGCTGACTTTCACTTGTTCTCATTAGACAAGGAGTCCCCAAAACCAGTTGTTGTTGTAAAATCCATGGTTGAGTGGATAAACACTCTCTGAGGACAAGACTGTGATGAAAACATGGGTTCAACTCTCACTTTAACTGCTTTATTGGAAACTCTCAGGATAACACTGAAATATAAGTTCCAGCACATGTCTTGAAAGATATCTGTGGCTCACAGGTAAGAGCGCTGCCTCACGGGTTCAGAGGTCTCTGTGATGGGAGTGTGTGTGAGCAGCAGGTGCTTGAAGGAGAAGGAAACCAGTACAGTCTCCAATGGTGTAATTCACACAAATCACCACAGGAGGGTGACACTCTTTTATTTTTATTACAATTGATTTGCAATGGTGTAATTCACACAAACCAGGGCGCAACACTTATGTTTTTAGACTTGATTTGCAACGGTGTAATTCACACAAATCACCACAGGAGGGCGACACTCTTTTATGTTTATTACACTTGATTTGCAACGGTGTAATTCACACAAATCACCACAGGAGGGCGAAACATTTCTAAGTTTATTTAGACTCGATTTGCAACTGTGTAATTCACACAAATGACCACAAGAGGGCGAAACACTTTTATGTTCATTTAGACTCGATTTGCAACGGTGTAATTCACACAAATCACCACAGGAGGGCGAAACATTTTTAAGTTTATTTAGACTCGATTTGCAACGGTGTAATTCACACAAATCACCACAGGAGGGCGAAACACTTTTACATTCATTGGACTTATATTGTTTTGTTGTTTTTATTTGCAAATATATCTATTTGAATTTTGAACAGAAGACAGGACGGAACATAGATAGTGTAAATAGTTCTGTTTGGAAGTTCGTTTTTCTCCTCTCACCCTCTTACAGAAGTGTAGCGCATTTACACTAGCTCGTTAGACGATGTAGTTCACATAGATCTCCGCTGATGGGTTAAGCTGATTCTCGGGAAGACTGAATTCGCAAGGCCTACAATCACCACATGAGGGGGCGACTCTTTTATATTTATTAGAATTGAGGTGCAATGGTCAAATTCACACAAATCACCAAAGGAGGGATACACTCTTTTATGTTTTATACACTTGATTTGCAATGGTGTAATTCACACAAATCACCACTGGAGGGAAACACTCTTTTATGTTTATAACACTTGATTTGCAATGGTGTAATTCACACAAATCACCACAGGAGGGTGACACTCTTTTAAGTTTATTACACTTGATTTGCAATGGTGTAATTCACACAAATCACCACTGGAGGGAAACACTCTTTTATGTTTATTACACTTGATTTGCAATGGTGTAATTCACACACATCACCACAGGAGGGCGCAGCACTCATGTTTTTTAGACTCGATTTGCAACGGTGTAATTCACACAAATCACCACAGGAGGGCGAAACACTTTTACATTCATTGGACTTATATTGTTTTGTTGTTTTTATTTGCAAATATATCTATTTGAATTTTGAACAGAAGACAGGACGGAACATAGATAGTGTAAATAGTTCTGTTTGGAAGTTCTTATGTTTTTCTCCTCTCACCCTCTTACAGAAGTGTAGCGCATTTACACTAGCTCGTTAGACGATGGTAGTTTACAAAAATCTCCACAGGTGGGTTAAGCTGATTTGCGGTAATAAGACTGAATTTGTTAGGCCTAAAATCACCGCATGAGGGGGCAACACTTTTATGTTTATAAGACTTGACTTGCAATGGTGTAATTCACAGAAATCACCACTGACTCTTTTATGTTTATTACATTTGATTTGCAATGGTGTAATTCACACAAATCACTGCAGGAGGGTGACACTCTTTCATGTTTATTACGCTTGATTTGAAACGGTGTAATTCACACAAATCACCACAGGAGGGCAAAACATTTTTATGTTTATTTAGACTCGATTTGCAACGGTGTAATTCACACAAATCACCATAGGAGGGCGAAACGTTTGTAAGTTTATTTAGACTCGATTTGCGACGATGTAATTCACACAAATCACCACAGGAGGGCGCAACACTTTTCTGTTTATTAGACTTGATTTGCATCATTTTAATTCACACAAATCACCACAGAGGGCGACCCTCTTTTATGTTTATTAAACTTGATTTGCAATGGTTTAATTCACACAAATCACCACAGGAGGGCGACCCCCGTTTTACATTCTTTGGACTTATATTGTTTTGGTGTTTTTATTTGCAAATATATCTATTTGAATTTTGAACAGAAGACAGGACGGAACATAGATAGTGTAAATAGTTCTGTTTGGAAGTTCGTTTTTCTCCTCTCACCCTCTTACAGAAGTGTAGCGCATTTACACTAGCTCGTTAGACGATGTAATTCACGAAGATCTCGGCAGGTGGGTTAAGCCGATTTGCGGTAATGTCACCACAAGAAGGTGAAACACTTTTGTGTTTATTTAGACTCGATTTGCAACGGTGTAATTCAGACAAATCACCATAGGTGGGCAAAATATTTTTAAGTTTATTTAGACTCTATTTGCAAAGGTGTAATTCACACAAATCACCACATGAGGACATTTTTATTTACCAAAAATTGACAGATAAGAGTGGAAGAGCCAGTGGCTTAGTGGTCTGACCGTTAGATCTTGGCGTGGGCAATCCAGGTTCAAATCTCTCTTGCGGTGTTTAGTTTCATTGGTTTTTCAACAAATAAAAAAGACAAAAGTACCAAAAATTGATGAGTAAGAGTGGAAGTGCTGGTGGCTTAGTGGTCTGAGCGGTAGATCTTGATGTGTGCAACCCAGGTTCGAGTCTCTCTCTTGTGGTGTTTAGTTTCATTGGTTTTTCAACAAATAAAAAAGACAAAATTACCAAAAATTGATGAGTAAGAGTGGAAGTGCTGGTGGCTTAGTGGTCTGAGCGGTAGAGCTTGTTGTGGGCAACCCAGGTTCGAGTCTCTCTCTTGTGGTGTTTAGTTTCATTGGTTTTTCAACAAATAAAAAAGACAAAATTACCAAAAATTGATGAGTAAGAGTGGAAGTGCTGGTGGCTTAGTGGTCTGAGCGGTAGAGCTTGTTGTGGGCAACCCAGGTTCGAGTCTCTCTCTTGTGGTGTTTAGTTTCATTGGTTTATCAACAAATAAAAAAGACAAAATTACCAAAAATTGGTGAGTAAGAGTGGAAGTGCTGGTGGCTCAGTGGTCTGAGTGTTTGATCTTGGTGTGGGCAACCCAGGTTCGAGTCTCTCTCTTGTGGTGTTTAGCTTCAATGGTTTTTCAACAAATAAAAAAGACAAAATTACCAAAAATTCATAAGTAAGAGTGGAAGTACCAGTGGCTCAGTGGTCTGAGCATGTCCTCCTGGGGTCAGAAGGATCTGGGTTCAAACCCCAGCCTGGTATGTGAAGCATGGTTGCGTGAAGGACATCCAGTCGTGAGCTGTGACAAGCTGCAAAACTGAGCGGATCAGGTCATGACCAGGATGAGAGAAGGCAGGACACGAAGGGGGGAGTACATATCCAAACCGCTCCCCCTGGGACTTCCAAGACAATCTCGAGCAGCGGTTATGTAAAAGGAGTCCAAATTTTCAAAAAATTACATGTAAAATTTTTCACAAAAAAGCCTAAGTCAACATTTTGGGCATGGCTTATGGACACTCCTCCCTTTTGGGCGTGGCTTATGGACACTCCTCCCTTTTGGGCGTGGCTTATGGACACTCCCCCTTTTGGGCGTGGCTTATGGACACTCCCCTTTACTGTTGATTGTACCTGCACTCCATCAAGGTTCAAATCTCATCTGTTGCTTTCATGGGGAAACCAACCAGCACTTGAAAGGCATTCCCACTTACACACATGCTGAAAAATTCAGACTACAAATACATTAATAAACTGGATTTGTAATGAGGAAATCTTAACTGGTCGGTTTTATCTTGGCAATCATTAAATTGCAAATCAGTCACAGCTTGTCCAAATTAATAGACAAACTAAACCACGTGGGCCACACATCATCTGAATAATTAGTTAATTGACTGATCAACAGAGTCAGTAACAGGAGGTGTTGATGTTTAGAAAGCCAAGATCAGCTGGAAATCATGAACAGCACACAAATGTCACATTTACCATTTTATTGGACACAAACTTAAGTAGATCATTGTCAAAAACATGCCAGTTCAAAACAGAAACAGGTTGAGTCAGGAAAAGGCTCAGATGCATAACAGTTCGGCGGTTGCTCCTCTCAAAATACTCCATGCAAAGTCACTCACTGCTTTTCCTCATGACCTCCAGCAGCTCAAACCAAGAGATCCCTACAAACAGACAGCAGTGAGACGATCAGAAACACTTCAAATTTCACTAATAACTTCCCCTAGGAAGCTACAAATCTCCGAAAGAAACAAAGTGATTGTTTATAGAATAAATATAGATCATAGGAGGTGAAAACGCATGCTCATTTTATGAGCAATTAAACCAATGCAACAGCATCTGTAAGATATCAATCAAGCTACAAAATAGAATTAAATGTCACTTTGATGTTAATCCAAAACAACAAGTTAACATACAGACTCCTTCTACGAGCTATACAAGTATTTTACAAACCTGTTCCAAGAGCCACACCAACATTGCACACCCCTCGACGTCTTTCTTATCTGACCCATATATGTCTGGTTTTGGAGTCTCTACTAACGAGCTGATGAGTCGATTCAGGTGTGATTGATTAGGAAGAGTTGGAAAATGTGTTGTGTTTAACCACTGCACCATCGTGGCTTTCACAATATCATCTGTTGTTTGGTGCAGTTTGTTGGATATGCATTTTAACATAGGCAATCTAAGATTCAAACGCAACCATTTATTTATTGAACTCTTTTGAGTTTATTGAGGGCTTTGTTTTCTGTGATAAAAATATTAGCAACTGTGGGATTTGGACCAAGAACTGAATGAAAGACAAATGATTAGCCACTGAGCCACGGCATTTGTGATGTTTGATATGGTTCATTGTGGTTGTTTTTTTAGTTTAGCAACAGCATTCATTAAAACAACAATTTATTGTTCAGCTGCTAGAGCGTTTTTTTACAGGGTTGGAGATAAACTCAGGAAAGTGGCTCATCAGGAGCAGGATTAGGGACTTTTTTTTAAATCTCTTTCCTCTTCATGCTGTTTTCATATATTAATGCAGATACACTTAGTGTCTACAAAGTGGGGTACATGAACACATTAATCTGGTCTCTGGTTTCATGCACACATGCCTGCTCTCCATCCAGGATTCTCCAAACACTTGTCCTATGTAGAGAAGCTGGAGTCTGTCTGAAGGCAGAGAAACACAGGACACTGTGTCTGTTATATTAGGCAGTAAAAAGCGTCAGGTGGGGAACTTGGATACTTGAATGACAAAAAAAAGGTATTTTACCACCCTTCGGGTGCTTTAGAATAACTCTTCCTTACAATATGATAGAGACATAATTCTTTTTTCCAGTGTTTGCTGACATGTGCTGGAATCAACCAAAACTGTCTGCATGGTGCTAGAGCACACAGGGCCTGAGATCTACACTTTCAAAAATGAATTTATAACCTAAAAATCAAAAAGCGTCTCTTTTGTTTTTGTTTATTATAACACAGACAACATACACTAAAATATTTACCACTTTCAACAGTGTTTTATGAAATGACAAAGGGTTTTCTGTAATATGACACTGGAATTTTGCATTTATAGCATTGCATATGGGTATGGGGGGACTTTAGATCTGGGTAGGCGGAAATTACAACAAAAAAAGGTAATATTCCTCCCTTCAGATACATTTGAATAAATATTAAATAAAACATGATACAGACAAAATTCAGTGGTGCAGTGGCTCAACACACGTTCTCGGCTGATGGGTTGCACTGGAGACGTGGGTTCGATCCCCACCTCAGCATGATTTATTGTAAAATCGCAGGGCTCGAAGAGTGAAATATAAGTTCCAGCACATGTATCAGCAAGAGATCTGTGGCTCACAGGTAAGGGCGCTGCCTCACGCGTTCAGAGGTTGCTGGTTCGATCCCAGCCAGATCTCCGCGATACGAGAGAATGCTGTATGTGTGAAGGGGCGGGGATGATTCGGGTCCCCCCCCGAGCCCCGCCACAATGGACAGCAGGGGTTACGCTGACGCTTGATGCTTAAACATGTACACTGTAAAGAACTGCCCAAGTGGAGTTATAACTTTAAGATGAAACCTTCCTTCACACAACAGTAACCCTAAAAGACATGTTCCTGCACAAGGATTGATCCTGACAGTTTTCATTAGAAGAAAGGCACTGCATCTCTACGATACAATACAAGCAGCAGACACACACTTCACACACACACACATCAACTGATTCTATTAACACGCATCAATCCGCTAGATTATTATTACATAAAGTAAGACAACTAATAACAAAAGAGACTAGAAACAATTGCTTATTATTCTACTTCACTACACATAAATCAGAGGACGATTCATTTGAATCTTATACATGTAACAACAACTAGAGATTCAACTTAATCACTGTCTTACAGGCCACACACAATTATAAAAACACTGAACACACAGAACTAAAAACTAACTCCCCATTCACAGAAAGCCAAACCTACAAAAACATCAGAACAATATTAGAAATGCTATGCAAAGAAAACCAATTGCAAAGTGTCTAGTCACTGCTCTTTACTTGTATTGTTTCATGCTTGTAGTAATACTGTGACATTTTAATTGCATACCATTCTAAAGGCAGTTTTCACTCTCAGATCCCAGTCATAACAGGAAGTAGAATAAAAGCAGGAAGCAACAGGAGAACATCAGAGCTTCACACAAGACACAACTCCTGCTGACTCTCACATACACCCAGAAAACACTGCAATATCAACCGAGTCCTTCTTATTACACTTTACAGTGTGAATATCAGAGGGCGATTCATTCAAAGATTAAAAAGGTAACGCTACAATAGCGACTGACAAGAGAACTTGACTTCATGCTAAAGTAAAAGTTACTTACAGGTGAGTCTTGTGCCGTACTCGGTTCCTCATTTATGTGTCGTTTGATTGCGTCGGTTTTATTTGCGGTTGAGCTGTAATATGTGCTGTTAAAGTGACATTAAGAGCTGTCATCTTCCCATCTGCAGGATCTGCTCGCGTTGTTGTGATTGTCATCAAGTGTCATGTTGTCAAGCAGCAGAAGCGTCAGACTGAAGGAGAACCCGCTTCTGCCGCCTTGAGGAGCGGAGGAAAACTGCACTTTACTCTCGTCAGATCACATCTGAGACTTTGGATTAAAGTTCCTGTGAAATTACAGCAGCAACATGTTTGACAAGCTCTGTGGTGCAGAAAATAATGATTTCCTTTGAATGAGAAAGTCTAGTTTTTTGTATATATATATATATATATATATATATATATATATATATATATATATGTGTGTGTGTGTGTGTGTGTAACGTTATGTATGTATTTTAACATAAGGACAGAACAGAGAAGACAGAAGAAATTTGCAGCGGTGTAATTCACACAAATCACCACAGGAGGGCGAAACACTTATGTTTTTTAGATTCGATCGGACTCGGTTTGCAACGGTGTGATTCACACAATCACCACTTTTCTTTTACTCTCTATATGTAATTCACACAAATCACCACAGGAGGGCACACCACTTATGTTTTTTAGACTCGATTTGCAGCGGTGTAATTCACACAAATCACCACAGGAGGGCACACCACTTATGTTTTTTAGACTCGATTTGCAGCGGTGTAATTCACACAAATCACCACAGGAGGGCACACCACTTATGTTTTTTAGACTCGATTTGCAGCGGTGTAATTCACACAAATCACCACAGGAGGGCGACACTCTTATGTTTATTACACTTGATTTGCAACGGTGTAATTCACACAAATCACCACAGGAGGGCGAAACATTTCTAAGTTTATTTAGACTCGATTTGCAACTGTGTAATTCACACAAATGACCACAAGAGGGCGAAACACTTTTATGTTCATTGGACTTATATTGTTTTGTTGTTTTTATTTGCAAATATATCTATTTGAATTTTGAACAGAAGACAGGACGGAACATAGATAGTGTAAATAGTTCTGTTTGGAAGTTCTTATGTTTTTCTCCTCTCACCCTCTTACAGAAGTGTAGCGCATTTACACTAGCTCGTTAGACGATGTAGTTTACATAGATCTCCGCTGATGGGTTAAGCTGATTCTCGGGAATAAGACTGAATTCGCAAGGCCTACAATCACCACATGAGGGGGCGACTCTTTTATATTTATTAGAATTGAGGTGCAATGGTCTAATTCACACAAATCACCAAAGGAGGGATACACTCTTTTATGTTTTATACACTTGATTTGCAATGGTGTAATTCACACAAATCACCACTGGAGGGAAACACTCTTTTATGTTTATTACACTTGATTTGCAATGGTGTAATTCACACAAATCACCACAGGAGGGTGACACTCTTTTAAGTTTATCACACTTGATTTGCAATGGTGTAATTCACACAAATCACCACTGGAGGGAAACACTCTTTTATGTTTATTACACTTGATTTGCAATGGTGTAATTCACACAAATCACCACAGGAGGGTGACACTCTTTTAAGTTTATTACACTTGATTTGCAATGGTGTAATTCACACAAATCACCACTGGAGGGAAACACTCTTTTATGTTTATTACACTTGATTTGCAATGGTGTAATTCACACAAATCACCACAGGAGGGTGACACTCTTTTAAGTTTATTACACTTGATTTGCAATGGTGTAATTCACACAAATCACCACTGGAGGGAAACACTCTTTTAAGTTTATCACACTTGATTTGCAATGGTGTAATTCACACAAATCACCACTGGAGGGAAACACTCTTTTAAGTTTATTACACTTGATTTGCAATGGTGTAATTCACACAAATCACCACTGGAGGGAAACACTCTTTTATGTTTATTACACTTGATTTGCAATGGTGTAATTCACACAAATCACCACAGGAGGGTGACACTCTTTTAAGTTTATTACACTTGATTTGCAATGGTGTAATTCACACACATCACCACAGGAGGGCGCAGCACTCATGTTTTTTAGACTCGATTTGCAACGGTGTAATTCACACAAATCACCACAGGAGGGCGAAACACTTTTACATTCATTGGACTTATATTGTTTTGTTGTTTTTATTTGCAAATATATCTATTTGAATTTTGAACAGAAGACAGGACGGAACATAGATAGTGTAAATAGTTCTGTTTGGAAGTTCTTATGTTTTTCTCCTCTCACCCTCTTACAGAAGTGTAGCGCATTTACACTAGCTCGTTAGACGATGTAGTTTTCACAAAAATCTCCGCAGGTGGGTTAAGCTGATTTGCGGTAATAAGACTGAATTTGTTAGGCCTAAAATCACCGCATGAGGGGGCAACACTTTTATGTTTATAAGACTTGACTTGCAATGGTGTAATTCACAGAAATCACCACTGAGGGTCTACACTCTTTTATGTTTATTACATTTGATTTGCAATGGTGTAATTCACACAAATCACTGCAGGAGGGTGACACTCTTTCATGTTTATTACGCTTGATTTGAAACTGTGTAATTCACACAAATCACCACAGGAGGGCAAAACATTTTTATGTTTATTTAGACTCGATTTGCAACGGTGTAATTCACACAAATCACCATAGGAGGGCGAAACGTTTGTAAGTTTATTTAGACTCGATTTGCGACGATGTAATTCACACAAATCACCACAGGAGGGCGCAACACTTTTCTGTTTATTAGACTTGATTTGCATCATTTTAATTCACACAAATCACCACAGAGGGCGACCCTCTTTTATGTTTATTAAACTTGATTTGCAATGGTTTAATTCACACAAATCACCACAGGAGGGCGACCCCCGTTTTACATTCTTTGGACTTATATTGTTTTGGTGTTTTTATTTGCAAATATATCTATTTGAATTTTGAACAGAAGACAGGACGGAACATAGATAGTGTAAATAGTTCTGTTTGGAAGTTCGTTTTTCTCCTCTCACCCTCTTACAGAAGTGTAGCGCATTTACACTAGCTCGTTAGACGATGTAATTCACGAAGATCTCGGCAGGTGGGTTAAGCCGATTTGCGGTAATGTCACCACAAGAAGGTGAAACACTTTTGTGTTTATTTAGACTCGATTTGCAACGGTGTAATTCAGACAAATCACCATAGGTGGGCAAAATATTTTTAAGTTTATTTAGACTCTATTTGCAAAGGTGTAATTCACACAAATCACCACATGAGGACATTTTTATTTACCAAAAATTGACAGATAAGAGTGGAAGAGCCAGTGGCTTAGTGGTCTGACCGTTAGATCTTGGCGTGGGCAATCCAGGTTCAAATCTCTCTTGCGGTGTTTAGTTTCATTGGTTTTTCAACAAATAAAAAAGACAAAAGTACCAAAAATTGATGAGTAAGAGTGGAAGTGCTGGTGGCTTAGTGGTCTGAGCGGTAGATCTTGATGTGGGCAACCCAGGTTCGAGTCTCTCTCTTGTGGTGTTTAGTTTCATTGGTTTTTCAACAAATAAAAAAGACAAAATTACCAAAAATTGATGAGTAAGAGTGGAAGTGCTGGTGGCTTAGTGGTCTGAGCGGTAGAGCTTGTTGTGGGCAACCCAGGTTCGAGTCTCTCTCTTGTGGTGTTTAATTTCATTGGTTTTTCAACAAATAAAAAAGACAAAATTACCAAAAATTGGTGAGTAAGAGTGGAAGTGCTGGTGGCTCAGTGGTCTGAGTGTTTGATCTTGGTGTGGGCAACCCAGGTTCGAGTCTCTCTCTTGTGGTGTTTAGCTTCAATGGTTTTTCAACAAATAAAAAAGACAAAATTACCAAAAATTCATAAGTAAGAGTGGAAGTACCAGTGGCTCAGTGGTCTGAGCATGTCCTCCTGGGGTCAGAAGGATCTGGGTTCAAACCCCAGCCTGGTATGTGAAGCATGGTTGCGTGAAGGACATCCAGTCGTGAGCTGTGACAAGCTGCAAAACTGAGCGGATCAGGTCATGACCAGGATGAGAGAAGGCAGGACACGAAGGGGGGAGTACATATCCAAACCGCTCCCCCTGGGACTTCCAAGACAATCTCAAGCAGCGGTTATGTAAAAGGAGTCCAAATTTTCAAAAAATTACATGTAAAAATTTTTCACAAAAAAGCCTAAGTCAACATTTTGGGCGTGGCTTATGGACACTCCTCCCTTTTGGGCGTGGCTTATGGACACGCCTCCCTTTTGGGCGTGGCTTATGGACACTCCTCCCTTTTGGGCGTGGCTTATGGACACTCCCCCTTTTGGGCGTGGCTTATGGACACTCCCCCTTTTGGGCGTGGCTTATGGACACTCCCCTTTACTGTTGATTGTACCTGCACTCCATCAAGGTTCAAATCTCAGCTGTTGCTTTCATGGGGAAACCAACCAGCACTTGAAAGGCATTCCCACTTACACACATGCTGAAAAATTCAGACTACAAATACATTAATAAACTGGATTTGTAATGAGGAAATCTTAACTGGTCTTTTTAACGGTGTCATTCACACAAATCACCACAGGAGGTCGAAACACTTTTACATTCATTGGACTTATATTGTTTTGTTGTTTTTATTTGCAAATATATCTATTTGAATTTTGAACAGAAGACAGGACGGAACATAGATAGTGTAAATAGTTCTGTTTGGAAGTTCTTATGTTTTTCTCCTCTCACCCTCTTACAGAAGTGTAGCGCATTTACACTAGCTCGTTAGACGATGTAGTTTTCACAAAAATCTCCGCAGGTGGGTTAAGCTGATTTGCGGTAATAAGACTGAATTTGTTAGGCCTAAAATCACCGCATGAGGGGGCAACACTTTTATGTTTATAAGACTTGACTTGCAATGGTGTAATTCACAGAAATCACCACTGAGGGTCTACACTCTTTTATGTTTATTACATTTGATTTGCAATGGTGTAATTCACACAAATCACTGCAGGAGGGTGACACTCTTTCATGTTTATTACGCTTGATTTGAAACTGTGTAATTCACACAAATCACCACAGGAGGGCAAAACATTTTTATGTTTATTTAGACTCGATTTGCAACGGTGTAATTCACACAAATCACCATAGGAGGGCGAAACGTTTGTAAGTTTATTTAGACTCGATTTGCGACGATGTAATTCACACAAATCACCACAGGAGGGCGCAACACTTTTCTGTTTATTAGACTTGATTTGCATCATTTTAATTCACACAAATCACCACAGAGGGCGACCCTCTTTTATGTTTATTAAACTTGATTTGCAATGGTTTAATTCACACAAATCACCACAGGAGGGCGACCCCCGTTTTACATTCTTTGGACTTATATTGTTTTGGTGTTTTTATTTGCAAATATATCTATTTGAATTTTGAACAGAAGACAGGACGGAACATAGATAGTGTAAATAGTTCTGTTTGGAAGTTCGTTTTTCTCCTCTCACCCTCTTACAGAAGTGTAGCGCATTTACACTAGCTCGTTAGACGATGTAATTCACGAAGATCTCGGCAGGTGGGTTAAGCCGATTTGCGGTAATGTCACCACAAGAAGGTGAAACACTTTTGTGTTTATTTAGACTCGATTTGCAACGGTGTAATTCAGACAAATCACCATAGGTGGGCAAAATATTTTTAAGTTTATTTAGACTCTATTTGCAAAGGTGTAATTCACACAAATCACCACATGAGGACATTTTTATTTACCAAAAATTGACAGATAAGAGTGGAAGAGCCAGTGGCTTAGTGGTCTGACCGTTAGATCTTGGCGTGGGCAATCCAGGTTCAAATCTCTCTTGCGGTGTTTAGTTTCATTGGTTTTTCAACAAATAAAAAAGACAAAAGTACCAAAAATTGATGAGTAAGAGTGGAAGTGCTGGTGGCTTAGTGGTCTGAGCGGTAGATCTTGATGTGGGCAACCCAGGTTCGAGTCTCTCTCTTGTGGTGTTTAGTTTCATTGGTTTTTCAACAAATAAAAAAGACAAAATTACCAAAAATTGATGAGTAAGAGTGGAAGTGCTGGTGGCTTAGTGGTCTGAGCGGTAGAGCTTGTTGTGGGCAACCCAGGTTCGAGTCTCTCTCTTGTGGTGTTTAATTTCATTGGTTTTTCAACAAATAAAAAAGACAAAATTACCAAAAATTGGTGAGTAAGAGTGGAAGTGCTGGTGGCTCAGTGGTCTGAGTGTTTGATCTTGGTGTGGGCAACCCAGGTTCGAGTCTCTCTCTTGTGGTGTTTAGCTTCAATGGTTTTTCAACAAATAAAAAAGACAAAATTACCAAAAATTCATAAGTAAGAGTGGAAGTACCAGTGGCTCAGTGGTCTGAGCATGTCCTCCTGGGGTCAGAAGGATCTGGGTTCAAACCCCAGCCTGGTATGTGAAGCATGGTTGCGTGAAGGACATCCAGTCGTGAGCTGTGACAAGCTGCAAAACTGAGCGGATCAGGTCATGACCAGGATGAGAGAAGGCAGGACACGAAGGGGGGAGTACATATCCAAACCGCTCCCCCTGGGACTTCCAAGACAATCTCAAGCAGCGGTTATGTAAAAGGAGTCCAAATTTTCAAAAAATTACATGTAAAAATTTTTCACAAAAAAGCCTAAGTCAACATTTTGGGCGTGGCTTATGGACACTCCTCCCTTTTGGGCGTGGCTTATGGACACTCCTCCCTTTTGGGCGTGGCTTATGGACACTCCTCCCTTTTGGGCGTGGCTTATGGACACTCCCCCTTTTGGGCGTGGCTTATGGACACTCCCCCTTTTGGGCGTGGCTTATGGACACTCCCCTTTACTGTTGATTGTACCTGCACTCCATCAAGGTTCAAATCTCAGCTGTTGCTTTCATGGGGAAACCAACCAGCACTTGAAAGGCATTCCCACTTACACACATGCTGAAAAATTCAGACTACAAATACATTAATAAACTGGATTTGTAATGAGGAAATCTTAACTGGTCTGTTTTATCTTGGCAATCATTAAATTGCAAATCAGTCACAGCTTGTCCAAATTAATAGACAAACTAAACCACGTGGGCCACACATCATCTGAATAATTAGTTAATTGACTGATCAACAGAGTCAGTAACAGGAGGTGTTGATGTTTAGAAAGCCAAGATCAGCTGGAAATCATGAACAGCACACAAATGTCACATTTACCATTTTATTGGACACAAACTTAAGTAGATCATTGTCAAAAACATGCCAGTTCAAAACAGAAACAGGTTGAGTCAGGAAAAGGCTCAGATGCATAACAGTTCGGCGGTTGCTCCTCTCAAAATACTCCATGCAAAGTCACTCACTGCTTTTCCTCATGACCTCCAGCAGCTCAAACCAAGAGATCCCTACAAACAGACAGCAGTGAGACGATCAGAAACACTTCAAATTTCACTAATAACTTCCCCTAGGAAGCTACAAATCTCCGAAAGAAACAAAGTGATTGTTTATAGAATAAATATAGATCATAGGAGGTGAAAACGCATGCTCATTTTATGAGCAATTAAACCAATGCAACAGCATCTGTAAGATATCAATCAAGCTACAAAATAGAATTAAATGTCACTTTGATGTTAATCCAAAACAACAAGTTAACATACAGACTCCTTCTACGAGCTATACAAGTATTTTACAAACCTGTTCCAAGAGCCACACCAACATTGCACACCCCTCGACGTCTTTCTTATCTGACCCATATATGTCTGGTTTTGGAGTCTCTACTAACGAGCTGATGAGTCGATTCAGGTGTGATTGATTAGGAAGAGTTGGAAAATGTGTTGTGTTTAACCACTGCACCATCGTGGCTTTCACAATATCATCTGTTGTTTGGTGCAGTTTGTTGGATATGCATTTTAACATAGGCAATCTAAGATTCAAACGCAACCATTTATTTACTGAACTCTTTTGAGTTTATTGAGGGCTTTGTTTTCTGTGATAAAAATATTAGCAACTGTGGGATTTGGACCAAGAACTGAATGAAAGACAAATGATTAGCCACTGAGCCACGGCATTTGTGTGATGTTTGATATGGTTCATTGTGGTTGTTTTTTTAGTTTAGCAACAGCATTCATTAAAACAACAATTTATTGTTCAGCTGCTAGAGCGGTTTTTTACAGGGTTGGAGATAAACTCAGGAAAGTGGCTCATCAGGAGCAGGATTAGGGACTTTTTTTTAAATCTCTTTCCTCTTCATGCTGTTTTCATATATTAATGCAGATACACTTAGTGTCCACAAGGTGGGGTACATGAACACATTAATCTGGTCTCTGGTTTCATGCACACATGCCTGCTCTCCATCCAGGATTCTCCAAACACTTGTCCTATGTAGAGAAGCTGGAGTCTGTCTGAAGGCAGAGAAACACAGGACACTGTGTCTGTTATATTAGGCAGTAAAAAGCGTCAGGTGGGGAACTTGGATACTTGAATGACAAAAAAAAGGTATTTTACCACCCTTCGGGTGCTTTAGAATAACTCTTCCTTACAATATGATAGAGACATAATTCTTTTTTCCAGTGTTTGCTGACATGTGCTGGAATCAACCAAAACTGTCTGCATGGTGCTAGAGCACACAGGGCCTGAGATCTACACTTTCAAAAATGAATTTATAACCTAAAAATCAAAAAGCGTCTCTTTTGTTTTTGTTTATTATAACACAGACAACATACACTAAAATATTTACCACTTTCAACAGTGTTTTATGAAATGACAAAGGGTTTTCTGTAATATGACACTGGAATTTTGCATTTATAGCATTGCATATGGGTATGGGGGGACTTTAGATCTGGGTAGGCGGAAATTACAACAAAAAAAGGTAATATTCCTCCCTTCAGATACATTTGAATAAATATTAAATAAAACATGATACAGACAAAATTCAGTGGTGCAGTGGCTCAACACACGTTCTCGGCTGATGGGTTGCACTGGAGACGTGGGTTCGATCCCCACCTCAGCATGATTTATTGTAAAATCGCAGGGCTCGAAGAGTGAAATATAAGTTCCAGCACATGTATCAGCAAGAGATCTGTGGCTCACAGGTAAGGGCGCTGCCTCACGGGTTCAGAGGTTGCTGGTTCGATCCCAGCCAGATCTCCGCGATACGAGAGAATGCTGTATGTGTGAAGGGGGCCGGGGATGATTCGGGTCCCCCCCCCCCCGAGCCCCGCCACAATGGACAGCAGGGGTTATGCTTTTTTTATACATTAAAAATTTAGCTGTCTAAAAATTTTGCCCTGCCGTCCCTTCCCCACCTATTTAGGTTCCCATCATTTGCTTTTTAAAGGGGTCACCCTCCAAAAAGAAAATGATGGGAACCTACATGTTTAGCACAGTAAAACATAAGCATGTACATACCTGTCCATCAGCAGAAGTCCATCATTACAGTCAATGTCTGTCCACACGTCCCACAGCTCTGCTTCTGATGACTGGATGTAATGGTCCAAACACATTCCTTCTGTAAGGAAAGACAAGAAAAAAAAAGATTAGTTTTAGAAATACTCAATATTCTACATCTATAAATGACAATGTGAAAGTTAGTCTAAAGACTAGTTAATAAAAGGAAATGGAATAAATTAAAAGCCTAAAGTTGTACAGTGTGAAAATATATTACTATTATAATAATATAGTATAGTTCAGTAAGGCTGTATCAATAATAATCTATGATTTGAATTACAGTTTTACAGGCTACAAATGGACACAAACACTGAATAGAAATAAAGCCTTCGGTGCGAGCGCTGACGCTTGATGCTTAAACATGTACACTGTAAAGAACTGCCCAAGTGGAGTTATAACTTTAAGATGAAACCTTCCTTCACACAACAGTAACCCTAAAAGACATGTTCCTGCACAAGGATTGATCCTGGCAGTTTTCATTAGAAGAAAGGCACTGCATCTCTACGATACAATACAAGCAGCAGACACACACTTCACACACACACACATCAACTGATTCTATTAACACGCATCAATCCGCTAGATTATTATTACATAAAGTAAGACAACTAATAACAAAAGAGACTAGAAACAATTGCTTATTATTCTACTTCACTACACATAAATCAGAGGACGATTCATTTGAATCTTATACATGTAACAACAACTAGAGATTCAACTTAATCACTGTCTTACAGGCCACACACAATTATAAAAACACTGAACACACAGAACTAAAAACTAACTCCCCATTCACAGAAAGCCAAACCTACAAAAACATCAGAACAATATTAGAAATGCTATGCAAAGAAAACCAATTGCAAAGTGTCTAGTCACTGCTCTTTACTTGTATTGTTTCATGCTTGTAGTAATACTGTGACATTTTAATTGCATACCATTCTAAAGGCAGTTTTCACTCTCAGATCCCAGTCATAACAGGAAGTAGAATAAAAGCAGGAAGCAACAGGAGAACATCAGAGCTTCACACAAGACACAACTCCTGCTGACTCTCACATACACCCAGAAAACACTGCAATATCAACTGAGTCCTTCTTATTACACTTTACAGTGTGAATATCAGAGGGCGATTCATTCAAAGATTAAAAAGGTAACGCTACAATAGCGACTGACAAGAGAACTTGACTTCATGCTAAAGTAAAAGTTACTTACAGGTGAGTCTTGTGCCGTACTCGGTTCCTCATTTATGTGTCGTTTGATTGCGTCGGTTTTATTTGCGGTTGAGCTGTAATATGTGCTGTTAAAGTGACATTAAGAGCTGTCATCTTCCCATCTGCAGGATCTGCTCGCGTTGTTGTGATTGTCATCAAGTGTCATGTTGTCAAGCTCTCGTCAGATCACATCTGAGACTTTGGATTAAAGTTCCTGTGAAATTACAGCAGCAACATGTTTGACAAGCTCTGTGGTGCAGAAAATAATGATTTCCTTTGAATGAGAAAGTCTAGTTTTTTGTATATATATATATATATATATATATATATATATATATATATATATATATATATATATATATATATATATATATATATATATATGTGTGTGTGTGTAACGTTATGTATGTATGTATTTTAACATAAGGACAGAACAGAGAAGACAGAAGAAATTTGCAGCGGTGTAATTCACACAAATCACCACAGGAGGGCGAAACACTTATGTTTTTTAGATTCGATCGGACTCTGTTTGCAACGGTGTGATTCACACAATCACCACTTTTCTTTTACTCTCTATATGTAATTCACACTTCATGATAATGTTATCCATAACTTGCTATTAAAAAACAAACAGGCAAGCCCAGTAAAGCAGTGTAATTCCTTACAAAAAATTACTGCAGTTTTTTTAGAAGTAATACTGCATGTAAAAAATGCCGTTTTTTGGACACGAAAAAACTGCATTATTGCAGTATACAGTAGTTGGAGTACAACTGCAGTAGAACTGCAACATAACTGCGGTAGTATTACAATAATACTGCAATATAACTGCGGTAGTATTACAATAATACTGCAATATAACTGCAGTAATACTGCAATATAACTGCAGAAGTACTCCAATAATATTGCAATAACTGCGGTAATACTGCAATATAACTGCAGAAGTACTCCAATAATATTGCAATATAACTGGAGTAGTACTCCAATAATATTGCAATATAACTGCGGTAATACTGCAATATAACTGCAGTAGTACTACAATAATACTGCAATATAACTGCAGTAGTACTACAATAATACTGCAATATAACTGCAGTAGTACTACAATAATATTGCAATATAACTGCAGTAGTACTACAATAATATTGCAATATAACTGCAGTAGTACTACAATAATATTGCAATATAACTGCAGTAGTACTACAATAATATTGCAATATAACTGCAGTAGTACTACAATAATATTGCAATATAACTGCAGTAGTACTACAATAATATTGCAATATAACTGCAGTAGTACTACAATAATATTGCAATATAACTGCAGTAGTACTACAATAATATTGCAATATAACTGCAGTAGTACTACAATAATATTGCAATATAACTGCAGTAGTACTACAATAATATTGCAATATAACTGCAGTAGTACTACAATAATATTGCAATATAACTGCAGTAGTACTACAATAATATTGCAATATAACTGCAGTAGTACTACAATAATACTGCAATATAACTGCGGTAGATCTGCAATATAAGTGCAGTAGTACTACAATATAACTGCGGTAGTACTGCAATAATACTGCAATATAGCTGCGGAAGCACTGCAATACATAATTCGACTAAAGTACAATACTACTGAAATGCAATACAAATAAAATGCTGTACAATACCATTGGAATACAACCAGAATATCCCAAATAAGTTCACACATCTGCAATAATGAATTAAGGTACAAAACAGTGAATGTCTCAAACTGCAATGCAACAAATAACGTGATTTTTATTTTTATTTTATTTCAAATAACAGGCTGAGAGTTAGACAATGTATTTAAAGTGTTTATTTACAAATCATGCAAACATCTTCCCCCACATTATTCAGAGAAGTTGTGTTTTTTGAAGAGCTTATTCTTATTCCACTTCGTTCTTTTCACTGCCTTCATCTCAGATGTGGAAACACAATTTTGGAAGTAGTCTGTAATAAACAAACAAAAAGAATCAGAGACAATCTTTTCAGTTACTCTTCACCACAGGCATATATCATGCTTAAAATGAATCTGCAAGTTAATGCAGGAACACGCCACTGTTTTTTGAAATAGGAGTTATTCAATGGAATTAATAATGTGCCATAATTAAACAAACAAATCCAGCATTTGCAAACAAACTCAATCTGCTTTTTAACCCTTTGATGCACAACATGGGTCTAAATAGACCCGACTCAGTTTTCATTTTCTATATCTTTGCAAGAAATTAATTTCATCATTCAGTATTCCAGGTATTCCTCAATTAACTTGTTTTTGATCATCACAAATCCTTATTTTTATTTTTCCTTTCTTACTTTTTGAATAAAAATAGTTTTTGTATAGCAACCCCTCTAATGCGCAACATGGGTCTAAAAAGACCCGTATTCATTTCCTATGGTATTTCAGTGATGGCTGAGTGTTTCTTTGCTGAATCTTTAAAATATATGTTTTTTTATCATTTCTTATTCCAGGTATTCATTAAATATCTTATTTTTTGATTTACACAACTCATTATGTTTATGTTTCCTTTCTTACTTTATAAACAAACACAGTTTTTGTATTTCTACATCAATTTTACATACATGGGTCTAAAATTACCCATATTCATTTGCTATGTTATTTCAGTGATGTCTGAGTGTTTCTTTGCTGAATCTTTAATTTAAAATATGTTTTTTAATCATTTCTTATTCCAGGTATTCATTAAATATCTTGTTTTTAATTTCCACAAATCATTATGTTAGGTTTTTTATTTATTTATTTCTACATCAATTTTACATACATGGGTCAAAAATTATTATTAATCTTATTTTATTTTAACCACAGACATTTTTTTATATATTGTAAAAGATTACAACATAATATCTCAATATTAGGCTATGGTTACCTTGACCTTGTAAACCTAGTGAGAAATTACTTGTGAGGAGAAACATGTCCAATACTATTAGCTAGCTAGCTGTTGACATATTCTAGCTAGCTAATGTTAACTATACACTAAAAAAAAAAGATTGTTTTTTAAAGCTTATTTACATTTAGTAGGCCTAACAGTTCATAATCATTCATATGCTGAAATGATTCTTATACTGAAATCATTCTATGATTGAAATGATGCCCAGCTCTGCTAAAGACAATTCAGCAGCTGGTGTTCCCAGAGCACCAGGCCTGTGTGCAAGGAGCACAAACATGTAGTTGTCATTTGTGAGGCATGTAAGCACTAAGATGGCAATTTGAGATGCCGCTGTACCAGTGTGATTTTATTTTTTCTGTTTTCTTTTCTTTGATCACATTCACCACAATTCAATAGAGTTACACTACACCACAGTTCAATGTCAGTGTTATCAGTTATCAGTTATCTGTGACATGTGAATGCTATGCGAGACAAAGTGGCAAATAAACATTTCAAGTGTTAAATGTGTTGTCTAAATTACTTCTAAGATGATTAATTTAACAAAAAGTTGTCTTTATTCTTTTGTTTTATTATGCTTGATAAGTACATTTGATATAGTAACACAAAACCTAGAAAAAAAAAGAAAAAAAAATATTTTTGGTAATTGAAAAAAAATATTTTTTAAATATTTATAAATCATGAAATTTATAGATAATGGAATATTAAATGCTTAAATAAATTGATCTCAAAAGATAAAAAGAAAAGAAAAGTCCAGCCATGCATTAAATAACATAGGAAATGAATACGGGTCTTTTTAGACCCATGTATGTAAAATTGATGTAGAAATACAAAAACTGTGTTTGTTTATAAAGTAAGAAAGGAAACATAAACCCAATGATTTGTGGAAATCAAAAACAAGATATTTAATGAAAACCTGGAATAACAAATGATAAAATACATATATTTTAAAGATTAGCAAAGAAAACACTCAGCCATCACTGAAATACCATAGGAAATGAATACGGGTCTTTTTAGACCCATGTTGCGCATTAGAAGGGGTATCCATAGCTTGCGCATCAAAGGGTTAAAGGAAAACTCGACTCATAAACAAAGCAAGCAATGCGCAAGTGAAAAGGTCAATTTGAGCGAAAATGCAGTGTGAGACACTTGGTAGGGACGCAAATTATTGGATTTTGGCCGATATTCGATATGCCGATATTTGCAAACTCATTTTGGCTGATACCGATATTTATACACATTTCCCCCCATATAATAATATATATATATATAAAAAAATACACGCACGGCCCGTGTACTTTTTCGTTCATTCATTATTCTATTTCGGAATGAAAGATGACATTTAAAAAAGGGTGCAACTTGGTTTTTTGTTTAAAAGAAAAAATCAGAAATGGCTGTATTTTGTTTTCCAAATGTATTGTTGTCATCAAACAATAGTATTAGAAAATTGGACGACATTTCCGATCGTTTTTTAATCTGTAATATTTATTTGTACGTTTATTGTATTTCAAATGACTCGTAGCCGAAAAGTGATGGTCCGCCGAAGATTGATGGCCGGCCGCGGGAGCGCGCGCCGCGTGTCACAGGTGTATCGCCCATTCACTTTACGAATGCAGTTGCTTTTATGTGGATCAAGCAGACATAACGTGCAAATAAACATCACTCACCCAGTACAACCATTATTACAACCAACCTTCAGTGATTGAAGCCTCTACTTATTGATTGAAAGGTTATTTCTGCCCTGAAATGTGTTGCTTATATTAATGAGGTTAAATCTGACTGATTATTACTCACCCAGTACTTTTGACCTATTAAAATACCTGTAAAGGGCCAATACAACCATTATAATGCAGTATTTTACCTGCCAAAAAGTGATCACTTGATTTAAAAAAACAACACATTTCAGAGCTAGATGGACTCTAATTTGACAAACAAACAAATTGAATGGTCTGAAAGTTAACTGGAGATGTTTTATTATTTTGTATTGGTACATCCTTGCCACGAAGATGTTTTAAAAAGTGTTGGGGAGAATATTGAACATGGCAAAAGAGTGGTGAGTGGTGACATGTGTTAATGTGATCGCCCCCTCATCAGCGCTCCGCTGGCGGAGGGTGGAAAATAGGCACAACACCGGCTCTGAGTCATTTGAAATTATGAAATTATGACTATTTTTGATCTAAAAAACATACTAACATAAGGGCAACCCAGGAAACATTATAAAATAATAATAAAAAAAAATGTCAGGGGACCTTTAAAACTGCTCTAATGAGGACACTCGACAAAACTGACATTTTGGCACATATTGTGTGTGTGTTATGGTTTGTTCAAGCCTGAAAAAGAACTCGATACTGAAGCGCACCTTTTCCTCCACACAGCTGGACATTTAAGTTGCTGGCGCTCATGCTACGTTCACGGTCGTCACGTGCGCATAGTATATCCACCACATATTGGCAAGGCTCATCGGCAGAGATATTACTATCGGCCGATACCGATGATCATTAAGCTTTTATCGGCTGATACCGATGTCGTGCTGATGTCATCGTGCGTCCCTAACACTTGGCTTTATATAAGAGATCTCGGCTCAATTTTCTCACAAATGCAGTTGAGCAACTTCCTCTTCTAAAACAGTAGACAGCACTAAACTAGGTGATTAATTTAGTCTCCCAGGAGAAGCCCACTTGCCTTTGCATACAGCTGTGGAAAATGACCAGTGAACAGGTGTTTACTGTATCTTACTGTATCTATAATGAACCTTTTTGAGGTTTTCTTTAGCAAAATGTTATTCTATATCTAGACATATCCATATTAGATTTAATCTTATTGAATTACATCCTATTTATGTTAATTTATGGTTTATTGTTCAGCATTAATAATGAGTTTGAACACTCCAGATAAAAAGTTAAATTACTCACCCTCATGTCATTCCAACCCCGCAAGACACGGGGAACACAACTGAAGATATTTTTGATGAAATCTTTCTGTCACTCCATTGACAGTCTACACAATTTGCCCAATAACATGCATTTCTGGAAAAAAGCAGAGACACACAATTTTTAAAGTCTGTGAGTGCATATTTGTTTCACCCCAGCCATCGTCTTCTGTTTTTAGTTGTTACCAGTACATTTTCCTGGAAATAGCAATCACACAAAAAAAGTAAGTTAGCCTACTTAAAAAAAAAAAAAAAAAAAAATCTTTTCTACACATAATGTCAAACTACTGAACATAATTTGCTTGTATTTTCCAGTAAGTTAGTGTCTGATATATCTAATATTCCTGATATTAAATTTAAACAAGTAAAGTCACCGTGTATAGCACTTCATACAATACAGATAGTTTTAAAAAAAAATCTGTTAAAAGTGATAGACAATATGCTGCAAAGGGCAAACATAAGTTACACAATCTGCTGTGACGCAGTTAAACAGTGTAACGTTAAACCGGAGAATGGTAAAACTAACATTACAGAATAGAAGCGGCGTTTCCTCTTATTTTCCCACCGGGTTGAACAACATATACGTAAAGTCTTTTTTACACCAATCTAAAATAAAAAAAGAGAAATATGAGGACATTATATGTTATAATTTACTCACCTCTAAGCTGAATGACTTGACAAGGCCTCGCGCAATGAACTTCTTTTTTGCTTCCAGAAAACGCTTCTCTTCCATTCCACTTGTTAATGACCGTCGTCACCACGAGTAATGCTGTCATGTCTTTGTGTTTTAATTGTGATAGTTCATAAATATGAACCTATATGAACGATAATTTCAGTGAGGAAATCAACCAAACCATATTTTATGGAGCAGACACTACGCGGAAAGACGCTGACTGACAGTAATGAGCATCAGCTGCTCTCGAGACTCGTTGTCAGGACAACGCCCGCGGCGCGTGCGCGCGAAGGAAGCTCGTCACATGGGCTATGTCTCGCACAAAACAGCAGAACTGCAGTACAGTTTAATATTGGTAGGCCAAGACTTCAGATGCAAAAAACAAAAACTTCATCTGTCTTTTTTTGCTCCTTTATTTAGGTTCAGTAATTTCCCTTTTTAATGGCAAAACTGATATCATTGCCTGAGAGCCCAATAAAAACAAAAAGATAAAAAAAAATTGATTAGTTTTCTCTATCAAAAAAAGTGTATCACTTTTTAAAGTGTATCACTGAACTGATATTAATTGCAACTACTTCATTATACTGCAAATCTACAGTTGTACTGCAGTTTTACTTCACTATTCTGAAGTTGTACTTTTTGTACTGCTGTTTTACTGCAGTTGCACTTCAATGTACTCTAGTCACATTGTATCTATACTGCAGTTATACTTCGTTAATACTGCAAATCTACAGTTGTACTGCAGTCACATTATATCTATACTGCAGTAATACTTCGTTAATACGGCAAATCTACAGTTGTACTGCAGTCACATTATATCTATACTGCAGTTATACTTCGTTAATACGGCAAATCTACAGTTGTACTGCAGTCACATTGTATCTATACTGCAGTTATACTTTGTTAATACTGCAAATCTACAGTTGTACTGCAGTTTTACTTCACTATTCTGAAGTTGTACTTTTTGTACTGTGGTTTTACTGCAGTTGCACTTCAATGTACTACAGTCACATTGTATCTATACTGCAGTTATACTTCGTTAATACTGCAATTCTACAGTTGTACTTCATTGTACTGCAGTTATACTGCTTTAAACTGCAGTTTTACTGCAGTTGTACTTCATTGTACTGCAATTATTTTTCGTAATTCAACAGTAGCCTAAGTAACATTGCACATTTTTGGCCCCACAACACTTAAAAACAGAGAAAGTCTCTATAAAAGGGCATTAAAAACATTAGATAAAAAAAATCGTTATCCCACCATTACTCTCGTGTTCTAAAAAAGCATATGCTTTTTGCAGAACTTACCTCAGTGAGTTGGCCGAGTGAATGTGGAGGCGGGGCCAATTAACATATTCATAGGTCCGCGTACACTACATAAAGAAAGGAGGATGAATCCAGCTTCTTATTCGCAGCTTCTTATTTACGCTATCCGTTCCACCTTAAAAGATATGAACTTCCGCGTTTGTAAGCTCACGCTTAACTTAGGGACCGTGCGGTTTTTCTATTGTTTCACGTTTTTAAGGGATCGTGTTGCTTTTGTGTCTATTTTCAGAATAAAAGAATAATACACGCAAATAACACTGATGTATCAGCAAAAATGGACTGTTAACATATAAAGGCACATAATTACAGTATTCTTTATTTGTTGTGTGTCATCTTCTCAATTTAGGGACCATGTGGTTTTTCTCTTATTCACACTTTTTAGGGATCCTGTTATAGGCTATGTGCACAAGCGTAGTTTCGAACTTCCGCTTTTGTCAGAAGTCGGCATATCAGTTTCCAGTCTACGATTGGTCATCCGCATCCACTAATAAACAAACAAGATGAGTGCCGCTTTTGTACGAAAAAAAGAGTTCTTAAACACATCTAAGTTTCTAAGAACTGTAGGTGGATCTAACGTCCGTCTCACACCCGTTTGCAGTGTGTGTTGCGGTGCAGGAGCGCGCTGTTAGTGCATTCACATATTATGATGCGTTTCCAGTAAATAACTGATCCGCGGCTGTACAACAAACACATACTTAACCCACTATAACCCTCTGGGAGTAACAGAGAGGACTCCACCTTTTTCAAGGTATTGGGAGTCTCGATCTCAACATCGCCAAGTATTATCTTTCAGCAATGTGTAAATGACTCATCAACTACCTCAAAAGGCCCAGTATGTCTCCTCAACGCCAGGAGGCAGTGATTGTGGCTGTTAGACGGGACCAGGAAACAACCACATACAAAAACACAGGGGTGGAATGGCATCTTGAAAGAGATGCAACTTCACAGGTGTAGCCGACCCCTTGTGAGGTATCGGAAGGGACCGTCCTGGTGGTCCTGGGGGAGGATGGAGGGGAAAGAAGTGAACCATCATGGTGGTGTAGGATGAACAGCATCTGCGAACTCAGACGTGTAAGTACCTCTTTTATAACACAAGTTTTAGAACATGATTGGATAGATGAGAAGGTAAAAAGTGACTTAACAATTGAGTCTTCCCGGCAGAACTTATGCTAAATCTTTCATTGACAGAGCAGAGTGAATGATGGCCACTCAACTTCAAAGCAAAAGCTTAACTGCGTAAATGGGGAGTGGCTTGTGATGCAAATCTCATTTACCAATGTGCATTGGCTTGTTTTGTTAACACTCAAAGGTGATTGGAGTCTCAGATCGAACATGACTGTATGGGAACTAGGGATATGATGATGTAGCTACCCTTTTATGGTGCTGGTAACGCAACACATAAAGTCATCTGACCTCATAAACATGTGTAATAGAAAACTGTAACAATATCGGATTGCTAATATTTCATTTTAATAATATATCATATACAGGGATATGCACTCACCTAAAGGATTATTAGGAACACCTGTTCAATTTGTCATTAATGCAATTATCTAATCAACCAATCACATGGCAGTTGCTTCAATGCATTTAGGGGTGTGGTACAGGTCAAGACAATCTCCTGAATTCCAAACTGAATGTCAGAATGGGAAAGAAAGGTGATTTAAGCAATTTTGAGCGTGGCATGGTTGTTGGTGCCAGACGGGCCAGTCTGAGTATTTCACAATCTGCTCAGTTACTGGGATTTTCACGTACAGCCATTTCTAGGGTTTACACAGAATGGTGTGAAAAGGGAAAAACATCCAGTATGTGGCAGTCCTGTGGGTGAAAATGCCTTGTTGATTCCAGCGGTCAGAGGAGCTGACTGATTCAAGCTGATAGAAGAGCAACTTTGACTGAAATAATCACTCGTTACAAACGAGGTATGCAGCAAAGCATTTGTGAAGCCACAACACGCACAACCTTGAGGCGGATGGACTACAACAGCAGGAGACCCCACCAGGTACCACTCATCTCCACTACAAATAGGAAAAGGAGGCTACAATTTGCAAGAGCTCACCAAAATTGGACAGTTGAAGACTGAAAAAATGTTGCCTGGTCTGATGAGTCTTGATTTCTATTAATACATTCAGATGGTAGTGTCAGAATTTGGCATAAACAGAATGAGAACATGGATCCATCATGCCTTGTTACCACTGTGCAGGCTGGTGGTGGTGGTTTATCCATCAATTCAATCTTTCTATTTAACAAACTGCTTGCCCTATGTAGGGTCACAGAAATATGTAATAATATATAATCTATAGGTTTTATGCGGAGCGTCACGTGACCAAACCGGAAAACAGGTCTCATCGCATCCGCTTGTCATAGAAAGTGTTAACGGCCGTAAGAACTGACTACGATATCTATGGATTTTTAAGGTAATCAGCTAACCTACCTAGTTCACTTTGTTATTGGCGTTTTATTCCATTTAAATATCTAAACGTTACCGTGAAGACGAAAAAATATAAAACGTTTAAATATCAATCTGCATATGTGAGGGAGATTGGTTATGCTAATCTTTGCTCGCTCCTTTTAAGTTATCTTGAGTAAAACCGCAAAAAATGTCATGAAGCACATACAAAAGACCTGGACCGGAAGCGGTGAGACCTGTTCAAACAGAATGCGGAAGTAAGTTGTGCATAGAGCCCATTGTTTATGTGGCAGATCTGTAGAGGTTCAGAATACAAGCAGTGATGTACTCCCTTCTTGCAATGCCGACTGTGGGTGTCCTGACTTCCAATGGCACCCAGTGTGTGGACAGAATGGAGTGACCTACCTCTCTCCTTGTCACGCAGGCTGCAGTTCCACTCATGGCACAGGGCAGAATATGGTGAATAACTATCTTTAACTGTTGACCTCAAATTCATTATTGCATGTGTTTGAGTGTCTTTATTACATGTGTTTGAGTGTCTTTTCTTTCTTTTTTTTAATTTGCACGTGTCTGTCAGACATTCCTCCACTGTGCATGTGTCCAGAGCTGGGGAATGAGTGCTGGGAACTCGTCTGCAGTGCTTGGACAGTGTTCACGAGAGAGCCGATGTACTATAATGTTCTACATCTATCTGGCACTGCAGTCTCTCGCCTTCTTTGTGTTCTGTCTGGGAACTGTTCCCTTCTTCATCATCTCATTGAGGTTCTGTTTAATTACTGTACAGCATATCTTGCTGTGATTAATCACAACTTTTGGTTTTATCCCACAATGATATATATCATACTTAAATGGATGAAATGTCTATTAAATGTTTAATTTGTCCTTGCAGGACTGTGGATCCTGACCTAAAGTTTCTCTCGGTGGGTGTGCTACTATTAGTTTTTAAGAGTTTTGGGTAAGTTCACATTTGTTTTATTTGGGTTTATTTAGAGGAAGTGCCACAAGAATTTTAATTAAATTTCAGATGTCGATCACATTGAGTTCTGGCACAGGATTGTTTTTAATGCAATTTTACAATTTTAGTAGTCTTAGACTGCTTTGAAAATGTTGTTTCTCAATAATAGTATTGTTACGTCCACGGACGTATATTTTGTTGTTTTGGTGTCTCCGGCTCTCTTTTGGCTCCTCCCAATTTTTCACTCTGGCAGGTAGCTGATTACGTCTCCAGCTGAACCTGCTTATCAACCAGGAGGGACACAGCATAAAAGCCAGCTGAAGTATCAATCAGGGAGAACCTTTCTCCTGAGCATGGTCTGTGTCCTGCCTGGCCCAGTTTTGGAGAGCTGTTGTGTACCTTGTTGTGGATTGGTGCAACAAAAGTAAAAGCAAAAGTTGTTTTGGTTTGACATTCTGATAGAGGACAGTCCCAACATCAAAAACACCAATTTTGGTGTTTCTAATTCATTCCCTTTAGCGCCACCACCTGTCCAAAGTTTCACTTTTATTAGTCAACGGTCATGTCCCGTCCCAGGGTGAGTGGATTCTGAAGAATTAAGACTCTGGGATCATTTCTCCCAGGAGGATCCGCAGGCTTCCACCACCTCGTCACCACTTGCCAGGCTGCCAGTGATCCCGGAGGGTCACATTTTAGCTGTTGTTATGCAGAGGAAACAAGGCCCACTCCACTTCGGCTCCCGACGCATCATCTACACCCGCAAGTCTCCGTGGCAAACGAGAAAGATGGCTGTTGTCTACTTCGGAGTCCTCTTCCACTGAGACCACACTTCCTGCTGCACTATCCCAACCGGTCACCAGCCTGGCTATGTCCTCTGCTCCGTGACCCAAGAAGAGGAAGAAGGGAGCCTCTTGTACTCTGTCTCCCCCTGAGCCCGCTCCAGCAAGCGCCGTCCATGAGCCCACTACAGCCGAAGGTATTGTTCCTGAGTCTACAGTCGTGATTGCTGCAGAGAGGGAAGCGGCTGATTCAGCTGCTGAGGCTGTTTTACGCTCAGTTTCAGCTAATCAAGATATGCCGGTCATTATTGCTGCATGAACCCTGTCCGAGTACTTGTCACGTCTTGTCAAAATCCTAGAAGTCCCTGTTAGTCCTGTCTTGTCCCCAGACCCTGTGCCTAGAGCTGCAGAAAGCACTGCTCCCAAGCCAGCTGCAGAGAGCGCTGCTCCCGAGTCGGGATCAGAGAGCGCTGTTCCCGAGTCCGCGGTTTCCAAGTCCACTGCAGAAAACGATGTGTCCGAGTCTGCTATGGAGAGCACTGGTTCTGAAGCTGCTTTTGAGAGCCCAGCATTGCCTCTCACCACTCCCCGACCACCTGCAACATCCCCAGTCATGTGTCCTGTTGTGTCCCCTGCTGTTTCCCAGGTCACCCCTGTCACCACATCACCCCGGACTGTTTCCCCTGAGACTGTGCCTCATGTGTCCCCATCCAAGTCTGCCCGGATTCCTCGCCCTCAGCCCTCGTCCCGAAAGCCCAAGACCCCCAGTCCACCCATCCACCCTGGACTATCCCCCACAAACTCTCTTGTTCCTCTGCCCCCCCCCCCCTCCCGTGTTTATTTTTATTGTTGCATCCCAACCCTGTTGTCGTGTTTTCGTGTATGCCTTTATTGTTATTTGTCATGTCTTGTTGGTTTGTGTTTGTGTCTCAGTCAGTCTTGTCCCGTGTTTGATGTCTCCTTGAGGAGCGTCTGGAAGCCGCTCCTTAAGGTGGGGGTTCTGTCATGACCCATGTAACTACTCGCTGATTACAAAACAGTCCACGCTTCCGAAGTACTGATGTCCATTTTTGTTTATTTATTCCAGAGACACCGTGAAAACTAGACACAAAGGAAAACCAAACCATAATTTTACACACAACACCACTACAAACACAAACCAACATAATATACAAAGTATTAAAACATTTACCGTATTCGCCTGGTAACCAACAGTAGATTTAAGTCAGGAGCACTATCCTGCGGTCTTAGTTTCACATCACATCATTACATTGACGCTAACACGTCCAGCTGAATTAATCAGCACACACAGGATCACATGACCTCAACTTCAACGATAGAATAATAATAAAATACAAACGGCAAACAAATTAAGAAATTCACCATACAGAAATACACATTTAAACTATGAAATCACAAAATAAACTATAAAGTCAAAATAAACATTAACCACTCAAATCACCAAAATATCATCCCCTGAGCTGACCTTCCAGCGTCAGCTACACTCCCACCAAATTACCATTGAGTGATAAGAAACAAACACAACCAATCAAATGGTAATTTCCAAGCTCCAACAGGAAACATGAAAATCGGCAAAAAAGGCAAAAAACAAAAAAAAACACAAAAAAAAGGTTCATATTTCATAATTACACAATCTTCTGTTAAAATGAACAAATTGTTCACCATTCTTCACATTCTACTGTCAACCAGCATTAGGGCAGCACAAATCAACATATCACAGCATGGTACTAACATGATTCAACTTCTAATGAGTGATAAGATATTAATTTTCACCTTTTGCTACAAGAACTACCAATTTTTGGATGGGTCGTTCAATAACAGAGGGTTTAGTGAGGCGTTCACCCCTTTTCCCCAACTTCCGATCACCAATCTGTATTTTAGCTTTCCGTACCAGTCCATCATCAGCCTTGCAAACTTCAACGACCCTAGCCAACCTCCATTCGTTGCGGGGAGTTTCCTCTTCCTTAACAATGACAATGTCCCCCACTTGCACATTCCGCCTTAGTGCATGCCATCTTTGCCTTAGAGAGATATTAGCAAGATATTCTTTCCTCCATCTGCTCCAAAACTGTTCACTCAAATACTGCACCTGCCTCCAACGTTTCTTTGCATAAAGATCTTCCTTAACAAATGCACCCGGAGGAGGAAGTGGGACAGACGACTTCATGGTAAGCAGGTGATTGGGGGTTAAGGGCTCTGGACTTGTAGGATCACTGAGACCATCCACTGTCAATGGCCGATTGTTGACTATTGACATAGCTTCATAGAAGAATGTACGTAAAGAGGCATCATTAAGTCTTCCACTACTTAGTGCCAAAACTGAACTCATCACACCCTTTACAGTTCGAATCTGCCGTTCCCAGACACCTCCAGCGTGACTTGAACTGGGTGCATTCAGGCAGAAATCGCACTGCTTCTCTGCCAGATATGCTGCCACTCTCTCTTTACTTACTTCTCTTAAAGCTTTCTTCAACTCATTCCTTGCCCCCATGAAGTTTGTTCCTTGGTCTGATCTAATATGTCTGACAGCTCCACGGATGGCTAGAAAACACCGTAAAGCGTTGATGAATGCATCAGTCGTCATGTCCTCCAACATCTCTACGTGGACTGCTCTGGAGCAAAGACAAGTAAAAAGAAGGCCATATCGTTTATGTGTTTTACGACCTTGCTTGGTGTAAAAAGGACCAAAACAGTCCATGCCACAATAAGTAAATGGCGGGGAGGGGTCAGTTCGGTCATGGGGCAAGTCCGCCATCCGTTGTTGTTCTGGCGGCCTACGTGCTCTCCTACAAGGAACACACTGTCGTATGTAGTGCGCTACCACCTTACTGCCACCCATGATCCAAAAGCCATTGGCTCGCAGTTCATTCAGAGTCTGTCCCCTGCCTTGATGTTGAATTTTTTGATGATAGTGTGCCAATACAAGGTATGTGATCAGACCATTACTTGGAAGGATTGCTGGGTATCGTAATTCAAGAGGAGCACATGCCCTCCTCAATCGTCCTCCCACCCTCATTATTCCATCCTGCATGAATGGATCAAGCTGATACAGAGGATGGCTTGAAGGCAGCCTGCCCGAGTCCTGACTGAGTACATTCAACTCTTCTTTGAAAGCATCCTGTTGTGCAAGCTGAATAAGAGTAAATGAGGCCCTCCTCCTCTCCTCGACATTTAAAGATGTTGGAGTCTTCATCTTCCTTGCTAATCTTTGGATGCGAGCAATGACATTCACAGCTGTAGTCCATTTTGATAGTCGTGATAGTCGCTGTTGAAAATCCACCTCAGTCATAATCTCGGTCCTCAATACCTGGACAGCCTTGACCTCCGGGTCTCCCACCGACAGCTCCAACGTTCCTTGTTTAGCAAATATCTCTTTCTCCCAGAGGAATCTGGGCCCTGTCAACCAGTTTGAACTGATCAACTCCTCTACAGTAAGGCCCCTCGAGGCATGGTCAGCAGGATTCTCTTCTGTATTGATGTAATACCACTGTCTTGGATCGGTGGCCTCCCGAATTCTCTGGACCCGGTTAGCAACAAAGACATGAAATCTTCTTGCTTCATTGTTGATATAGCCAAGGACCACTTGAGAATCTGTCCAGAAATATTCTCTATCGACTCTGAGTGCCAACTCCTCTTTCAACGTACTACTAACAGCAGCAGAGATGACTGCTGCAGTTAACTCTAATCTTGGTATAGTGACAACTTTGATGGGAGCAACTCTTGCTTTACCCATAACTAAAGCACAATGTATCTTACTTTCACTCATCAATCTGATATAAGAGCACTGCCCATAGCCTTGACTGCTAGCATCAGAAAAGTGGTGCAATTCAATGCTCAGAATCGGCCCAAAATTTGGAGGGGCGAAACATCGTGGAATCTGTACCTTCCCTAGGTTGGGCAGATCATTCAACCAACTCTCCCACCTTGGTCTCAGTTCAGAGGGTAACGGTTCATCCCAACTGATGCCCTTCTGGCACATCTCCTGCAGGACCTTCTTGCCAGATATGACAAATGGGGCCAAAAACCCCAAAGGGTCATAGACTGAAGCCACCATGGACAGAATTCCACGTCGTGTCGCAGGTTTCCTTTCAAGAACAACCTTGAATGTGAATACATCATTCTCTACATCCCACCTTACGCCCAAGACATTTTGTACTGGAAGAAAGTCATGGTGAAAGTCAACGTTCTTTACTTCAGCAGCATGATCACACGGACTGATTGACTCCAACACTTCTCGGTTGTTTGAAATAAACTTGTGAAGATGCAGCTTTCCCTTAGCACACACGGCCTGAGCTTCCTTCACCAGCTTGATTGCTACCTCAACAGATTCCAGGCTTACAAGGCCGTCGTCCACATAAAAATGGTTCCTGATAAACCCCGCTGCCAAAGGATACTCACTCTCATTCATATTGGCGAGATACTTCAGGCCATAATTGGCGCAGCCTGGAGAAGATGATGCTCCAAAAAGGTGTACTTTCATGCGATATTCTCTGGGTTCTGCGTCGGTATCCCCATTTGCCCACCACAGAAAACGCAGATAGTCCCGATCTTCTTTAATAACATGAAATCTATGAAACATTTTCTCAATGTCACACATGACAGCGATAGGGTGTTTACGGAAACGGCAAAGCACTCCAGTCAATCCATTGGTAAGGTCAGGCCCTGTCAATAGATGGTCATTTAACGCGGTACCTTCATACCTAGCGGCGCAGTCAAAGACTATCCTGATCTTATTTGGTTTCCTATGGTGATAGACGCCTTGATGGGGAATATACCACACATTACCCGGGTCTGGTTGCTCATTTGCTATTTCCGCATCTCCATCTCTGAAGACATCTTCCATAAACTTCACATAGTCCTGTCTGAATTGAGGATTCTTGTCCAGTTTCCTCTTGAGGTGCTTCAACCGTCCTAATGCAAGACTCCTATTATTTGGAAGCTGAGGCCGTATTTTAAAAGGAAGAGGCATCTCAAGATGGCCATACTCATTTTGATAGACACCCTCTTTTACTACCTGCAGGAACTGAATATCATCTTGTGATTTACTCTTTTCACCGGATGAAATATCTATAAAATCCAGCTCAAGTGCCCTAATAACAGTGGCAGGTGTCACGGAGGGGAGTTCTCTGACTGATATGCGATGGCATAAACCAGTCCCAAACTTGGAGTTTACACATCCTGGAGTTCCTCCTATGATGCTCCAGCCAAGGTCCGTCTTGATGGCATAAGGCTCTTCATCCCCACCAGTGATGACCTGTCGTGGCATCAGTGCTCTGGAGCAATCATAGCCGATCAATAGACCTACTCCACAATCCATCCGTACGGGCATTTCATTAGCGATCACCTCTAGGTGTCTCCACTGTTTAGCTGTTTCGCAGGTTGGAATATGTGTGGGCACAAAGGGAATAAAGTCTCTTGTGTAAACAGGAGGAAGACAGATAGGGATGTCCGAAGAAAATCCTCTAACCTGAAGTCCACTTACACTGTGACTCATTACAACAGAGTCTTTTTCCATCATTGTGGAAAGCTTTAGTTTTACCGGTTCCATTAATGCCTGCAAGCTTTCACACACTTCCTGATCCACAAATGTGTGACTACTCTGGGTGTCTAGTAAAGCATATACACAGACTTCAGACTCTGAGTTAGATAAAGACAGCCATACTGGGACAATCATAGATGTTATATCACCTTCTCCACCCTTCGTACAGCATGTTAGAGAGAATGCATTCTCTTCCGTCTGCAAAGCTATCCGTGGAGACGACTTGTTTTCTGGCTGACGATCTTCATGTAATGAAGTGGGGTGGCGCTTCTTGCATAACCCACACACAGCTCTATTTCTGCAGTCTTTGGAGCCATGCCCTCTTCTTAAACATGCAAAGCACAACTTATTCTCCATGACAAACTTCCTCTTTTCCTCTACTACCCTTTCCATTAGTTTTGGACATTCCTGAATAGAATGACGATCATCACAGAACATACATTCAACTGAATTTAGGCCACTCACAAAGGTAGTTTTCTTCCTACAAGTCTCTTCAGTCTCACGGTCGGTAAGGTCACTGAATTCAGCCGTAGCATATGCTGCATCTAAAGCCTTCGCAGTGGTTGCAAACGTGTTTACTCTTGAACGCTTTATTTCCTTAGATGGCTTCTCTTCAACAGTCTTTAGTGCATACAATGATGACACAGGATTGCACGCTATGCGTGCTTCTTTTGATACAAATGAGGCAAACTGATTAAAGCTTGGATAATCTTGGTCTTTATCCAGCTGTTCTGTGACATAACGGTTCCACCTGCTTGTCACCCAGAAAGGAAGCTTGGCCAGTATCCTCTGATTTTCCTCGCAATCATTCAGCACTTGAAGACCCTTAATATGCGGCAAAGCATCACTACATGATTGTAGGAAGTCACTGAACTCTCTTAACTTGACGTACTCGGCTGCACCAATCTTAGGCCACCTATTAAGTTTCTCTCTAAAGGCACGTTGCACCACAAAGGAGTGACCATATCTGGCATTCAACTTCTCCCACGCTTGCTGATAGGCCTGTTCATCTTTCCTGTAGAAGCTACCTTCCAGAGCCGATCTTGCCTCACCGTCAACATACTTCTGTAAGTAGAAGAGCTTATCTGCGGGATTTGAGCACCGTCCCTCTATTAGAACTTTAAAGGTGGTGCTCCATTCTATAAACTTCAATGGGTCGCCATAAAATACAAAGGGTTCTGGAGCTGGGAGTCGAGATAGAGCCATAGACCCTTGTAAGGCCTGTACTAAGGATACTTCACTTCTTGTAACTTGCTGATTCAAACATGTGTTAGGAACCAGGGGGCTGTGGTTACTCACGTCACATACTGAATCACACCGTTGACTTTTTATCCTTGACTCCTCCTCAGTATACACTCTGAGCCTTGCCTCCATAACCTCAATGTATCTACGATCTTCCAGCTTCTTCAGTTGCTGCCTTTGTGCTTCGATGTCAGCCTCCATTTCCACTTCAGCCTTTTTCGCGGCCAACAGCGCGGCAGTCTCTGCTCTCTTAGCTGAAATGCTTTCAGACTCCGATGCAGGTTTAGAATGATTGCTAACGACCGTAGCTCTACCCACCGTGGATCCATATATAGACCTAGCGTACTCACAGTCCAGTAGCATACGTAACCTTGCTCTCTCAGCTTCAGCATCAAATTCTATGCCATCTTCCACCATGCGTACCCTCATTAATTTCATCAAGTCTGCCGTTACAGCCGAACATGCATCAATTTTTCTCCTAGTTTCTTGGCTTGGTGGTGCTTGGAGTCGCATGTTATCATATAACTCTTTCAATTCAAACTCTTGCCTCTCAACCTCATCCATCATGTCACACAAGTCTTTTTCAGAGCACTCACGTTTTAACTTTGAACGAACATCTCTGGCTTGAGACTTCCATTTCTCATATACAGATTTAAACTTCCTCTCCTTTTGAATCAGTTCTTGCTCTTTTAACTCCTGCATCTTTGGAGTTAAACGTTTATCACGGGAGGATTTTCTGATTTCAGTCGTCTCTAATAACACAGAATTAAGCTCTTTACGCCTTGCCTCAGATTTCTCGGTGCATGATGCACATGATACATGTCGAGGCCTCACAACACCATCCAAATTCTCTGCTAATAAATCTACTTGCTCTGATAATGGAGAATCATTTTGTTCAGCTGACTCACCCTGGACTGACATTTTTCTAAAAAATTTGTGCTTTTACAAATAGTACAAAATATGACGTTTATGATCGCAATAGATAGTAGTGAAACAATCTTAGACTGAGTAACAAATTAACTTAAATGCCCTTAACACTTAGACATTTATCTACTTAAGAAATCTTAAACACATTACAATCATGCAGTTAAGAATCAGTTATCTCTGGAACTTTTTTTTTTTTTTTTTTTTTTTTTACTTAAAACTATCCATCATTTACAAAAAGGATCATTTGACATTGCACATCTAACCTGCTGATACGCAGCTGACACAAAGTTGCGTGAGAAGATCCTCCATTGACGGTCATGTAGCAGATTTGCACACTAAAGCTCGCAACGGTCCATCATAGAAGGCAAACACTGCACGCCAAGTCCTTTAAGTTCACCACGGGACACAATCGAACGGCACGCGAAGTCCAAGGAAGGCACAACAGATCCGCACACCGAAGACAGCAGCATCGGCGATCACCACGGAAAACAGTTCATCCGCGTGCAGAGACTTGGAAGTGGCAGGCTGCTCGCCGAAACTGGAGGATCACCGCCAAAGCACATCTCGTAGTCGGTAGAATGGAATTAGGTTACGTTTTCACTGTAACTACTCGCTGATTACAAAACAGTCCACGCTTCCGAAGTACTGATGTCCATTTTTGTTTATTTATTCCAGAGACACCGTGAAAACTAGACACAAAGGAAAACCAAACCATAATTTTACACACAACACCACTACAAACACAAACCAACATAATATACAAAGTATTAAAACATTTACCGTATTCGCCTGGTAACCAACAGTAGATTTAAGTCAGGAGCACTATCCTGCGGTCTTAGTTTCACATCACATCATTACATTGACGCTAACACGTCCAGCTGAACTAATCAGCACACACAGGATCACATGACCTCAACTTCAACGATAGAATAATAATAAAATACAAACGGCAAACAAATTAAGAAATTCACCATACAGAAATACACATTTAAACTATGAAATCACAAAATAAACTATAAAGTCAAAATAAACATTAACCACTCAAATCACCAAAATATCATCCCCTGAGCTGACCTTCCAGCGTCAGCTACAACCCATGACCCACAGACCCATGTTTTATGTGTAAGCACATGGCCATTTGTTTGGGCTGTGTGCTTGCGTTGTCTCGTCACCGAACTCCGCCGCCTTGTTACCCTTGTTTAGTCTTCATTAATTTATCTGTGTCACCTGTTATGTTCTCATTACTCTCCCTTTATCATCCCCTTGTGTTTGCTGTCCTGTGTCGGTTCATTGTGAAACCTGCTGGGATGTTACACTCTGTGAATCCTGCCCATGTTTGCTATAGTTAAGTGTGAGTCATTGCTAAATATTATCTGTGAGAATCTTGTCTTAGTTACATGTCCTGTGAAGATCCTGTTCGTGTATTTGCTGTTAGTAAGTGTTTAGTCTTCTGTCTAAGTCTTAGTCTAGTTAGTCATTCTCTTCCTCATCTTGTTTTACCCTATTGTGGGCATTATTTTCCCCTTTTTGTCTGCAATAAATTGTGTATTCAGTTTACTCTGTCTGCGCCTGGGTTCTCCTTCCTCAACATCATAACAAATATAGTCATTTAGTTAATTTAAGCTTGTTGAAAAATGTTTTTGCTCTTTCAAAATTCTGTAAAACCTACTGCATGTAAATGTGATGGTTTTTGATTGATCTACAATAGGGCTAAAGTGTAAGTTAAAGGTTAATAAAACTGTCCAAAGACTTGGATGTGAATATAAAAGACACAATGTCACGATTCCTGTCTTGTGTTTTCCTTCTCTTGTGTGGACTTTAGTTATTTCCTGTTCCGTGCCATGTTTTGTAGTCCTTTGTAGTTTTTCTTGTTGATGAGTTCCCCCAGGTGTTTCTGATTTGCCATGCCCCGTTGTTCCCTTGTTTAGCTTGTTTGTCTGTGTATTTAAACCTCTGTGCTTCAGTTTTTGGGTGTCGGTCGTTGTTTAAATGTTTGCTGTTTCTAAGTTCCTGTTCTGAGTTCCTGTTCTTGTTTTTCCCTGGATTCCCTGTTTGTTTTGTTATTATTAAAAGTGCTTGCATTTGGATACATTCTCCGCTTCATTCCTGCCTGCAGCGTAACGACCGACCACACCTAGATCCAGCAGCAGCAGCCATTCCTACCCAGTGCCCAGACATCCGAATTATGTGTCTCCGTCAAGGAGATCGACCAATTGAGGATTATGTGATGGACTTTCTGAAGGATGCTCATCTGACTTGCATGGAGGAGGTATGCTCGATGATATTTTTTCGCGGAGGACTGTCTGAGCCACTCAGCTACCTTCTGCAATTACATGACCCTAGCTGGACTCTTGAGTTTTATATTGAATTGGCCCTGCAACTGAGCGGGTCAGCTTTTACGGTGGGTTTGGTGGACAAAGCTGAGGATCACGTCCACCCTGCCGAACCTGCGCTCACCGTCAGCCCTGCCGAGCCTACGCTCCACATCACTTCTGCCGAGCCTGCGCCCCACATCACTTCTGCCGAGCCAGAGACGCTTCACGTCATTTCTGCCGAGCCAGAGACGCTTCACGTCACTTCTGCCAAGCCAGAGACGCTTCACGTCACTTCCGCCGAGCCAGAGACGCTTCACGTCACTTCCGCCAAGCCAGAAACTCTTCACGTCACTTCCACCAAGCCAGAGACTTTTCACGTCACTTGCTCTGAGCTTCCTTGTCTACGGACAAGATGGCCGCCTCCGAGCCAGTGTCTACAGACAAGATGGCCACCTCCGAGCCAGTGTCTATGGACAAGATGGCCGCCTCCGAGCCAGTGTCTACGGACAAGATGGCCGATTCAGAGACTGTTCAAATCACTTCTGCTGATCCAGAGTCTGTTCACGTCAACGCCTCCGAGCCAGTGTCTACGGACAAGATGGCCAACTCCGAGCCAGTGTCTATGGACAAGATGGCCGAGCCAGTGTGTGTGTCTGCCCCTGAACCAGTGTGTGTGTTGTATCTTCCCGAGCCTGAACCAGTGTGTGTGTTGTCTGTTCCTGATCCAGTGTGCGTGTTGTCTGATTCCGAGCCAGAACCAGTTTGTGTGTTGTCTGTTCCCGAGCCTGAGCGAGTATGTGTGTCTGCCCCTGAACCAGTGTGTGTGTTGTCTGTCCCCGAGCCCGAGTGTGTGTCATCTGTCCTCGAGCCCGAGTGTGTGTCGTCTGTCCCCGAGCCAGAGTGTGTGTCGTTTGTCCCCGAGCAGGAGTGTGTCGTCGGTCCCCGAGCAAGAGTGTGTGTCGTTGGTCCCCAAGCCAGAGTGTGTCGTCTGTCCCCGAGCCAGAGTGTGTGTCGCTTGTCCCAGAGCCAGTGTGTGTGTCGTCTGTCCCTGAGCCAGTGTCCATGTCTTTTTCTGTTCTTGCTCCTGAGCCAGTTCCTGAACAGGTTCCTGTTCCTGAGCCACCATGGTCTTCACCGCTGTGGCCGCCCGAGGGGTCTTCACCGCCCTGGCCGCCCGAGGGGTCTTCACCGCACTGGACGCCCACACAATCTGCTCCGCCCTGGTCGTCTGCACAGCCTGATCCACCCTAGTCCCCTCTTCCTCTTCTGCTCCATGGACCTGGCCCTCCATACCACCCTCAGATCCGTCTGCGCTCCACCTCCTACCTGGACAGTTTTTTTTTTGTTGAGTGTCTGGAATCCGCTCCTTGGGTGGGGGGCTATGTCACGATTCCTGTCTTGTGTTTTCCTTGTCTTGTGTGGACTTTAGTTATTTCCTGTTTCGTGCCATGTCATGTCTTGTTGATGAGTTCCCCCAGGTGTTTCTGATTTGCCATGCCCTGTTGTTCCCGTGTTTAGCTTGTTTGTCTGTGTATTTAAACCTCTGTGCTTCAGTTTTTGGGTGTCGGTCGTTGTTTAAATGTTTGCTGTTTCTAAGTTCCTGTTCTGAGTTCCTGTTCTTGTTTTTCCCTGGATTCCCTGTTTGTTTTGTTATTATTAAAAGTGCTTGCATTTGGATCCATTCTCCGCTTCATTCCTGCCTGCAGCGTAACATACGAGATCCTGCTTTGGGCATTTTTCAAATGCATATTCAATTGCTTTTTCTCTAAGACGCATCTAGACATGTAAGTGTTTCAAAATTATGATTTAATAATATTTTGTTCATATTTGCATTTAATTACAATGTATTTTGCCTTGAATAATCTCTGACATGATGTGAATGGATACACTTTTTTTGTTTAAAAGAAACTGAAACATTAGGATCGAACATAATAAGTCAATCCAACAAAATAATAATAGTCTGTTAAATAGTTTAAGACATTGAGGCAGTTCAACATCAAAATGGTTGATTGTACAAAATAAATTATTATTTTTTTTAATATGAACAGCATTACCCCAGAATATGCTAAATTACTAACAGTGAATGGACTGAAAGGGAAAAAAAATTGTAGTTTTTCATCAGTTTATTATTATCATTTTATTTAATTTGTTTTATCTGGTTTTTTTTGGTTTTTTTACTTATTACATTTTATACAGTATCAATTTTTCCACATAAGAACACAACTTCAACTTTGACAAGTTTGTCTTTCATTTTTCATCAGTTTGTGATTTGTTTACCTTCACTAGCCCATTGTTCACTATGATATTGGAGGGCAGCCCGGAGGGGTTCCTTGAGTCCAGTCCAGTGGAGTATTCAGACAGTAATAAGAAAACGTCTCAGGCTAAATGCTGCTCCCCAAGTCTAAAGGCAAGAGACATTGTCTTTGACCATATGCATGTTTAACCGAGCAACAATTGTAGAGCTGATTATTTTAGCCGATTATTTGTTGTATAATGGTGTATAGCTTCTGACAAAAAAGGTTAAATCTTCTAACTTAGTCTCTTTTTTTACCCTTGTGACTGGAAAGATCTTTATTGGTGTACTTGCCTTCTGTTATTTCTCCAAATCCATGACGGGGGTTTACACCAAAAGCACCATCACTCAGATTGAGAGACGGTTTGAGATCCCAAGTTCTACTGCTGGTATCATCGATGGCAGTTTTGAAATAGGTGAGTTGAGATGTGTCGAGCTGCACTGAGAAATGAGGGCCGAGGTTCACCCGTTAGATGAGTACTTATAGCAGTGGGATCTTATAGCAGTGGGATCTGGGACAGTTGATTGATGGTATGCTATGAAACAACAGATAACTTGCATAAATAATTTCACATTTGCTTCTAGGTAATCTGTTGGTTATCACTGTGGTAAGCTACTTTGGTGCCAAGTTTCACAGGCCCAAGATCATTGGAGCAGGGGTCTTGCTGATGGCTATAGGGACACTGATAATGGCTTTACCTCACTTCATTATGGACCGGTGAGTAATGTTCATGGGTCAATGACAAATAAGGATGTCTGCGATGAAGAACAGAAACAAATCTTTTGTAAGTCCTTAGAATATGACTCTTTGTATTCTTGTTTCATGTGATTTTGAAAAACTCATATGACATTTTCATGAAAAGTTTAAATGTAATTATAGCGGCTACAGAACCCAATGATGATACCGCTGAGAGACTAAGACAGGGACAACATCAATGAGGCAAATTATCTTTTACTAGCAATTCTTCATTGCTGGCTGATGTTTTTTGATGGTACAAAGTTTAGAGGTCAACAAAGAATACATCGCCCCTGCTCACCCCCTCTCACCTAACTTAATCAGTGAACAGATGACTAATATTCACATTCCTACGTAATTCCGTGACCCACCAGGATCACGAGACAATCAAAAACATTAACTCTTTCATGTCAAATGACTCATGTCTAATGACTATTAATGTTATGTTGAATAAATTAAAGCTACACTGTGTAACTCTTTTAGTTTATTCTTAGCTAAAAACACTTAGTTCTTTCGAAAATATATGTGCTCATTGATGTACATTTACTTCGTTCAAGTAATAAAGTATTCACTTGAGTGTATAATATGCCATTGAAAATACATACGGGTAAGGGGTTCTAATGTCGGTCGCCATGTTGACCCTCCATCTTGAAAGTACATTAGCCAAAGAGGGACATACCCGTTAATTCAAGCTTCGCCTTTCGCGTTTACGTTAACAATCAAGGACGAGGTCGAACTGGAAACCATGTTAATCTTACTACATTGGCCACAGTAGGAGTTAAAACGAAATCGGAATTGAGAGGAACAGAAACTAATATTCACTGGATGATCATATACCTTTTCACCGCTAGATGGGGGTAAAAATCACACAGTGTAGCGTTAATGGATGGCCACCATATAATACCCCTAATTACCATATTCATACTAAAATATTTAATAAAGATCCACCTCATAAAGGTCAGAATTTTGAAGATCTGTATTTTAAATGCTTTTATTATTTATGTGTCTGTTTGTTTCTGACAGGTACAAGTACGATACAGCTGCCGCCCACACTAATGATGCTGATAATTTCACAGTGAGATCCACATGCTCACCTGACGCCCAGAATACTGTTCAACAGCTTGTGGCCGGTAATGCATGATTATATGTGGAAAAGCATGTGGGATATATTAATTGTAAAAAGCAGTAAAATACCCAACAGAGCACTCTATATGGGTTGTGTAGGATGCCAAAAAGGGGAAGAGGAAAGCTCGCCCACATGGGTGATTGTGCTGTTGGGAAACATTATTCGTGGAATCGGGGAAGCCAACCTCGGTCCTTTGGGAATGTCTTTCATAGATGATTATGCACACCCAGAAAACTCTGCTTTTTACATTGGTGAGAAAATTATTGTGTGTGTGTGTGAGTGTTTTAATCTCAAACCAAAGTACCCTTGTCTCTCATGTGATGTTTATATTCTGTAGGTTGCCTGCACACACTTGGAATCATCGGGCCAATTTTTGGTTACTCGCTTGGATCTCTGTGTGCTAGACTTTACGTGGACATTGGCTTGGTTGATAGAGGTGAGTTAAAGTTGTTATACCTTAGAACTCACTAACAAGAAAGTACCAAAAAGTGCAGTATTACATTGTTTGTTTTGACATGTACCATGGTAATACTTCCTCTTTTAAGGACCTTGAGGAACCATGCAAATACAAAATACCATACATATTCAATATTCATGGTAAATATGTAAATATGGTAATGGACAAGGTGGAGTTAGAGTAGAGTCTCAATCTGGAAAACAGTGGTCTACCATAGAAGCATTTTCAGAGCAGAAGACCACCATGGCAGAACTGGAACCACCATGGCACAACAGTTGAACACGATAATGGAGCAGAAGACCGTGAGGGTACAGGTGGAGCAGGAGGCCTTAGGGGATCCAGCAGAATAGGGGAGCCAGAGGAGCAAATGACGCAGGATAGGAAGGCAGACTATGAGGCCTCAGGAAAGCCGGTTGAGTGAAAGACCACAAAAGAGCCAACAGATTAGAAGATTAGAAACCCACCACAGGGAACCCGAAGTGTGGGTTGTGCCACAGGGGTCTCCAATGCTTCAGCGGATCAGGGTAAGTATGCTTCAGGGGAAGTATCAGTAGATGCAGCTGGAAGCACTGAGTTGGTCTTCAGGCTGTAGATGGACTAAGCCATTACCACCATCCATTACTGTCACCAGGAGAACAGACCCATTTGGTACCTTGGGGGAAAAAAGGACTCCCTGGAAAGTTAGGAGAAACAGAAGTAGGGGAGCCCAACACATGAAGGCATGGAGGCTGAAGGAACTAGGAGTCTGGCAGAATCAACGGACAGAGGTAACAAGGTAAAAATGGAGGGAGGAGTGACACAGATGGAGCCAGTGAAAGGAGGAACCCCTGAGGAGTTGATGGATGGAAATACCATGGAGGAGTTGGTGGAGTAGTAAAGGAGGGTTGCGGTTGGTCTTTGTGGCCAGAACAAGAAGTTCAATGGAGACTCCTGATATCTAAGAGAATTAAAGCCCATGAGTGTCCTCTATGGTCAGGAAGAAGGTTTGGAAGAAAGGATGGTTAATCTCAACAACAGAGATGGCAGGGATGAAGATATGGTTGCTATTTGTGTTTAAGAAGCTTGTCCTTGTGCAGCTTGTCCTCTGCAAGAAGTTAAGATCCCTTGAGTCCATAATAAAGAGCTGGTCTTCTTTCAGGTAGAAAACACACACAGCTTCATGGGGAACCCAAGTGTATGGTCTTTTTTTGGGGGTTATAGATCATGAATAGGTAAGTATGACAACAGAAAAAGATTTGTTGGGATTACAAGACAGGCAAGATGGGAACCACACAGATGGAGAACAGATGAAGAAAAAGAGTCTTTCGATGAAGGAAAGCTGAGATGGACATGAGGTAAGTAAATCTACTGACTAAAAACAGAGCAGTCCATTTGTTCTGATCAGAGACTGTGGAGTATAAATGCTGTTCTTGATAGCAGGTGTGATAGAATAAATGGAGTGGGTGAATAGTGAAATAAGGTGATGAGGTTTTAATATACAAATATATTGTTTATTTGTATAATTTCTTCTCATTATCAGAGAGTGTGACCATCACCCCTCTGGACTCCCGCTGGGTTGGGGCCTGGTGGTTGGGTTATGTGGTTTCTGGGCTGTTGACTCTGCTTGCTGCTTTGCCTCTCTGGTTCCTGCCAAGAGCTTTACCTGAAAACCCCCAAACCTATGAGCTAGACAACCCCTCCAAACGACATAAACATACACCCCGCTTTGCAGAGATAGCTAAAGGTATGGCAACCTTACACAGACCACAAGGGTTAGATGCATGATTCAAATTAGTAACACAGATCAGGTTACAACACATAATACAGGTTTGGAAGAAAGAGTTTTCAGGAAATTAATGGAGGTTATTATTATAAATTATAAAGTGTTATTATGGTCTACTATGACAATGTAAAAAAAGATTGTTTTAAACATTTGCATATTTGCTTGTTTTCTAGATTTTGGGCCATCTCTGAAGAGTCTGCTCACCAACAATATCTATCTCCTCTACCTGATTTCCAATGTAGTGGCATTCAATGCTTTTGTCATACTCATAACATATACGCCAAAGTATTTGGAACAGCAGTTTGGACAAAGTGCATCCAAGACAAACTTTCTCATAGGTGACAACTGCCATGATTACTGCAATGTCTATTTTATTATTATTTTTTATTTGTCTGCTGGCTGTTTAAACTGAGTGTGCTTATATATTTCTTTAGGAGTGACTACTATTCCGCCAGCGGCTCTAAGTATGTTCCTGAGTGGATGGATAATGAAGAGGTTTAAACTGGATCTGCTGGGATCTGCAAGATTGACATTTTTCACTGGAATCACTGCATTGTTTCTCACCATACCTAACTTTGCTCTTAGCTGTGAGAATACAGATGTCGCTGGGGTCACAGTCCCCTATCAAGGGTACTTTCATCTCCAGTCACACTCTTATTGCATCATGGAAACTATAAATTATCCATCAATTCAATCTTTCTATTTAACAAACTGCTTGCCCTATGTAGGGTCACAGAAAATCTAATATTGTTTATGTGGCAGATCTGTAGAAGTTCAGAACATAAGCAGTGATGTATTCACTTCTTGCAATGCCGACTGTGGGTGTCCTGACTTCCAATGGGACCCAGTGTGTGGACAGAATGGAGTGACCTACATCTCTCCTTGTCACGCAGGCTGCAGTTCCACTCATGGCACAGGGCAGAATATGGTGAACAACTATCTTTAACTGCTGACCTCAAATTCATTATTACATGTGTTTGAGTGTCTTTATTACATGTGTTTGAGTGTCTTTTCTTTCTTTTTTTTATTTGCACGTGTTTGTCAGACATTCCTCCACTGTGCATGTGTCCAGAGCTGGGGAATGAGTGCTGGGAACTCGTCTGCAGTGCTTGGACAGTGTTCACGAGAGAGCAGATGTACTGTAATGTTCTACATCTATCTGGCACTGGAGTCTCTCGCCTTCTTTGTGTTCTGTCTGGGAACTGTTCCCTCGTTCATCATCTCATTGAGGTTCTGTTTAATTACTGTACAACAAATCTTACCGTGATTAATCACAACTTTGTTTTATTCCACAATGGTGTATATATCATATTTAAATGGATGAAATGTGTATTAAATGTTTAATTTGTCCTTGCAGGATTGTGGATCCTGAGCTAAAGTCTCTCTCGGTGGGCGTGCTACTATTGGTTTTAAGAGTTTTGGGTAAGTTCACATTTGTATTGTTTGGGTTTATTTAGAAGAAGTGCCACAAGAATTTTAATTAAATTACAGATGTCGATCACATTGAGGTCTGGCACAGCATTGTTTTTAATGCAATTTCACTCTTTTAAAGGTGGTATTCCTGCTCCTATTTACTTTGGGGCTCTTATTGACTCTACCTGTCTGAAATGGGGTCACAAAAAATGTGGTGGAAGAGGTGCTTGCAGAATGTATGACACTGAGACTTTTAGGTGAGCAAATCTGGCAGGGGTATCATGTTGCCCCAACTGATTCATGCTAAAATGTAATGTGACCCTCATCAGGTTCCTGTTTCTGGGACTGCTCAACTCTCTGCGGGTGTTAGGATTTATCCTGCTATGGCTGGCCATCACACAGATTAACAGGAAAGTACAGAATGATAAAAGGATGTCTAAGGACATAGAACTGCGGGAGCCTGTGCTGTGTGATCCAGAAAAGCAGAAGACTCTAATATAATGTTCTCCAATGTTTTTAATAAAAATCTGCATTGTAAAAAAGCACTATATAAATGGAGGTAAATTGAATTCACTTGATTACAGTAATGTTTTAGGTTCATTCTATGTTTCTAGTCTAGTAAAACATTCACTGAAGGTTATTTTGCTAGTAGCAGCAAAACGTTTGTTGTTGCCAAAGGTTTGCTGATGGTTCAGTACAGGTGGAGAGCTGCAAATCTCTGGGAATTATTTATAGGAAATTAATTTGTTTGCCATTCATATTCAACATATTAACAGCAAGTTTACTGTTTTCCATTGGGGATGAATTGTCCATGTGAACGCAAACACAAACCACTGCAGCCATCTACATATTCCAAGCAGATTTGTCTTGGGATGCATTGCATGTTGAAGTTTGTTAAAGGGTTAGTTCACCCAAAAATGAATATTTTGTCAGTATTTACTCACCCTCATGTTGTTCCAAACCTGTATGTGTTTATTTGTCCTGCTGAACACAAAGGAAGATTCCTTTGTGTTCAGCAGGACAAATAAACACATACAGGTTTGGAACAAACGGAATGACTAAAAACGGCATGACTAAAAACGGCATAGAGTTGGGTGGTGGTCAGCGGGGTAGATCCAGGACGCTGGATCTGCTGTCGAGCCCTCCCGAGGTGTTATGGGCTTAAATCGACGAAACACCAAGGAAGGGGGGTGCCCATCTGATGACCGGCTGTAACCACTTAATTCTTGCAGTGTTGAGAGATGTAGCCCTGAGCTGGCCCTGGGAGAAGGTTGGTGCTTGAAAGGAGAGGAGAGAGCGATGCCACTGGCTCACAGATGGGGCAGGGCAGAGTACCTGTAAAGGTGGGCCAGTTGCGATGATCACATAGTTTTTGCATATATATATATATATATATATATAAATGCTTCAAATGCGCCCTTCGGAGGGTGCAGCCTTTGAATTGGGACAGTCTTCATAGCACGGATGTGACGCAATCGGCCTTCAAATACGGCCAAGCGTCCTTCAAATATGGCCTTCGGAGGATGCAGCCTTCACATTGGGACACAGCTAATGTCACGATTCCTGTCTTGTGTTTTCCTTCTCTTGTGTGGACTTTAGTTATTTCCTTTTCCGTACCATGTTTTGTAGTCCTTTGTTGTTGATGAGTTCCCCCAGGTGTTTCTGATTTGCCATGACCTGTTGTTCCCTTGTTTAGCTTGTTTGTCTGTGTATTTAAACCTCTGTGCTTCAGTTTTTGGGTGTCGGTCGTTGTTTAAATGTTTGCTGTTTCTAAGTTCCTGTTCTGAGTTCCTGTTCTTGTTTTTCCCTGGATTCCCTGTTTGTTTTGTTATTATTAAAAGTGCTTGCATTTGGATACATTCTCCGCTTCATTCCTGCCTGCAGCGTAATAGAACGACCGACCACACCTAGATCCAGCAGCAGCAGCCATGCCTACCCAGTGCCCAGACATCCGAATTATGTGTCTCCGTCAAGGAGATCGACCAATTGAGGATTATGTGATGGACTTTCTGAAGGATGCTCATCTGACTTGCATGGAAGAGGTATGCTCGATGATATTTTTTCTCGTAGGACTGTCTGAGCCACTCAGCTACCTTCTGCCATTACATGACCCTAGCTGGACTCTTGAGTTTTATATTGACTTGGCCCTGCAACTGAGCGGGTCAGCTTTTACGGTGGGTTTGGTGGACAAAGCTGAGGATCACGTCCACCCTGCCGAACCTGCGCTCACCGTCAGCCCTGCCGAGCCTGCGCCCCACATCACTTCTGCCGAGCCAGAGACGCTTCACAACACTTCCAATATGGCCGCCTCCGAGCCAGTGTCTATGGACAAGATGGCCGATTCAGAGACTGTTCAAATCACTTCTGCTGATCCAGAGTCTGTTCACGTCAACGCCTCCGAGCCAGTGTCTACGGACAAGATGGCCAACTCCGAGCCAGTGTCTATGGTCAAGATAGCCGAGCCAGTGTGTGTGTCTGCCCCTGAACCAGTGTGTGTGTTGTCTCTTCCCGAGCCTGAACCAGTGTGTGTGTTGTCTGTTCCTGATCCAGTGTGCGTGTTGTCTGATTCCGAGCCAGAACCAGTTTGTGTGTTGTCTGTTCCCGAGCCTGAGCGAGTATGTGTGTCTGCCCCTGAACCAGTGTGTGTGTTGTCTGTCCCCGAGCCCGAGTGTGTGTCATCTGTCCTCGAGCCCGAGTGTGTGTCGTCCGTCCTCGAGCCTGAGTGTGTGTCGTTTGTCCCCAAGCCAGAGTGTGTGTCGTCTGTCCCCGAGCCAGAGTGTGTGTCGCTTGTTCCAGAGCCAGTGTGTGTGTCGTCTGTCCCCGAGCCAGTGTCCATGTCTTTTTCTGTTCTTGCTCCTGAGCCAGTTCCTGAACAGGTTCCTGTTCCTGAGCCACCATGGTCTTCACCGCCGTGGCCGCCCGAGGGGTCTTCACCGCACTGGACGCCCGCACAATCTGCTCCACCCTGGTCATCTGCACAGCCTGATCCACCCTGGTCCCCTCTTCCTCTTCTGCTCCATGGACCTGGCCCTCCATACCACCTCTGTGCTTAAACCTCTGTGCTTCAGTTTTTGGGTGTCGGTCGTTGTTTAAATGTTTGCTGTTTCTAATCGCTCGTTTCCACTGAGTGGTACGGTACGGTACAGTTCGGTACGCAATTATTTGCGTTTCCACTGTCAAAAGTTGTGAATAGTACCAAAAAGCCAAACCGTACCGTACCACTTTTTGGGTACCCTTCCGTTGGGGTACCTAGCACAGTGAAAGGGTACTAAAAGGTGGAGCTAGACTCACTGCAGAACGGTGATTGGTGGACAGAGTATCGTCACTCGCGTGTGCTACAAGGGCATTAGAAGCATACAGTTGAAATATAATTCTTCTGTTATTGTGTCACAAAATGTAGTTTTAAGAGTTTTTCAGGCGAGAAAGTAGTTTTTTAAAGCTCAAATCTGTTGTTTATTTATAGATTTATGATAATTTGACTGAGATCCATTCCAATCGATCACCGGACGCTCGCGCTCGTGTCCCACGCCTGGAACAGCCTTTCCTCGGCTAGTCGTTCAGATGTTTGCCGCTGACTCGTATGTCTCTGTACTGGTTAAACATGAGATATAGTTCGTCTTGCATAAACCCAACAGGTGATCTTTGGTCTCGTGAATCTATAATTCGTTCCCTGGCCAATAGTTGGCAGAAGGCTACGTGAAGTTTCATATCTTTGAGCGCTAAATTATATTTGACTGACTGAATTGTTTCTTGATGTTATTTAAGCTTTACTGTATTTTGTACCTTTTACTTGTACTTTTATAATGGTTATTATTGATAAAAATGAAATTCAACAAAAAGAGATGGTTTTGTCTTTCTTTTATTACAAGATCATCTGTAATGTTGTTTATTGCAACATTTGTACCAATGCGATATGCAATACATTACATTACATATTGCCTGGAATATGTTTAATATTTTTAAATTTAAACGAAAAGAGGCAGGGTTGTTTTATATTTAGTTTTGTTATAAATATAGTCTAACATTACATAGGCTACATGCAGTGATAATCAATTGGCTATGCGTTGCCTGAACCACATTTGTGTGCTTTAGAATGTTTACAAAGTATTGAAATGAAATCGAAAAGAAGCAGAGTGGTGTTTTATAACATATTTTGTTTTATTGTTGCCTAAAATGAACACACAGAGATAACCAGAGCGAGCAGAGTGCCGCGTTCAAGAACGCGCTGTTCCATTAGCAGAATTACTGGACTCGCGTCCTCGGGATCATTCTCCTGAGTCGGACTTTGTGTTGGCTTCTTGGAAACGCCTAATGCCAGCGCTTGTATCTTGTGACAAACATGCCGAGAAGCAAGAACAAGATCTGCTGTCTGTCATCCATTATTGTTTACTACTTCTTCGCGCGAAAATGACGTTGATCGCTTCTTTCCAGCATACCACGCCTATCAAGTAAGGGTACTGTTGGCGGTGGAAACGCAAGCCTGATCATGGTGTACCCGACCCGACCCGACCCGTACTGTACTGTACCGTACCGTACCCCTCAGTGGAAACGAGCTATTAGTTCCTGTTCTGAGTTCCTGTTGTTTTCACCTGGATTCCCTGTTTGTTTTGTTATTATTAAAGGGTAACTAAACCCCTGGTCAGAGCTTGACTCCACCCACTGGCAATATTTGAAAATGCTGAAAAAGTGGGCTGACCCCTGCGGAGATAGAGGGGACGAAATAGATGCTAAAACACACTACCCTGGTCGTTTTCAATACTCACAATTCCAATTCCTGACTCCCAACAGTGGTTTTGACGACACAAGATGGTTTTTTATACTGCCAAGGGTGTAGCTCGCGTGGTGAACTGAAACCTGCGTCACGTAGTGCGGAACATCCAATAGGAAAGTTCAACTGCAGTAGCCACCGTTCAACCTGAAGAGGGCAGCACTAAGACGTTTTTACACCATATTTTGTAGAAATAGAACACTTTATAAACAAATGTCAAAAAAGTTACTCGAATCAATGACTGGTATTAATAAAGATCCATTCTTACAGATCATTAACTAAAAAAAGTTGGTTTAGTGTTTAGTTACTCTTTAAAAGTGCTTGCATTTGGATCCATTCTCCGCTTCATTCCTGCCTGCAGCGTAACAGACGAGATCCTGCTTTGGGCATCTTTCAAATGCATATTCAATTGCTTTTTCTCTAAGACGCATCTAGACATGTAAGTGTTTCAAAATTATGATTTAATAATATTTTGTTCATGTTTGCATTTAACTACAATCTATTTTGCCTTCAATAATCTCTGACATGATGTGAATGGATACACTTTTTTTTGTTTAAAAGAAACTGTAACATTAGGATCGAACATAATAAGTCAATCTAACAAAATAATAATAGTCTGTTAAATAGTTTAAGACATTGAGGCAGTATTTTATATATATATTATCATGAACAGCATTACCCCAGAATATGCTAAATTGATAACAGTGAATGGACTGAAAGGAAGAAAAAAAATGTGTAGTTTTTCATCAGTTTATTATTAGCATTTTATTTAATTTGTTTTATCTGTATTTTTTTTTTTTTACTTATTACATTTTATACAGTATCCATTTTTCCACATAAGCACACAACTTCAACTTTGACAAGTTTGTCTTTCATTTTTCATCAGTTTGTGATTTGTTTACCTTCACTAGCCCATTGTTCACTATGATATTGGAGGGCAGCCCGGAGGGGTTCCTTGAGTCCAGTCCAGTGGAGTATTCAGACAGTAATAAGAAAACGTCTCAGGCTAAATGCTGCTCCCCAAGTCTAAAGGCAAGAGACATTGTCTTTGACCATATGCATGTTTAACCGAGCAACAATTATAGAACTGATTATTTTAGCCGATTATTTGTTGTATAATGGTGTATAATAGCTTCTGACAAAAAAGGTTAAATCTTCTAACTTAGTCTCTTTTCTACCCTTGTGACTGGAAAGATCTTTATTGGTGTACTTGCCTTCTGTTATTTCTCCAAATCCATGACGGGGGTTTACACCAAAAGCACCATCACTCAGATTGAGAGACGGTTTGAGATCCCAAGTTCTACTGCTGGTATCATCGATGGCAGTTTTGAAATAGGCGAGTTGAGATGTGTCGAGCTGCACTGAGAAATGAGGGCCGAGGTTCACCCGTTAGATGAGTACTTATAGCAGTGGGATCTAGGACAGTTGATTGATGGTATGCTATGAAACAACAAATAACTTGTTAAATAATGTCACATTTCCTTCTAGGTAATCTGTTGGTTATCACTGTGGTAAGCTACTTTGGTGCCAAGTTTCACAGGCCCAAGATCATTGGAGCAGGGGTCTTGCTGATGGCTATAGGGACACTGATAATGGCTTTACCTCACTTCATTATGGACCGGTGAGTAATGTTCATGGGTCAATGACAAATAAGGATGTCTGCGATGAAGAACAGAAACAAATCTTTTGTAAGTCCTTAGAATATGACTCTTTGTATTCTTGTTTCATGTGATTTTGAAAAACTCATATAACATTTTCATGAAAAGTTTTAATGTAATTATAGCGGCTACAGAACCCAATGATGATACCGCTGAGAGACCAAGACAGGGACAACATCAATGAGGCAAATTATCTTTTACTAGCAATTCTTCATTGCTGGCTGTTGTTTTTTGATGGTACAAAGTTTAGAGGTCAACAAAGAATACATCGCCCCTGCTCACCCCCTCTCACCTAGATGAGCATATACCTTTTCACCGCTAGATGAGGGTAAAAATCACACAGTGTAGCGTTAATGGATGGCCATCACATAATACCCTTAATTAGCATATTCATACTAAAATATTTAATAAAGATCCACCTCATAAAGGTCAGAATTTTGAAGATCTGTATTTTAAATGCTTTTATTATTTATGTGTCTGTTTGTTTCTGACAGGTACAAGTACGATACAGCTGCCGCCCACACTAATGATGCTGATAATTTCACAGTGAGATCCACATGCTCACCTGACGCCCAGAATACTGTTCAACAGCTTGTGGCCGGTAATGCAAGGTTATATGTAGAAAAGCATGTGGGATATTTTAATTGTAAAAAGCAGTAGAATACCCAACAGAGCACTCTATATGGGTTGTGTAGGATGCCAAAAAGGGGAAGAGGAAAGCTCGCCCACATGGGAGATTGTGCTGTTGGGAAACATTATTCGTGGAATCGGGGAAGCCAACATCGTTCCTTTGGGAATGTCTTTCATAGATGATTATGCACACCCAGAAAACTCTGCTTTTTACATTGGTGAGAAAATTATTGTGTGTGTGTGTGAGTGTTTTAATCTCAAACCAAAGTACCCTTGTCTCTCATGTGATGTTTATATTCTGTAGGTTGTCTGCACACACTTGGAGTCATCGGGCCAATTTTCGGTTTCTCGCTTGGATCTCTGTGTGCTAGACTTTACGTGGACATTGGCTTGGTTGATAGAGGTGAGTTAAAGTTGTTATACCTTAGAACTCACTAACAAGAAAGTACCAAAAAGTGCAGTATTACATTGTTTGTTTTGACATGTACCATGGTAATACTTCCTCTTTTAAGGACCTTGAGGATCCATGCAAATACAAAATACCATACATATTCAATATTCATGGTAAATATGTAAATATGGTAATGGACAAGGTGGAGTTAGAGTAGAGTCTCAATCTGGAAAACAGTGGTCTACCACAGAAGCATTTTCAGAGCAGAAGACCACCATGGCAGAACTGGAACCACCATGGCACAACAGTTGAACACGATAATGGAGCAGAAGACCGTGAGGGTACAGGTGGAGCAGGAGGCCTTAGGGGATCCAGCAGAATAGGGGAGCCAGAGGAGCAAATGACCCAGGATAGGGAGGCAGACTATGAGGCCTCAGGAAAGCCGGTTGAGTGAAAGACCACAAAAGAGCCAGCAGATTAGAAGATTAGAAACCCACCACAGGGAACCCGAAGTGTGGGTTGTGCCACAGGGGTCTCCAATGCTTCAGCGGATCAGGGTAAGTATGCTTCAGGGGAAGTATCAGTAGATGCAGCTGGAAGCACTGAGTTGGTCTTCAGGCTGTAGATGGACTAAGCCATTACCACCCTCCATTACTGTCACCAGGAGAACAGACCCATTTGGTACCTTGGGGAAAAAAGGACTCCCTGGAAAGTTAGGAGAAACAGAAGTAAGGGAGCCCAACACATGAAGGCATGGAGGCTGAAGGAACTAGGAGTCTGGCAGAATCAACGGACAGAGGTAACAAGGTAAAAATGGAGGGAGGAGTGACACAGATGGAGCCAGTGAAAGGAGGAACCCCTGAGGAGTTGATGGATGGAAATACCATGGAAGAGTTGGTGGAGTAGTAAAGGAGGATTGCGGTTGGTCTTTGTGGCCAGAACAAGAAGTTCAATGGAGACTCCTGATACCTAAGAGAATTAAAGCCCATGAGTGTCCTCTATGGTTAGGAAGAAGGATTGGAAGAAAGGATGGTTAATCTCAACAACAGAGATGGCAGGGATGAAGATATGGTTGCTATTTGTGGTTAAGAAGCTTGTCCTTGTGCAGCTTGTCCTCTGCGAGAAGTTAAGATCCCCCGAGTCCATAATAAAGAGCTGGTCTTCTTTCAGGTAGAAAACACACACAGCTTCATGGGGAACCCAAGTGTATGGTCTTTTTTTTGGGTTATAGATCATGAATAGGTAAGTATGACAACAGAAAAAGATTTGTTGGGATTACAAGACAGGCAAGATGGGAACCACACAGATGGAGAACAGATGAAGAAAAAGAGTCTTTCGATGAAGGAAAGATGAGATGGACATGAGGTAAGTAAATCTACTGACTAAAAACAGAGCAGTCCATTTGTTCTCATCAGAGACTGTGGAGTATAAATGCTGTTCTTGATAGCAGGTGTGATAGAATATATGGAGTTGGTGAATAGTGAAATAAGGTGATGAGCCTGGTGGTGGTTTTAATATACACATATATTGTTTATTTGTATAATTTCTTCTCATTATCAGAGAGTGTGACCATCACCCCTCTGGACTCCCGCTGGGTTGGGGCCTGGTGGTTGGGTTATGTGGTTTCTGGGCTGTTGTCTCTGCTTGCTGCTTTGCCTCTCTGGTTCCTGCCAAGAGCTTTACCTGAAAACCCCCAAACCTATGAGCTAGACAACCTCTCCAAACGACATAAACATACACCCCGCTTTGCAGAGATAGCTAAAGGTATGGCAACCTTACACAGACCACAAGGGTTAGATGCATGATTCAAATTAGTAACACAGATCAGGTTACAACACATAATACAGGTTTGGAAGAATATTGAGTTTTCAGGAAATTAATGGAGGTTATTATTATAAATTATAAAGTGTTATTATGGTCTACTATGACAATGTAAAAAAGAGATTGTTTTAAACATTTGCATATTTGCTTGTTTTCTAGATTTTGGGCCATCTCTGAAGAGTCTGCTCACCAACAAGATCTATCTCCTCTACCTGATTTCCAATGTAGTGGCATTCAATGCCTTTGTCATACTCATAACATATACGCCAAAGTATTTGGAACAGCAGTTTGGACAAAGTGCATCCAAGACAAACTTTCTCATAGGTGACAACTGCCATGATTACTGCAATGTCTATATTTTATTTTATTTTTTTTATTTGTCTGCTGGCTGTTTAAACTGAGTGTGCTTATATATTTCTGTAGGAGTGACTTCTATTCCACCAATGGCTCTGGGTATTTTCCTGAGTGGATGGATAATGAAGAGGTTTAAACTGGATCTGCTGGGATCTGCAAGATTGACGCTTTTCTCTGGAATCACCGCATTGTTTCTCACCATACCTAACTTAGCTCTTAGCTGTGAGAATACAGATGTCGCTGGGGTCACAGTCCCCTATCAAGGGTACTTTCATCTCCAGTCACACTCTTATTGCATCATGGAAACTATATATTATCCATCAATTCAATCTTTCCATTTAACTGCTTGCCCCATGTAGGGTCACAGAAATATGTAATATAATATAATCTATTGTTTATGTGGCAGATCTGTAGAAGTTCAGAACATAAGCAGTGATGTACTCACTTCTTGCAATGCCGACTGTGGGTGTCCTGACCTCCAATGGGACCCAGTGTGTGGACAGAATGGAGTGACCTACATCTCTCCTTGTCACGCAGGCTGCAGTTCCACTCATGGCACAGGGCAGAATATGGTGAACAACTATCTTTAACTGCTGACCTCAAATTCATTATTACATGTGTTTGAGTGTCTTTTCTTTCTTTTTTTTATTTGCACGTGTTTGTCAGACATTCCTCCACTGTGCATGTGTCCAGAGCTGGGGAATGAGTGCTGGGAACTCGTCTGCAGTGCTTGGACAGTGTTCACGAGAGAGCAGATGTACTGTAATGTTCTACATCCATCTGGCACTGGAGTCTCTCGCCTTCTTTGTGTACTGTCTGGGAACTGTTCCCTTCTTCATCATCTCATTGAGGTTCTGTTTAATTACTGTACAACAAATCTTGCCGTGATTAATCACAACTTTGTTTTATTCCACATTGGTATATATGCCATATTTATATGGAAGAAATGTGTATTAAATGTTTAATTTGTCCTTGCAGGATTGTGGATCCTGAGCTAAAGTCTCTCTCGGTGGGCGTGCTACTATTAGTTTTAAGAGTTTTGGGTAAGTTCACATTTGTATTGTTTGGGTTTATTTAGAAGAAGTGCCACAAGAATTTTAATTAAATTACAGATGTCGATCACATTGAGGTCTGGCACAGGATTGTTTTTAATGCAATTTCACTCTTTTAAAGGTGGTATTCCTGCTCCTATTTACTTTGGGGCTCTTATTGACTCTACCTGTCTGAAATGGGGTCACAAAAAATGTGGTGGAAGAGGTGCTTGCAGAATGTATGACACTGAGACTTTTAGGTGAGCAAATCTGGCAGGGGTATCATGTAGCCCCAACTGATGCATGCTAAAATTTAATGTGACCCTCATCAGGTTCCTGTTTCTGGGACTGGTCAACTCTCTGCGGGTGTTAGGAAATATCCTGCTATGGCTGGCCATCACACAGATTAACAGGAAAGTACAGAATGATAAAAGGATGTCTAAGGACATAGAACTGCGGGAGCCTGTGCTGTGTGATCCAGAAAAGCAGAAGACTCTAATATAATGTTCTCCAATGTTTTTAATAAAAATCTGCATTGTAAAAAAGCACTATATAAATGGAGGTAAATTGATTTCACTTGATTACAGTAATGTTTTAGGTTCATTCTATGTTTCATAGACATTCTAGTCTAAAGTTCTTGATATAGTCAAACATTCACTGAAGGTTATTTTGCTAGTAGCAGCAAAATGTTTGTTGTTGCCAAAGGTTTGCTGTTGGTTCAGTACAGGTGGAGAGCTGCAAATTTCTGGGAATTATTTACAGGAAATTAATTTGTAACAGCAAGAGTTTACTGTTTTGCATTGGGGATGAATTGTGCATGTGAACTCAAACACAAACCACTGCAGCCATCTACATATTCCACTAAGTAAGCAGATTTGTCTTGGGATGCACTGCATTGTCTATTTGCAATGTCTATGTATTTATTAATTAAAGAATGTAATAATCAATTAAAAATTTATACCTGTAACATATCATGCTGTAGCACCACTCGACCAGCATTTTGGAAAATGGATGGATGGATGATTCAGCTGTGGCGCCATCTTCTAGACCTCCACACTCAGGTGTCAAGGTTCTGGGACAGCCCACTTGGCTCATCATCTAGCCTATTTGGCGACGCAGTCAAGAGCCAGAGGCATCTGTGAGCCAGGCCCTTAGTCTCGCGTAGCCAGACCTTCAGACTGACGGCTGAAGGTCTGGAATTCATAGCAGCTTTCTTTGGCCAAGGCCCGCCCATAAGGCCGTTTGACTGACATGTCAAACAACCAATTACAGTTCGTTTCGTTCAGCGTCACGTTTCAGGGCGTGGAAATGTCCCCACAACAACAGACCGGCGTGCAACAAGTCAGTCAGCAGACAGCAGCAGTTACCGGAGCGCCTTATATATGGATAAATTGGTTAACAACGCTCCTACGTTGACAACAACGCTATTAATTACAACAATGCTATTAAATTCGCCCACAAACTCGCGCTCATGTCCATTATGCCCACTTTGTCAATGCCGCACATTGAATACTCACATGAGTCACAGGCTGCGAATGTAAGTTACGTCCCCGCCCCAGCGCGCTCACGCCTACTAAATAAACTCCTCACCTCCGGCGCCGCCTTTAGCCGGTTAGCCTTTAGCACATCTAGTGGATGCATAACGCAAACCCAGTCAAACGTTTGACTCTGCAGTATCTTATGCGCCTTATAATCCAGTGCGCCCTATATATGAATACTGAATCGGCCAGCTGCGATGTCAGCGTAGACCTGTTGTTTCATGTTTGCCCACAAACGTGGCTGATATTAGGTACTTAGGTACTTCACTTGATCTTCCATAATAGATAGGATGGGACATACAACTACGTTTAGCTGATCTTGATAAATGCTCATTGTCACCTTTTACTGTCTATGATTGTCACTCATATAAACACAACAGTTTTTCTTCCGCAATCACACATCTGCGCGTTGTTTCCCGGCGGACCGAAAATAAACGCGACACTGACGCCCCCGGAAATCCGATAAAATTCAACCAATCAGGTGACGACTTCGACATTCCTGAAGTGTTTCCAGTTAAGTGTACCATATGCATCAGACGTTTAGCCAACGTTCCGTGGGCGTGACGTCTGAGGCTGAGACTAGCCAGGCCCTAGATCCTCCAAAGCAAGGGAGGAGCAAAGGGACAGTGTGTAAGACATTAATCAATATTTATCCTTCTAAATATTAAACGGTTGTATGACTTCTTCAAGCTTATGAGATTTAGGTTGCTATAGAATTAGCCTACATGGAACATGCTCTCTCCTTGATTTTGAGAGAAGCACCCAACACATATTAAAACATAGGCCTATAATCTTCAAGAAACTGTAGCATAGAAACTCAGATTCGTGACCTCGGTGGGTCACTTTGTGCCTAATCCAGGATGGTTGTCATTTGGAAAATCAATGTAGATATGCTTCTATGTCCATGTGTGAAGAAGTTTAAATATAGCTTAACCAATCAGAATCATTCGACCTTAGGTAGCCTACTGAGGAGTTTAGTGACATGTGTTGGAGTATAATTCTTGGAGTTCAGTTCTTACCAGAACCAGGAAGTATGACCATGTTAGCCCGGTTCTGTCAACACTGCATTGGCTGCCTATTAAACATTGTATACATTTTAAAATATTGCTGATTACTTACAAAGCACTAAATGGTTTATCTCCCCAGAGCGAGCTTTTAATGCATTATAGTCCTTCACGTCTATTGTGATATATCTGGTACTTGGGTCTTGACTGTAAATTCCCCTACAATATATTTTATAGTTTGGAGAACAGATTAAACAAAGAAAGATTCTTAAGAGGCTTCGTCCATATAAAAATAAATAACTAAATAAATAAACCAACGAGATCACATATAAATTTGGAAATGCTCACTTGAATTGTATTTTCTGTAAAAATCAGTCAATTAATCATCTTTTCTTTGGGTGTTCCCTTGTCAAAGAATTAAATGCCTTTGTCGTAATCATTAAATAGGATATATAGGAAATATTTTTATTTTATTAGCAAAATATTTCATTCATAAAAGAGTATCCAAATGAAATGTTTTTTTTTTCTCTGTGACTTTAATTATTTTATTAAGGCACTAAAAAGAATTAATAAAAAAGTACCACATTTGTGAAAATGTATGATAATATGTTGAGTAATAGCCTATGTAATTTTAAGTTACTTTCTCTACTGTACTTTATATTCCAATTGATTTTACTGTCTCCTTTTACTTATGCTGTCATCCGTTGTTATCTGAGTTTCTTATGAATTTGTGATGAAAACCGTTCGGCGAACGCAGATTTTAATTTCTTATAAAATTTCTACCCTACTACGCTACTTGCAGTGTTACGGTTTAAAGTGTTCAACTAGGAACAACCCGGAACTATAGTTTTGTTTGTGTTGTTCTTTGTTTCCGATCGGTCATGATTTGAAAAGAACTTTAATTATGGCGTCCTTCATGGCACAGACGTGAAATGCCTCATATTTACCTGTATAACATTTATTTCAGCACATATTCACTTTTATTGGTGTTATGGGTGTAATTAGACATGTCGTGTGTGCTATGTCTGGAGGGGTTGACAGTTCTGTCAGTGCATTGTTACTCAAAAGAATGGGTAAGTTTTCACTGTATTAAAAATAAAACACAATTCTACACATTTTTATTACGTTAAATTTACAGTCCAGTTCATAGAGCACATTATGAACGTCATGAGTCATTTGAACGTCATTATGAGCTTCAACATAAACTCTTTTGTTTTATTTTGTATACTGTGCTATTATGTTGTGCTTATTATATTCAATATTGCATTGTAAGTTATTAATAATAAAGTATTCGGATTAATAATAAAGTAGACACTTATATATGTCTGAAATTAACTATTATTTGTCTGTCATTGAATTAGATATGAAATATTAAAGCAAGCTGTATTCATTTTAAAGACATACAATGTTTATGTTTAAAATGGTAAAACAATTTATACAGTATTCATCAAATGTTTGCGGAGATATGATATCTGTTTGTCTGCCATCAGGCTATCATGTGACGGGTGTGTTCATGAAGAACTGGGACTCTCATGATGAGAAGGGCGTCTGTTCATCTGAGAGAGACTGTGAAGATGCCTATAAAGTGTGTAAGATGCTGGATATGCCTTTCCACCAGGTCTCGTATATTAAGGAATACTGGCATGAAGTGTTTAGGTAAATGTAGAAGTCGTTTTAAGTTCATTACATTTTAAATGTTGTGCTCAGTTTGTTAATATTCTCTCATTTTTATTCTTTATGTGCGCAGTAATCTTCTCAGAGAATATGAGAAGGGCAGAACACCAAATCCAGACATAATGTGTAACAAACACATCAAGTTTAAGCACTTCTATCAGTATGCAGTTAATACTTTAGGTAAGTTAAGAAAGAAATACAAAATTGGACTGTCATTGTTTAAATATACAAATATATTTATATTACTCTATTTATATAGTGTATTGTGTAATATATATATATATAATTAAGGGCTGGATGTTTGTGTGTGTGTGTGTGTGTGTTTATATATATATATATATATATATATATATATATAGGCCTGTGAAATAATCATGATTAATCGCATCCAAAATAAAAGTTTGTGTTTACATAATATATATGTTTGTATTATGAATAATTATTTTGTATATATAAATACACAAGCATGTAAAAAAAATGTATTTAAATATAAAATATTCATATACAGTATTTTTTGTTTTTTTTGTTTTTTTGCTAAAAGTCTAACGGGACACCAGTCTTTGTTATTCGTGCAACTTTGGTGTCTGTCATATTTAGTCTAATTTGACAACAGGTGCCGATGCCATAGCAACGGGACACTATGCCCGGACATCTCAGGAGGATGAGGAGGTTTTTCAACAAAAGCACGTTCCAGCTCCCAGAACCCTCTTCAGAGACCGCTTTGAAATTAGAAAGCGTAAGTGTAACATCTGTCCATAAAATGTAGGGAACAGGGAAAGAAATTAGATTTTTTTCCAGATTCGAACAGTATCAAAATGTCTAGTATTACAATAGGGGGAAAAAATGGCTTTTCGTTATGCAAAATATAAATTCTCATAATTTTCTTTTGATTTTTGGAGTGAGGTATGGACAGTGATATTTTTTTGACATAGAAAAAATGATGTTAGTTTTATTTGTGTTCATGTCAGTTGTATGTGTGATTTGTTTCAGAATTGACCTTTAATTTCCTTCTGAATCTTATTAGCTGTGCGGCTCTATCAGGGAGCTGACCGCGTCAAAGACCAGACGTTCTTCCTCAGTCAGATCTCCCAGGATGCTTTGCGGCACACACTGTTCCCCTTAGCTGGTCTAACCAAAGACTTTGTGAAGAAGATCGCCGCTGAGGCCAGCTTCCAGCATGTTCTTAAGAAAAAAGAGGTACTGTAATAACAGTATTCACTCATACAAGATCCAGGACCTCTGTCAATGGAGACTTGACATTCATTAGTGTACATGTAATTGCAAATGCAATTAATTAAATCTCCTTTTTCTCCCCCCGGAAGAGCATGGGAATCTGTTTCATTGGAGAACGAGATTTTGAGACCTTTATTCTTGAGGTACTTTCTTTGATGCAGCTTAAAACTGTATGTTTAAGGAATTTATTGATGGCCTCTTGTTTTTATTTTAAAGCAATAAAAACACAAATCTCATCTTCTTTGTAATGAAAACTATAACAGTTCAGCCCCGTATACCAAAGTTATTGTAAGAAAAATTATAATCAACAACAATTTTAGGTCATTTATAACAAATTTGGAATTTTGGTCCTAATTTTTCAAGCCTTCACCTTTAGCTTAATTTAGGCTAAATTTGCAACCCTGTTTCCTATTCTGACCTATTATAACCCTGTTATATATTTTGTTTGTCTTTGCTTTGTAATTTTATTGAGCATTTATGTTTAAAACATTTTTATCTGACATGTAAACTGTATTTAAATCTTGGTAACAGGGTTGCAAAAAAAAAAAAAAAAAGAAGCAAATCCCTCCAAATTAAACCTTCTAAGGTTTATGAACAATATTCTCCACAAATTAAAAGCCTCCTTTCACTGATGAAATCTTTTTAAGAGTTTTAGACTTTATTTTGCACTGTATTTTTGATTATTGCCATTATTCAATATATTGCCATTATTCATTATATATATATATATATATATATATATATATTAACAGTTACCTAATATTTTTCTCCATGTCAAATTTATTACAGTACTTAGAGCCCAAACCAGGAAACTTTGTTTCCATTGAAGATGGGAAGATCATGGGGCAGCATAAAGGTGAATATTAATTATGTTAATTATATCTTTTTTTTCTGAGACAAAGTTTTTAACAGTATATCTTCCTAGAGCTAAACTAAAACCACCAAAAGTGGGTCAGACCTATCAGACTTTTCTGACTCGGGTTTTTATAGCTTTTCTAATTGATCCGACTTTGGGAATTCCTCTATTGGACTTCGGACCATTCCAAATTTCCATAGACTTTTATTTTGCTAAATCATGCTAGAAACATTTTATAAGAGTGTTAAATGTTAACACAGTAATAACTATAACATTATAAAATGTCATGTTAGTATAGGAACATGTTACGCCATGTTTGCAATGTGATAATCATGCTTGCTAACATGCTAAATCATGTTAGCAACGTGGTAAATAATGCTAGCAGTGTGGTAAATAATGCTAGCAGTGTGGTAAATAATGCTAGCAATGTGGTGAATAATGTTAGCAATGTGTTAAATCATGTTAGGAACATATTACTTCATGTTAGGAATATGCGACGTCATGTTTGGAACATGTTACATCATGTTAGCAATGTGACAATCATGTTAGCAACTTGGTAAATTGTGCTAGCAACGTGCTAAATCATGTTTGGAATACGGTAAAACATGCTAACAATCATTCATGTTAGAAATATGCCTGCAACATCCTAAATAATGCTAAGACATGATCCCTAAACATGACAGAAATGTGCTAGAACATGTTAATAACATTTAGTTGACTACTTTGAGTAAAATCTTCAAATTTCAAGCTTTTTTTCAAAACTTTAAGACAAGGCTTTGTCAAGCCAACATCAATGTTTGCCATCAAACTTTACTCATCTAGTTTGTTGATGTTCTGCTACATAGTGTCTGTGTGATACTGCATGACTGATGCACACAATGCTATATTTCACAGGCTGGTTCACATTAACATTGGGTCAGAGGGCAAGAATAGGAGGGCAAGAAGACCCTTGGTTTGTAGTTGATAAAGATATCACTACCGGTGATGTATTTGTGGTGAGTTACACAATTTGGATCCTTCATAGTAACGTTACATAGTTCATGTACATTTAATTTGCTAAAACAGGACCAAATATGACTTTTCATTTTGATCGCTTTGTAAAATATGGCGACTCTTGCAGGGTCCAACCACTAACCACCCAGCACTGTTACGAGACACATTACAGACAGACCGCTTCCATTGGATCGCCGAAGAGCCGCCCGTCGAACTTGTCCACACTCAGATGATGGAATGTCACTTCCGTTTCCAAAACCAGATGCCTTTGAGTGAGTCGCCTTTTTTTTGTTTACCCAGAATTATTAGAAAAAGGGTCAGTTGACATGGTTATGTGAGTAGTTGAAATAGTTATGCACACTACAACAACCAGTGGCCAATAATTTTACCAGCAGCCATTATTTTAGTATTATTTATACTATTTATTTAGAGATTTTTTTTTTATTCTCATTTTAGTTGAACCTTCAAATGGTCTTCGTTTCCTGTTTACACTTCTGGGCTTCGGGGTATATACAACGCCAACAATTGATTGAGTAATTGTACAAAAAAAACAAAAACATTTTTAATCATACAAATTATATATCTTTTTTTTTTTGTTTACTTCTCATCTATTCATTAATGCTGTGTTTTTGGAGATATAAAGTACTTTTTTATCCATATACCACACAATTCCTCAACCATTAGCTTGCATATGAAATAGTATTTTTTTTATGATACATTGAATATGATACATTTATGCTCTAGTACTAGGCCTTCATTTCTGTGTAAAAATTTTCTGATTTATGCTGGATTTTTTTTATAAAAAATTGACACATGAAGAATATATATATATATATATATATATATATTTCACATTTGCCATTCATTTCAATGTGGGGTCATATTGACCCCGAAGACCAGAAGTGTAAACATTTTTTTACATACCTTCAGAACAACCGAATCAAGCCCAGTTTTTTTTTTGTGTGTGTAGATAGATAATGTATGAAAAATCTTATTCCACTGAGATGAAGGGAACCTTTTTTTTATTAAGTAAAAGTCGATTGGGGTCGTATAGACCCCATGACCCAATTGAGGGCTATTTTTTTTAGTATTTTTAATGTCCTATGGTCAATATTATTTGTCTTTTTTTATTTCTATTTAGCTTTCATTTACTTTCATTTTACATTGTACTTTTTTTTTTATTTTTAACTTTTTAGTTATCACAGTTTTAGTGACTATAGCATATGTTTTAAGTTTAATATTTTCATCTAATATTTCTTTTTTTCAATTAACAAAAAAAAAATGTTTTATTTTTTAAAAAAGAAAGAAATTTACAAGAAGACAAAAACAGTGCTAATATAAACATATTTGTTTCTTTCAGCTCCATGTACTGTAACTTTGAATCTTGATGGGTCGGTGTGGGTAATGATGAAAGAGCCATTGAGGGCAATAACTCCTGGGCAGGTAATCTCTACACATCTACATCATGGCAGAATGACTCTTAACATTCCAAATCATTTACTTTTACATTTACATTTATTCATTTAGCTGACACTTTTATCCAAAGCGACTTACAATTGCTATATATGTCAGAGGTCGCATGCCTCTGGAACAACTAGTTAAAAAACATGTCTGTTTTTGATTGTTAAAAGTGATTTTAATTAAAAAAAAAATATACAACAACTTTTACAACTTGGAGGATATGGCAGACGTTCCCTTTCAGGATCATGCGATATGGAAGCGCGTCAAAGATATAATGCACGTAGGTGATTTTGAATTAATAATGTCGATGTACAATGGTACATACAGTTAAAACTAATCATGGTGTTGATATCTTTTTTAGACGGCATGGAAAACTAACTTTAACGCGCTCCGAGAGCCCTCTAGTGGTCGGTAGCATTTCCGTTGTGTCCTGGCTTTATTTCGTTGTGTTGTGGTGGATTCATTTAGTTGTGCTGTGGCTTAATTTCGTTTTGTTGTGAACTTGTGTTTGCTTTTTAAGTGTCGCTGTGTTATGCACTACTGGGCCACCGTAGTTTTCACATCACATGTCTTCTCGACATGTCAACAACATGAACCAAACTCTTCCAGGCCTCAAATACAAATCAATGTTTGAGGGTCTGAGTAGAATTTGTTCCCAAACATCCAATGAAGACGATAGGCTGGCATTATGCAAATGTGTTACATTGTTACGTAGGTCTGTAACAGGAAAGGAGACCGAATTGCTGACGACTCGTTTCAGTAATTCAGAATCGATTCTTTCTTTTAGGAGAAAACCCATTTATCTGTCATGCACTTTGATCTTTAAAACTGGGCAGAGCTTAGGCCACAGTTAAAGTAATGAACTGTATTACTGTGTTCAAATCATGGAAAGGAAATTTGGGAATTTTGGATCGGGTAGGCCTACTGAAAATGGTTTATTTGAACTTCCATTGTCTTTGCTTTGCAGTTTGCTGTGCTGTATAAGGGAGATGAGTGTTTGGGCAGTGGGAAGATAATGCGTCTGGGACCCACAAAATTCACTCTTCAGAAAGGTCTGAACTGCACGAACTGCCACCCTAAAGACACAAACCACCAACACCCAGAGCCCGTCAGCTGAGACACAGCAGGAAACCAGCACACCTCTGACCTCTGTGGACAATAACAAGATCTCAACAGGCTAGTGCTGTGGAAAGATGCTCTCAGTATTTACAGACGGGCTGAAAATATAGAAACTTTGATAGAATTTTTATTATGTTTCTTTTTATTTCAATTGAAATTGTCATTTATTTGCTAATATCGGATTACTCCTTTATATATATATATATATATATATATATATATATATATATATATGTGTGTGTGTTTATGGTTTTAGTGCCTTTATTGTGCACCACATCCTGATCTATGCAATCTTAATGTAAAAAGCAAATATAACACCACATGCATGGTTACGACTGTTAGGAGTTGTTTTCTCTGCCAATAGAGGGCGGAAGAGCAACATTTATAACTGGTGCTGATGGACAAATACACTCTTCCTCGATTTTCATTAATTATGCTACACACAGAATACTATATTAAACATAAATTAACATATTTAATCTATACGTATAAAGGCAGACAATTGCAATATATTATAATATCTGTTGAGTCTTTTTGCTTTTAAAAAAGGATTTAGAATAAATGATTGACCTCGACTAAATTATTGACCTATTTATAATAATATAAAGATTTTAAAAAATAGAAACTTAGGTCTAATCTATGTGTGTGTGTGTGTATAGTGTATAGTATCATATCGTTTGGGGTTTGGTTTCCTCTTCAGTGAGTTTTTAAATGCCTGATATAACGATTCAACGAAATTGTAAAAGATATTTATAATTATAATTAGCATTTATTGTAAATAAATGTTTGAAGTAATTAGTTTTCAAAGCAGAGTGATATTATTTTAGAAGAACTACACTTCGATATCCTTTGAATAGAGTCATGTTTTCACGTTTAGGAGACACCTGATTGAATAAGCTGAAAGAAAAGAACCGTATGTGTACACATTACTATAAATGCACAATCGAATCAAATAAAATCAGATATAAGGCTACGAAAATGCATTGCATACAAACTCACCCTCTATATCTGCAATGGAACATTTGTAAATATTTTGCAGTATGTGTGTGAAAACTTAAGGTTTCAATGACAAAAATAAGTGGATTGTCTTTCCTATTTTAACTGGGTCATGTGGATTTAAAAAAAAAATAAAAATTAAAAAATGAAATGTCAAGAAAAGCTCCAAACATTATTTTAATGTTTTAAAATAAATTCAAAAGCCTTTTAAGGTCCCATGTGTACGGATCTATGAGGGGTTTCAAATGTCTGATGTTTAATTATAATAACTGTATTATGTCATGCTGGTGAAAACAATGGCTGTTTCTGTAATAGTCTAGAGGATAAACAAGAGAATCCAGCATTGATAACTCTTTATTACTCAACTGAGTGATTTGAACACGTGGTGTGAATTCATATCACTTTAATAGACAAAAAGCTGAAAACTTTAGTCTAAACTGCAAGCGAGCGACCCAACACAAACAACTAAAATACAAACTAACCATTATAAATTGCATTGTAAACTGCGTTTATTTATAAACGCATTCACAACATGTGGACAGTCGCGCATGAAACTGTTTAATCGCGAAACTTAATTTATTAGTCTATAGGAGAGTTAGTTTGACGCGCCGCGTCGCTCGCTTAAGAAAAGTCGCAAAAGAACCAAGGAATATGCAGCGGTGAATAACAATGGTTGAATTTCCATGAGAGTTTTTCTTTAGTCCTGAGAGGAGGTGCAGTGCAGGTTTATGTTAATGACTGTGTGTGTGTGTGCGGGGGGTGAGACGCGCACGCACGGAGCCATTTTGTTCTCATTTAAAACTTAACGTGGATAATGTCACTTGGCTCCATGGATACCAGCCTGACAAACAGTTATTTCTGCTGTTAAAAAGCTACAATGAAGGATAAAAGAAGGTCGAGGTGCCGGCAGAAGGAGAGCTGACGTGTTTTTTCTTCATGTTTTGTGGAGTTTTACACCATGGATTTAGTAATGCGTTGGTTATTATGGGTTCACCTTCTCCTCTGCGTTCCTCTCATGGGATGTTTTGACTTGCACCTCTCGGAGACTTTACATTCTGGAGCTGTTCTTGCCAATTTGTCACTTGGACCAGGTTGGACTTATAAAATAGACAGGACTTTAACTTCCAAGTACATTGGGAACTTTATTAAAGTGGATTGGAGAGATGGAGTAGTGCGTTTAAATGGAGAGGTGGACTGTCCGCGCGCCCATCAGAGCGCGCTGCCTCTTTATTTTAAAATGACATCATTAACAACTGAAGGACTAGTTAACGCGCATTTTAATGTATTTGTACACGGACGAAATTGCGTGTTCAAATATAAAAGGAAGAGAGTGAGTAAGCCTGATATTAACGTGGACTGCATTTATAACTTGGGACTAACTTCCTGCTTTTCTCCAGGTGATTTACTCCTTAATTTTAAGGATTATTTACCTGTCTTCACAAGACACGCTGGCGTTTTTGCTTCTTCTTGCACCTCAGACCACCTGAATGTGTTTTTGCGTAACGGGACTTTACTCGTGAAGGACGCGTACTGTTTGGAGACGGACTTGAGACGCTTTAAAAACACAATTCGCTGTTCGTTTCGCGATTCAAACGGTGAGCCCTTCTCTTTGTGCCTTACATTACGATTCGCCTCAATCCAAACTTCATTATTCAATTCTGTGCAATGGAAACCGAGAATAAAGCGAGCAGTGAATACAGCGCCTCAGTTTCAGTTACCGAACTACCAGGTCTCAGTGCCCGAGAACGAGCCAGCGGGGACGCGCGTAATTGCCCTCAAAGCGACTGACAGCGACCCTGGAGACGCGGGAACGATCGAGTATGGCATGGAAGCATTATTCGACAGGCGTTCTAAGGATTTCTTTCGGATAGACCCTCAAACCGGCAGCATCGAGACTGTCCAGCCCTTAGATAGAGAAGTTAAAGACACACACGTTTTTAAAGTCACAGCTACTGATAATGGCACGCCGCGACGCACAGCCACGTCATACCTGACCGTTACAGTAAGTGACACCAACGACCATGGACCCGTGTTTGAGCAAAATGAATATAGGGAAATCATAAGAGAAAATATGGAAGTTGGTGCTGAGGTGATTACGGTGAGGGCGACAGATGGAGATGCACCATCCAATGCAAACATGATATATAAGATTGTCAATGGCGAAGGTGTTAATTCCGGGTTTGAAATTGATTCCCGGAATGGACTGGTTAAGATTCGGTTGCGTCCAGACAGAGAAACCATGGCCCAGTATCAATTGATAGTAGAGGCCAATGACCAAGGAAATGACCCTGGCCCCCGCAGTGCTACTGCGACAGTGTACATCACAGTTGAAGATGAAAATGACAATTACCCTCAGTTCAGTGAGAAGAGATATGTAGTTCAGGTGCCGGAAAATGTGGCAATTAACACTAAAGTGGCCCAGGTTGAAGCCTCGGACCGAGACGAGGGCAATAACGGTAAGGTTCATTACAGTATAATCAGCGGCAACGTAAAAGGTCAGTTCTTCATTCACACCCCAACCGGAGCCATTGATGTCATCAACCCCCTGGACTACGAATTGATCAGAGAGTATAATTTACGCATAAAGGCACAGGATGGAGGCAGGCCGCCTCTTATTAACGGCTCCGGCGTTGTTGTCATCCAAGTTGTGGATGTGAACGACAATGCTCCCATGTTTGTAAGCACTCCATTCCAAAACACCGTTTTAGAGAACGTGCCCATTGGATATTCAGTGATTCACATTCAGGCCATTGATTCGGACTCCGGCGAAAACGCCCGTTTGGATTACCGCCTCACAGACACCACTCCAGGTTTCCCCTTCACCATCAATAACAGCACTGGATGGGTAACAGTCACTACTGAGCTGGACAGGGAAACCACTGAGTATTACACCTTCGGAGTGGAAGCCAGAGACAATGGATTTCCGGTGATGTCGTCCTCAGCAAGCGTTAGCATCACCATCCTAGATGTGAACGACAACATCCCTACGTTTACTGAGAAGGAGTACTCGCTGAAAATCAATGAAGATGCGGTTGTAGGGTCTAGTGTGTTAACGGTCACAGCTCTGGACCGTGACGTAAACAGTATGGTCACCTATCAGATCTCCAGTGGTAACACGCGGAACCGGTTTGCCATCACTAGTCAAAGTGGAGTTGGAGTTATCACGCTGGCGTACCAGTTAGATTACAAAAAGGAACGGCAGTACGTTCTAACTGTCACCGCCTCTGACGGTACACGCTTTGACACCGCGCAGGTGTTCATCAACGTAACTGATGCTAACACTCACAGACCCGTGTTCCAGAGCGCCAGCTACCATCAGACCTTCAGCGAGGACCAACCCATTGGATCAACTGTTGTGGTAATCAGTGCGACGGATGAGGATACAGGTGAGAATGCACGTATTACCTACATCATGGAGGACAACGTACCACAGTTTAAGATCGATCCGGACACAGGTGCCATCACCACACAGACGGAGATCGACTATGAAGACCTAGCCTCCTACACACTCGCCATCATTGCCCGTGACAATGGAATCCCACAGAAGTCCGACACCACGTACGTGGAAATTATCGTTCTGGACGCCAATGATAACGCTCCACAGTTTGGGAGGGACAAATACCAGGGTTCCGTCTTGGAAGATGCTCCTCTGATGACCAGCGTGCTCCAGATATCTGCTTCCGACAGGGACTCGGGGTCTAACGGACGTGTGAGCTACACCTTTCAAGGAGGTGACGATGGGGAAGGAGACTTCATGGTTGAGACGTACTCTGGGATTATCCGAATCAACCGGAAGCTGGACAGAGAGAACATTCCGGTCTATAACCTGAAGGCCTTTGCTGTAGATAAAGGTGTTCCTCCTCTCAAAGCAGCAGTGGAGATCCAGATTTCGGTGTTGGACACCAATGACAATGCTCCTGTTTTTGAGAAGAACGAACTGTTCATCGACGTCAAAGAAAACAGCCCCGTTGATTCCGTGGTCGCCCAGATCTCAGCCATGGACCCCGACGAAGGCACCAATGCTCAGATATTGTACCAAATTCTAGCGGGAAACAACCCTGAAGTCTTTGACTTGGATATGTTAACTGGAGACTTAAAATTGCTCATGGATTTGGACTACGAGACCAAACGGGAGTATGTCATACAAGTGCAGGCCACGTCTGCACCTCTGGTCAGCAGTGCGATCGTCCACATCCGTGTGGTGGACGTCAATGACAACGACCCGGTCCTGCAGAATTTTGAGATTATCTTCAATAACTACGTCACCAACAAATCCAATAGCTTTCCGTCTGGGATTATAGGAAAGGTACCAGCTTACGACCCAGATGTGTCAGATAAACTCAAGTATAGCTTCATTGAAGGAAATGAGTTGAGTTTGCTGATTCTAAACCCGGATACTGGAGAGCTAAAACTCAGCAAAGATCTGGATAACAACAGACCTCTGGAGGCCACCATGAAACTTTCTGTCACAGGTCAGTTCACTTCTCTTTGTATCTTTTGCATCAACTGGTAATGAGATTTGAGATCTTCCGAATTTGATACAGACAAACTAATATGTCACTTAAATATATTGGGTTAATGTTAATGATGGAGCTGCTGCTCCGATTAGCTGCATGTTTTCAGTGTGTGTTTGCTGCAGGCTGAATTACAAATCCTGTTCTTCTGCTTATGAGGTGTTTGTTAGAAATGTCGAAGAACGTTTGTGTGAGAACGAGGTCTCGGTTCACTCTGCTCACTGTTATATCGAGATCCCGGTTAGTGTTCTGTTATGAAATGTTTGAGATGAGCAACACATTATTATTGTTGAATTAGGTGGCTCTAAGTACTGTATGTGATGGCTGTGAACTTTTGGAGAAATGGAATGGAAATATCATGAAATACTGCGCACTGACAGATCACTGATATCTTTTCATTGTCTGGGATAATTTATTACCGTTTTGGTCAATGGCAATAATATAAAAAGACCAAATATAAGCTGTTTAATCGACCTTGGCCATTTGTAAATTACTAGTGCTCAATGGAAATTGATTATAATTAACCCTCTGGTGGTCATTTTTGATTACTTTTTTACTTCATTGGACGGGTACGAAATTTGGTAAAGGTTTAGGCACTTGCCGTGTAAACACACACACGCACACACACACTAGAGCCCGACCGATAAAGTATTTTGAAGGCCGATACCGATACAAATATTTTTGGGTTTTATAATCCGATATTCCGATATATCGGCCGATATATTTTTTAATTAAATATTGTTGGATAATTTAGCAATAGATAACATTATACTGCAAATCAAATGTATGTAAAACATACATTTTCAATATAACAGGGCAAGGAGAGATGATTGAAGCGTGTTTCGTCTGTTTTTATTTTATAAATATTCATTTAATGGCCATTATAACTGCCGATACCGATATTTTGGAAAATGCCTAATATCGGCCGATATATCGGTCTGGCTCTAACACACACACACACACACACACACACACACAAATCGTATAAAATATAGTCACACTTGTGCTCCTTGCGGTCAATAATTGCATTGGAAATATATGAGAGACGAATTTTATCTAGTGAAAACTTTTGGTACTGCAGCCAAACAAAATCTTACTGAAAGCAATTTTTATTATATCTAGCTCAAATTTGGAACACAATTTGGTTTGATTTTCTTGCAATTTTAGAGTAAAACGTGATTCTTAAACATACATATTTCATATAAAAATTTAAAATAGTATTTTTGTGAAAATATTTTCTGTCAAAAAAAACGGTTAAGTTTCCTCGTTGAAAAGAGATCAGAGGACTTAAATCTGTGCTCTAAACAATATTCAAGAGTTACGAAAGTTTAAGTTGAAAATTAAATTGTCAGGTCTATGCTCAACAAGTGAATAAATAGATTATAAATACAAATATAATTTAGTATTAAAAAAATCCCATAAAAATACCAAATATTAAATAAAAACACATTATCAAACCAAAATATAGTACATTAATTTTATTGGCAAACATAAATAAATAAATTTGGACAATTTTGACCACAATGTGAAGAGCATAGCTTGTTAGTGTGCTTTATTATGTTCATATCTGTGGCGGAGTTAGATTACACCATGCTCATATGTACAGCCAGCCTCTTCAAATGGCATCGGCTTCTCAAATCTCACACTCTTCCTTCTCTGTTCCTGTCCTCCTTTTCTATCTCTCCTTCTTCCTCCCACACACTGGCCATCCTGTTAATTTGCAACTTGCAATTCAAACACATCTCACAGAATACGGCTCTCTTGTCTGTGTTCTGTGGCTTTACGACCGCGTCTTTGTTGGTCTGATTGCCGGCCCTCATCTGAATCTGCATGCTCATGGTCACTGTTGGGGTCGTAATGAGCCGCATTCATGCCATGCTCTCTCATTCATGACAAAGACACATCGGTTTCCATCGCCATTGCAGTTCCCGCCCTCTTTGACCCCCTCAAGTTCCACACAGATCTCATTCTCTCTTGTCTAATAAACTAATGCATTTTATTCCTTGGACATACCCACATGTCAGATGTTAGGTAACCATTAACACTGGTTGTGTGACCTCTTCACCTCCAGCCCAGGGGAAAGGAAACGGCCCTAGAGGGAAAACATGTGACAGAGCTCTTAGCTAGATTTTAACGGCTACTCTGGTCTATGAGTGAATTGAATAAGGTGTCTCAATTTCCAATTCAACCATCTTCAGAAAGCGAATTTTTTTCGATCATGCGATATTTGAGTCTTAGAAGAAGCCAGCTTAGACAGAAATAATTGAGTTAAATTATGGATTTTCCTACTAGTATTTGCCAAGTTAAGATATATCAGTTTAAGTGTGTTTCTTGGTCTAACTTTTGGGTTCACCCAAAAAAATAAAATGATGTTATTATATACTCACCCTCATGCCGTTCCAAACCCATAAAACAAAACTTTGGCTACTCTTCGAAACACAAATGAAGATGTTTTCAATGAAACCTAAGAGGTTTCTGTACCTTCATTGAAAGTTCAGGTAATCAACATTTAGAAGAAATGTGTATTATGGGTTTGAAATGACATCAGCTTTTTTTTTTTTTTTTGTTTTTTTTTTTTTTGTTAAAGGCCTTTAAGGTTAGGGTTTTATTTACACCACTAAGCCTAAGTAGTAAACATTGATTTTACTTTTAACTCATCAAACTTGTCATTTTGTCCTGGCATACAATGAAACTGGGGCACATACATAAATAACCCAAGGAAAATCAGGCATTTCTAGGGACCAAAACATCATAGAGACTTGGGGACTCCCAGAACACCCTAGTAACCGCATAGAAATGTGTTAAAACCCAGTCAAAATAAATGCATATAAGTTAGAAGTGCCCTAGCAACCACCCACTGAGCCCAGAATCATGCTGGTGAGTTTTGCATGGGCAAATAAAAAAAAAAAAAATATATATATATATATATATTTAGATTACGCTTTAGATTACAGTCCGGAGTAATTAAAGCGATTTAACTCGGTAATTATAGTGTACCTATAACATACAATATAAGTATACGGGAACAATATTTTAAGTTTGGGGAATAAAGGGGTAACAACTAGGAGAATTAAACAATTATTTATACTGTAAGTATTAAAGAACTGAATGGTGCTTATCCTACTATTATGATATAACAATCTTACAATTGGGAGCAATTTAGCAAGAACATACACTGTGTACCTTTTTGAAATAATGAACCAGTACATACTGTATAATTGCTGGCTTTTTAAAAATTACAGGGTACATATCTATGCATTTATAAAGTCCCCTTTTTAACAAAAGGGCACTGGAAATGAAAACTATTGCAACTTTTGGTTAAATATTGGGGAAATATAGGCTACTCTTGTTTCATGTAGTAGAGCTTGTTACCCTCTTGTGCCATGTAGTTACAGGATAATTACAATAAAAATGCATAGACAGTTTTATATCACTGACTTGGAAACCTGTAACCACCACATCAAACAAGATATATTTATATAAGAAATATAAAAAAAAATGCAATAGTCTAAACTTTTCTTGTTTTGAAGTGTGTATCAGAAATGCTATCAAAAATAAAGAATTGTATAAATGCCTATTTATGTACCATTTTTAAAAAGCCTATGCAGTATGTACTGGTTCACCATTATTTCAAAAAGGTACGCAGTGTATGTTCTCGCTAAATTGCTCCCAAATGTAAGATTGCTATATAGTAAATAAGTACCCCTTAGTTCTATAAATATTTTTTAATTATCCTGGTTTTTAAACAACAACATTTTTTTTTATAAATGTAATAATTTTCTACCTGATCTGACCTTTAAAAACTGAGTTTTAACCTAAAGAAATATTTTGGACAATAATAAAACCCGTTACATTAACTGTTACCGCACGACTCACATTTTTTAGTTTACCTCACAAATAGAACAGTATTCCGACACTGTTATCTTTCACTCCTGAACAGGTGTTTTCCTTATCGACTTTTTAATTATTTATTCTAGTACTTGGGGGCACACACAAGTCCCAGATATGCCCCTGATAAAAGCAAGTTAACATTCTAGTCAAAACAAGAGCCATTCTAGCCTAAAACAACACCGGTTTGCACAGCAAACATGACGGAGTGAGGGCTGCGTGTTTGAAAAGTAACCTAATCTCTCTTATCTGTGTCTGTTAACATTCAACAAGGCTTTTCCCGATTTTAGGGGTGTCCTCTGCAAAATGATGCCGTTTTTTTTTTAACCCTGCACCTTTGTGCTTTGTTTCACTGGATCAATATGGGTGATAAGCCATCTGTCGCAGCCTCAAGATAGATGGAGCCAGCCGTCGTTTGTACCGGGGAAACTGAATTTCCCCATTTTTTTGATGTCTTTATCTTTCGATTAAGATCCATGTCACATCCAAAGAGAGGAGGGGAGGTGATTTATCACTTCTAGCCGGTTTCTTCCTCTTTTCCCCCTGAAGTCAGCGAGCTGATCCTGCCGATACACGCAGACTCCTTCAATGGAGTGAGCTTCTGCCCGCGGGCCATTGCGTTTGCGTCTCTTAGTTGACGGTATAGCCCACTCAACGCTGCAGGACTCGCATATTCAACATTGCATTGCCAAACTCTCTGAACTTTTATTTCAGTTGGGACTTGAAGACTTAGCTTCATATCTTGCTAAACGATTTCTTGTAATTGGGTTGGTTGAGGTTTGTAGATAAAATGATTAGGCCCACACGGATCTTGCACACTTTTTATATCTTCGGCACTAACTGCACTGGAAAAAAAACAATGGTCTAAGATTTTTACTCAGAAATTGTTAGTAGATTTGTTTTTGTTTTGGTTAATTTTACTAGAAAATTACAAAGAAACGGCAAGAGACACATGGAATTGTGAAAGAAAGACTGAAATAGTAGTTTCTTGTTAAACTTTCTCCAAATAATCTGTTTTAAGGCCTGTTCACACCGGGACGAATTTCGCGTGCGTTATTCGCCGATGTTTAACGCCTCGTGACTAAACAAAGGGTGCCAATGTGAGTGTTCACACACTGACGCGTAAAACGCCACGCGTAAAAGCGTCATTTTTTTTAAAAATGCCCCGGGTTCAGTTTTTTAGTTTGACGTGCTGCGACAGGGACTACAAACATTGGCTCATCGTCAGTGAATATCGCTAGGGTGTGAACACAAAAAAACGCATTGAAAAACGCTGAGGAATAACGAACGTTTTTGTAGTTTACATGGAGACGATAACAATATCGTTTTCAAAAACTTTTTGAAACTTGGATTTTGAAACTTGTTTTCAAAAGTTTGTGTTTTCAGGCCCCCAGAACGTCAAAGTCGTTGAAAAACAAAAAATGGCCAAAATGCATTAAAATGTTTCAGTTTTTAGTTGAAAACAATGTTGTTTAACATGTTGATGTTGCAATTTTTAGAATGTGTGGAAGAAAATCTCAAAATCTGCAAATTCGATATAAACACAGTAAAATAGATTGAGTTAAGCTGCAAAACTTTTGAAACTATATAAATTTAAGCTAAATGATCAATAAAGTGATTTTTGGCTTAATTTATTTATTTATTGCTGTTTCAGTGTCTTTTAAATATGTATGTGTGTGTGTTTATATATATATATATATATATATATGCATAGTTTAAATGTAAATGAACAAACATTATTAAGTATGTAACGAGGAGGTACTGTGTATGATTTTATCTTGGCTATATGGTCAGGGCTAATTGTAACAAGTTATTAATATAATGTAAACTTTTCAAATGCATAATGAACATGATAAAAATGTATAGTAGAAGACTTCTTATTTTATTAATTGATCAATATATTTGAGTAAAACAGGTTTAAAATATTTCACATAATCATAAAGTAGTTTCCACATCGACTTTTGTCTTAATAATGCAAATATTCTGGGCAACTAAAATACTTAGCACCATATCAAGGTGAAACTATTCTATGCAATATTGATAAGTACTACAAAAATCGATTATATTATTATTAGCCACTTTGATATTTGCTCTAATTCGAGATATAGTTGAAAAATACCATAATGTTATACCTCTTCCCCCTGATGGAGGCAGTTGTAACATTCTGACTTTTTGAATTGATTAAATTCAATGTGATGATCAAGTCTTTCGCAGCGAAAACACGTGAAGCAGTGTGTGTGTGTGTTAAACTCTGTGAATGATGGAAATCGGCGGGGCTTTTCTATGGAATCCGGCAGCTGTCGATTCCCTTCAGGCCTACCTGTTGATAAATGGGGTAATGAGCTGAGTAATCTGTTTTACAATGACTGTTATGAATGATATGCCGCGATATGTAAGCTAAATGTACAACTATTCATGGAGCTGATAGGCTAATTAAAGCGGCAGTGAAAAAAGTCATTTTTTTTTGTGTAAGGACCACTTTACTAAAGTTAACGTGTATCGACTTAAGTTGTAGAAGCTGTTCCTGTGTGGTTCATGCATGTATTGTGTGAGCAGACGGGGTCAGAGTAGGGCTGGCCAGCTGTGTCCTCAGATCTGCTTTGTGACATGCACACAACAGCTGTAGGAGAGACAGACAGAGACTTTAATCACTGTGAAACTGCACTGCCTGTCCCCTGTCATCTACATGTCATTACCAGAGGAGATCTCCACTCCAGGTGTGACTGTCCTTCTGCCTCATCTACACACGACCCGACATGCTGTGAGCGTCACTCTGGCAATCATACTTTGTTTAAAGGGACGAATCCCACTTATCATTTATAAATGAGGCTGAAATAGTAGTAGAAAGTGTTATGAACGAACGTTTAGATATTTTAGTGTTATTATGTTGTGTGCTTCCACATGCAAAACTCACTACCGCAATGCTAAGCTGTTTGTTTTGCTATTTGGTTTCTACTGTGTTGCTATATTATTAGCATTTTTATTTTCATTTAGATTAGTTTTTGTTAGTTTTTAACCTAATCCTTGTTTTTTTTTATACCATATTTTAGGGCTGCCAATGTTGGGCCAACTGGTGTCATTTAAAAATGTTTTAAAGTGTTAAATTTATCATGTTTATTATCAGGTTTTAAGTTTTATAAACTTTATTTTAAGTTTTACTTGTACCAAAAAGACATTTTGTTTGTATTTTAATTTGTTTTGAAGTCATAGTTTAGTTTCGATTTTACCAGTTATGTAAGTTTATACATGTTAATGTTTTCATTAAGTTTATGACGTTAATAACACTGGTTCACCTCCCAGCATCTTTAATGTTCCATCCCGGTCTCATGGGAAAACTTGATTATGAATATGTATGATTTGAGCCGTACAAAACCGTACACATTTTAGAAAAATATCTAAACACGAAGGTCCATTCCTAAACCTAACCCTCAGTAGGGTGCAAGCAGATAGTATGAATATGTACAAATGTGCCACTTATAGTTATAACTGCCACGACAGTGTGTTTTGTATATTATTTTCTCTAGATGCGAACACTCTGTTTCATTGCTGAAGTTGGGTAGACATAACAAAAACGACTCAAGGTCTGTGTAGTTTAAACAAACTGAGTTTTATTGAAACTGTTCACTTTGCTTCCAATGCTACATCCGTCCCCACAGAGTCTGGTGAAACTGTTATTAGGTTTCTGAGGCAAACAAAAATGTCAGCACTGTTCTTTTACCCATGAACACTGCCCTTTATTAACAGACAGGTAAATGGCCTCTGTGTATCTGACACTAGCAATTTTGGTTAACCACAGGAGGTTTCTTTAGAATTTGTTCATGTTTATAAAGGCCTTCAACCTTATTTTCGAGAGAGATGAAGATCAGAAATCCTCCTCCTCACATTCCTGCTCTTTGATAGCGGAATACAGCCGAGGCCGGGAAACCTGAACATTAATTAAACTAAAATAACAGTGCGAGCCGTCTGCATCTCTGTTAAATGAGCAGGAAAGGAATTTGATTCATGTTTAATCTTGCAAACTCATTTGAAGGTGGAGAGAGAAGACAGAGACAGCGATGAGGTCTCGAAACGGTGCCAAGAGGGGCAAACAATAACCGCTCCAGGTTTGGGTCACTCCAGGGTAGTTTACATGAAAACATGGCTCGGCATTGTTTTGCCTTTGTTCGCTAATTATATGGTTTTGTTTAAGATGTAATGTTTTCAGGCATTTTGTGATAACGAATATCGGCCTTTCACTTACAAGTTTGTGCAAATTGTAAAGGAATTGTCTGGTTTAAATAGTTCTGTGCTGCAACAGAAAACAATTGGAAACCGCTCTGATTGTCAAGAGAAACAAACGTCTGTTTACGTTAGCTTACAATGGAAGTCTTTCCAATGAGCTTAAATTGGAAATATGTTGCCCATATTTTCGTTGAAGAGCTTATATTGTGTTTTGGGGTGAGAATGCGTTGTTGTAACTGTGGAACTACCGTTCTGAGTGAAACTTTGCTGGATGTGTACTTTCTTTTGGGTGGAGTTTGCTCAATGTAAACAGTCATTTGTGGGTAGTTATGTCCCATTTGATATCCTTACACATATTGTGAATGCAAATCATACCTGGCTTTTACCGGTTTCACATGAACATGACAGTAGTGAAAGATTAAACGATAAGTTTGTTATTTTACAATTAAAGCCATGTTTTAAGATCGTTTCTGATGAAATCGAATGGTTAGGATTGTTTTTTTTTAGACAAACGCTGCTGTCATGAGAATTTTCAGATTCTGTGGTTGCACCCCCACACCTTTGCAATGGTAGCAAAGGTTCACAGGAACAATCCTTCATAAAACGCATAAAAATCTGGGGTGTTCACTGATATGCTCACACAAAAATCGCTGCAAAAGATTCTTTTCAACAGGTTTTATTGTAGTTTTTGTACAACTCCATTGACTTGTATTGTATGTTTTCTGTGATGTACGGTATTACTCCGCCGCCGGAAACGGAAATGGGGTTATTTGTATTCTTTCTGTAGTCTTATGCAGTCGCGGTATCGTAGGCTACACTATACAAGTGGTTTGCTTGCAATTGGCAAAAGTGCATTATCGCCACCAACTGGGCTGGAGTGTCTATTAGGCCGTGTGTCCACCAAAGCGTTTTTCCACGCGCCTGGCGTATGTTTTCAATTGTTTTCAATGGGAGCGCCGCATTTTTTAAATGCCATGAGCGTAACGAGGCACTGAGCGTTTTTTTTTTTTACGCTGAAGCGCCGAGCGCCCAGCGTTTTTTACTGGTCGCTGGGAGTTGAACAAGGTTCAACTTTGGATAAAAAGCAGCGCTCATCACTGTCACTTTTTACCCAGCCGTCCAATCACAGTGGAGGAGGGGCGGGACTAATACCACACTGACCAACTGTCATAACATTCAAACTGCTGCGGATATTCTGTATCATAGCAACGAAACGTCTCAACGGAAAAAACGCTGCGCTGCCAAAACGCTCTCAAGCGCCCAAAGCACGGCGTCTTCAGCAGAGCATCTAGCGTTTTCAGCTGGCTAACGACACATGGCCTTATTCAAGCTCTTATTCAAACGGAAGAATGTACGGTTGTGAGGCGTTCAGAAAAATAGGTCTACAGTTTTACAACGAATGGTAAAACACCTATTGTAAAGCATCTTTTGTAGCGATTTTTGTATGAGCATATTTGTGAACACCCCAGAAAATCTGTGAGTTTCACATGTTTGTAAACTAAAGTTTTATGCGTTTTTATGAAAGATTGTTCCTGTGCACCTATGCTCCCATAGTATCCGAAAATTCTCGTGACAGCAGCATTTGTCTAAAAAAAAATCTTTACCGCTCTATTTCATCAGAAACGATCTTAAGGAATTGTAAAATACCGAACTTGTCCTTTAAATATAAACTTACCACAGGGCAATAAGTTTCACATTACTTTTTACAATACATATCGTTTCGAAGCAGCTTTACCGAAATTAAATGTTTTGACGTTGCAAGTCCCCATGTGGTGAAAATCAAGGTTTTAATGTTGTTGATATGTCTATGTGGTGTTTTTAATATGCTTTAACCCTCTGAGGACCAAGGTGTATTTGGGGGCCTTGAGATGTTCTGACATGCCCTTCTGTATTTTTTCAGCTGCTTATAAACATTAATGGCACAGGTGAAATTACACTATATTTAGCAGAAACAGGGCAACCATAATATATGGGCAACATGTTTGTAAATGTTTGTATTTTTGAGAGAATATTGTTTATGCGTGGATATTGTAAAAACTAAAAATGAAAGTTTCTGAAATAAGGCAAACCATGACAAACCATGTGTAAATTTGAGTGTTTATCTCACAATCCTGACTGTATTTCTCAGAATTGCGAGATATACAGTAAAGTCGCAATTGCATGTTCTAAAGTCATAATTGTGAGATATAAACTCGCATTTGCGAGTTCGAAATTCTGGCTTTTTCTCAGAATTGCATGTTTATACCTCACAATTCTGACTTTATATCTCGCAATTCTGAGACAAAAAGTCGCAATTATCTTTCAAAATGTTTTATTCTGTGGCGGAAACAAGCTTCCATAGATTTCCTTCGTAAGTACTTTAGTAATTTTCATTAAAATTTTTGACAAATCGTTGAGAAATTACTGTCTGTTTGACGTATATAATGTTTAACTCGTCTTGAACCCCAAACATTCCTTTAATTGAGTGGATTTTCCTGTAAAACTCATGGAGCTACGCCTCACACATATAGCTTTCCCGGTGCAGTGGAGGCAACTTGGAACATAAATCACTGGCCTTTCTTTTTCTTTCTTTTTTTTTTTTTCAAGAAACGCCTTTTAGGTGCTTGTCTGAAAATGGTATTTCCCTTAGGCAATATACTACTGAGATCTTAACCATTAACTCCACCTGTGGTCTCCAGAAATGTCACAGATGTTTGATGATGCCTTCTGTGAAGATGAATTCTGCTCGTTCCGAAAATGATCAGTCTTCACGCAACTTCCTCAAACTCAACAGAAATTCGAAGCGCTCTTGAAGTGACTCTTTGTAGATTTTTCTAAGCCTCTTTAAGAATGCGAACTCTCGCCCAGGATTAAATGGCTGTTTGTTCAGACAGATTGCTGGTTGGGAAGTCCAGACAGGTTGGGTAGTCATCAAGGTGCGTTTTTTAAACGACTAGGCCTGACCTGTGAGCTCAGGTGAAGTGGAGGTCCCATTCTCAGGGGTTTGATTTAGACCGACGGATCAGACGCAATCCAGATCCGTGATTCTCCGGGCTGGGATGTCGGAAGGGGAACCTGTTCGTGTGTAACACGACACACTTTCCGTTCCATCCTGACCCTATTCTGCCGTACATAAAAGATGTCTTTGTCCTTGACACTAAGGAGTTAGAAAAGCATCTATTTCAGCCAACGGCCAAAAAGTGTGACATTACATGTGTCCAACGCTGACCGACTCCACGTTTTTAGAAATATACTCCAAAGACCGTCAATGCCCCGCATTTAAGGATTATAAGGGAAATTAAAGTTCTTTTCGCTTTCAAAGACTTTCCTGTTTTCACTCAGCGTGCATGAACTAGCACACGCTTTTCTACAATGGCCAGCCTGTAATTCAATAGCATTGTTAATACCAGTGAACGACAATGCCACTATATAATGGAAGCATGTATTTGATGGCAAACTTTGCTGTTTGAGCAATATGCTCTTGCTGTTGGGGATTTTTTTGGATGTTTTTATGGGAAAAGGCTCAGGAAATGTGATACTTGGGTGGCCACCAATACATTTTAACCTGTGCATTTTGAGTAATATGATATTACATCACTCAGATCAGGAAATTGCCCGTATTCATGAAACACAAGCAAAAATAATTGATTTCAATGCAATGTTTTGGTTTTACAAACAGTTTAGCTGCACAAATTCGTTCCGCTCGTGTTTCATGATTGAGAACCAATCAGGGTTCAAAATAAAAACCATTCAGTCAGGGTTTATTTTCTAAAAAATAGTAATTGTTTTAATAAACCAGTTTAGATTAAAATTTGGATGTTGATCACATGTTATTGGATATTACCGGTACATTTATGCGAGACCTGTATGCAAGAAATTATATTTTTATTAGTACTGGGCAACGATTGATCGCATCCAAATTTGTGTTTACATAATATATGTGTGTATTGTGTATAATTATTTTGTATATTTATGAGAAATTTCTCAATTATGTATAAACTATTTATATTTAATATAAATTATGTATATACACAATAAACATGCAAATATTTCTTATATATATATATATATATATATATATATTTAAGAAACATGCAAATATTTCTAAAATATATACATGCATATGTGTGTATTCATATATACAAAATTCTACACATTACACACACATAGGCCTATATCATGTAACTCAAACCTTTATTTTGGAAGCGGTTAAACAATAATTTTTGTCCAGCACTATTTTATTTATATATATATTAGTATCCAATGGAGTTATTACGAATTGGTAAAAAATTTAAATTCTTTTAATTCTTTAAAATAACATTTCATTTTTTAACTTGCTTACACTGTTGAAATATAACTGTTTTTTTATCAAATTCGACCAACTACTTTTGCCTTGCAGAGTAAAAAAGTTAATTTTGGACACTGGAACCAATATGTTGTACTGAGTTATTTATTTATTTTATTTTTTGGAAATGTATACCGAGTTGAAATTGAACTTTCACAGGCTTGTTTTCACCCATGTCAAATGAAATGTCGTCAACCCTTGCACCTGTCTTTAAGGCAAAATCTGAGCAAGTCGACGACATGGACATACTTGAAATGTCATTTTAGCCACTAACGATTAAAAGTTGTAGTTTAACCAAAATCACGAGAGGCCTGCAGGGTGATTTGCGTTTTAGTCTTGGCTTTTTGAGATGCACTTTGTACTTTTTTTGAACCTTCAGGCTAAGCTTAGAAATCCTAGATGTATTGAATTTGTCTTGTCGTTGAGAGGTGTCAAGCCACCATTTTAGAAGGGGGGGGGGGGGGGGTTGGTTTCACCTCCCCCTGATTATACAGCCAATATAACCATTTCGCTCACGACCTTTCGCACCTCACAACGACGCTTGAAAACAAAAAGCTCTTCTCTACTTTGAACGTTCACTCTTAAACATGAAGTCGCCCTCTCAAATTACATTTACATTAAAGCAGGTTGTGTTTCATGATAGAGGCAGATATTCTCACACAATGCTATTCTCTGTTCTGTTGGTAATCCGTGTTATTTGGAAAAATGATCTGTGCCCCGCTGTAACCTTGGCCAGGCCTGGTATTTTATTTATCTCTCTTTTCTAATGATAAGCTGGTTTAGTAAGCTTGAAGTGCAGGGGTCACTGCAGGAGACATGACATTTTCTTCATTTTCATTATATTGAAAAGTATTCTTTAAAATAAATAATCTCATTTAAACTTAGTTGACTGTGATAAGCACTTTTTCTCGCAACTCATTGAACTTAAAATGTGAAAACAGGTGGGCTTGTGTGTTAGGATCGATTTATCTATTTCTTGTAGTCAGATGGATGTGTTATAACAGGAAGTCCTGTGTACTAAAGATCTTTGATCCTTACTTGTCTCCTAGTGTTTTAGTGTTTATATATGTGATTTATGCTCGTGATCTGCTCTAGGGTTTTGGGGTAAAACAGATCATGGGTAATAACCTCTGTTTTGCTCAATGACTGTTACTTAAAAAGGGTCAAGGAGGTCACATCTGGCCTGAGCCGTTCAGTTTAATGACTATAGGGCCAGTGTCTTATCATTACTGACACTCAAGTGCTTAAGAGAGGTCATCTGGGTTTTAGAACACGCACACACACACACACACACACACACACATTACCTGAACCACACAGAGAGAGAGAGACTGTTTACAAAAAAAGTGCTGAATTCATCTTTCATGAAAAGAAAAAAAGTTTTGCTTTGACCTTAAAAATAATATCTATTTGGGTTATTCTCTCTCTCTCTCAAAAAAAAAAAAAATTAAAAAAAAAATAATAATAATTTAACAATAAATTATTATACATTTTAAATTATATTTAAATTTAATAAAAAAATTATAAATGATTTAATAATTTCTTTTATACATTAAATTGATCTTAAGTTAGTTTGGAATATAAAACAGAAAAAATATGCATAAAAACTTTAAAAACAAATAGAATGACTATAAACACGTTTATTTAAAATGAATTAAATTAAATTAAAAACAAGATCAAATCTAAAAAAAACAAAAAAAAAAAACCTGAATATAATAGTTTAGTAATATTTATCATAAACATAGTTAAAAAAGATTGTATGTTAAAGAATATGTTCAGGCTATATTTATACCTATAATTTTAAAATAAAATATAAAAAAACAAGAAATAACAAGAAATGCTGCTTAAAGAAAACAAACCCTATTTTTAAAACATTAAGAAGGTCGTATTTGTCACTATTAACCAAATGTAACCCTTAATTCTCAATACTGTGATGTTAAAAATATCATTGTTATGCAGATGTTTTAATACATAATGGTGGTATTTGTTCGAATTTAGGTGAAATGATTTTCATTACAGTATTGGAGTTATGAGAATGTGTTTTTTTTCACAATAATCATAATTTGGGGCGTGATCAGTTTTTTTAAAATGTATTGATTAATTGTAACTCTTTCATAGTGCCTTTTTGCTATTGCTGACCTCTTTATTTACAATTCTGTGTTCATGTTACGGAAGTGTCCTGTGTTCTCTTTAATGCAAATAACCTTCTTAAAAGGAGAGGGGGAGGTACAGCGTTTTCCATGTCAACAGGCTCCTCTTGCATGAATGCGGGTCGTCGGCGCTGGTGACCCATTATCCACACTATTCCTAGGTGTTGCGGACTCGTCGGGGTGTCTCGGTTCACAAAGCTGTTAATGGACTGACAAGACAATGCATGCAGCCTGGAAGGGTTTCTATGGTCTTGGTGCATTTACATTGGCCATGAACTTTGGGGTGTGGGGAGTTTTGTTGACTGTCTAGAGGCTCTCCTTTAGTATGTTAAAAGGAGTCACCTCTGTGTTAATCGTTTGTTGTGGAACGTTAGGCGGTCGGAAATTAAATGCACTTTATTTTTGACCGAAACAGTTTGTTGTCTTTAATCTTTCACCTAAATGTAATAGATTTTCTGCACCTTAAACAACTTTTCTTTTCTGCTGATGTAATCAGGGCTGTGTGGGCGGGGAAACTTAATATTAGCCAATAATATTGTAGCCTTACATGCATGTTCCAATCGAGTAAAATGAAGCATCAAATCACATTTCATGCCTTTAAATGAGAAGATAGTAACAAATTGCTTTACTAATTTTATTTATTTTCTCCAACAACCAGTCAAATGAACTCTTTGCTTGTTCTTTATACTGTATATTAGTAGTTGCTCTTTCAAATGTCATGGCTGTGTCGTTTCTTTGTCCTGTCTGGTCAAAGGGTGCAGATTAAAGGACACTTAGTCATCTTTGTGATGTTCAAGTGACATCAAGACATCAAGTGTTTCCTACTTGATCGCTTTGTCCCAGTTGTTTCATTTATCTGTCATCTACTGTATATCAAATTTTCTGTAAAGAAGTAAAAAGTCCATTGAGACACAATAATAGAATATAGATGCAAAATGAATGCAGATTGCAGCTCGAATAATTTGGTTTTGGAAGAATTTTGACGAAAAAATTAAAAACGCAGATTTTTACTTATCTTAAAACATTCTTCAGTGAATTACAGTTTAAGACATCACTGACATCAGTTTTGGGACTCAAAGACACAAGACTTCTTTTGTTCTTCATTTAATCGAATTACTGGAGAATTGAGATATTAAAGAGTTTTCTTTTGTGACAATATATAACTGTGGATTGTACTTTAAATTAATTTTTTTTAAACCCATAGTGTCACAACATGGAGGAAACTGTGTTTGCACAGAAGGTGTGCTGTTTATCTTGGGTTTATTTTACCACAATGCTCCTGTGGACTTCGATTTGACTAATATTCACGTTATGTTGTGGTTTTATTTTATTTTTTTTTGCGGATTTGCAGATGGGTAATTGGTGCATAGCCAATTCGTATGTCATTAAGATATTACGTTAACATTTAGATTTAGAATGTATATTGTAAGTGGTCAACATTATGTTTTCACTCATTTATTATTAAATGGTCCTACGATAAATACGTTTTATATTAAATATTTATTTTCTCGCAATTAATATGACGTCATATACAGTTATTTAATCATTTAAAAGAAAAAAAGCAATATACACTATATACAAATACCAAATAAAGTAACAAAAAATGATAAAAGAAACAATAAATTGAGAAAACTGAGATATTTCATCAAGGCACGATGTTTTATTAATGTGCACACTAACTGCAAGAATAAATGCATTATTATTACCATGATGATAGTACCGTGTATTGCATGCCAACCTCTCTCTCTCTCTCTCTCTCTCTCTCTCTCTCTCTTTCTCTCTCTCTCTTTGTTGTTCTTTACTAAATCAAGCATGTGTCAGCATCCTGTTATCCTCCTTACAAACCCGCCCACACACACACACAGACTCTCAGGACAGTGTCATGGTGACTGTTGTGCTCTCTTAGTCATTTGGCTCAGTTGCTCTGTGTTGGCTCTGAATCACACCGCAGTGAAATGTTGCCGTGCAGTTCTCAAATCGTTTTCATTGTGAGAAAATCTTACTTTGACTCATCAGGATTTTTGTGAACTTGCCTTCTCGCAATTTAGCTTGGGAACGTTTTATTAATTGTAATTAGTTGATGTATGTGTAATGATTTAATTAAGAGACCTCAGTAGCCAAATATATATAATTATAGTATACTGTATTGTTATGTTGCACTTTATTAAATCTACATGCAAATCTCAGTCAGTTCTATTGGTCATTGTAGTACACTTTTAGACCTTACCAGGTTTTTTACAGTAAAATACTGGCAACACTGTTGCCAGTAATTTACTGTAAAAATGCACTAAAACTCAAGTTAACTAAAAAATACAACTTATTAGTTTTAGTGCATTTTTACAACACTGTTGCCAGTAATTTACTGTAAAAATGCACTAAAACTCAAGTTAACTAAAAAATACAACTTATTAGTTTTAGTGCATTTTTACAACACTGTTGCCAGTAATTTACTGTAAAAATGCACTAAAACTCAAGTTAACTAAAAAATACAACTTATTAGTTTTAGTGCATTTTTACAACACTGTTGCCAGTAATTTACTGTAAAAATGCACTAAAACTCAAGTTAACTAAAACTTATTAGTTTTAGTGCATTTTTACAACACTGTTGCCAGTAATTTACTGTAAAAATGCACTAAAACTCAAGTTAACTAAAAAATACAACTTATTAGTTTTAGTGCATTTTTACAACACTGTTGCCAGTAATTTACTGTAAAAATGCACTAAAACTCAAGTTAACTAAAAAATACAACTTATTAGTTTTAGTGCATTTTTACAACACTGTTGCCAGTAATTTACTGTAAAAATGCACTAAAACTCAAGTTAACTAAAAAATACAACTTATTAGTTTTAGTGCATTTTTACAACACTGTTGCCAGTAATTTACTGTAAAAATGCACTAAAACTCAAGTTAACTAAAACTTATTAGTTTTAGTGCATTTTTACAACACTGTTGCCAGTAATTTACTGTAAAAATGCACTAAAACTCAAGTTAACTAAAACTTATTAGTTTTAGTGCATTTTTACAACACTGTTGCCAGTAATTTACTGTAAAAATGCACTAAAACTCAAGTTAACTAAAAAATACAACTTATTAGTTTTAGTGCATTTTTACAACAGTGTTGCCAGTATTTTACTGTAAAAACCTGGTAAGGTCTAACAGTGTAGACATGAAAGTGTTAATAGGTTTTTGCATAGGTCACATGATCATGGTGGACAGGTCATGGGATTATGTAGGAATGGGAATATCAGTCACCTGTTCACTGATTTAGATACGGAGGGGGGATTACCATCAAGAAATATCAGTCTGTGCAATAAAGTAAAGCTTTTGCCTCAAATGCATTTTATTTTTGCATCACAAATGCATTTAGTCCATTTTAGTCACTCAGGTACTTTTTTGTTGTTGTTGTTGTTGTTGTTGCAAGGACTGAGTAGCCACTATAGTTAGATTAAGTGTTAAAGTATTTATTCCAGTTTTATCTACTAAACATCATTTACACTAGTCTAAGTATATTTTATGTTTAGTGAACTCTGTCATGCGAATAAACGTGATTTCTAGTCACGTTTTAATCTGGTCATTCCTGTTGTATGGGATAAAAATAGGAAGAAATCGGATGAGGGTGAGTTGTGAATGAGATATTAGATCCCTAAGGAGGAGCGGACAGCACGGCAGGAGTTAACCTGTTCATTCAGTCGAGGTTAGCACCGGCGATCTGTGACAACACGGCCAAAACCTGTAATACACCCATTCTGAACAATCCTGTGTTTCAAAACCTGAAAACAAAGTATTTTTGTGCACTTAGCTTTTTTTGAGTATCATTGGTACAATTTGAACAATCAAATGGCTAAAATGCTGGGTTTACTCTGTTCTTAATACTCCGTTAAGAGAGAATTGCTGTCCAAAACATTGGTTACACTATGTTTTAAGGTGCCATTGTTACACTGATTAACAACATGTACTTACTAAAAGGTTAGGGTAGGATTAGGATTTGGTTAAGGGTTAGTTGCATGTAACTATGCATAATTTACCCTTATTACTTTGGGAAGGACATGTAACATACAGTATGTAACAAGTACACTGTAAAATAAAGTGTTTTTAAGAGTTGTGACACACACAAAAAGGCCAATGCTTCACAATAAAGACATTAGAACCCCTGGCCTCTCTGTTAAAAAATAAATAAAAATGAATTGAATGGGAATTTTTTTTTTTTTCGGTCTGAACAGATGTATTAACTGCCGTTTATTTTTTATTAAAATTTAAAATGTTTATTAGATTGTTTTTGTGAGAACGAAAACAAAGTGTGTCAGAGGGCTCAATCTCAGAATGACCACAAGTGGTGCTATAGTGCATTAACATAAAATTGACATCTTCTCCTAGTCAGTTTTTTCGGTAACACTTTACAATACGGGTGCACTAATATGCATTAATTCATACTTAACTAATAAACAAATAATAATGAGTTGATGTATAACTCATGAAGAACTAAACCATTAATTAATGATTACTCCATCAGCAACTAATAAAGAGTCAATATGATTAATAGATTAAGTACTACATGAATTGCTATTAATTCAATGTGTCATTATTAATTCCTTAACATATTATATTCCTTAACTAATAGTGTAAATTAATGTGTTAATTACCACAATTAGCCAAGCTATGCACTTCAACTTCCAGTTGTCTGATTTAATTAATCATTAGCTAATGATTTGCAAAGGTATCATTATGTTATGACTTTACTTGTTGGGGCACATCATTATTAACTAGTCATTTAGTAATTGTAGTAATTTCCACATGAATTTGCAGTAACAATTAAGTAATTAATCATGTATTAATGCATATTAGTATACCTGACATATTATCTGGAAGTTGTAATACAAGGCTTTGGCTCATTCTGGTAATTAACATATAAATTAACACTATTAGTTAAAAAAATGAGTTATTATGGAATTAATCCACAATTACATATTTAATTAACAATTAAACAATTCATGTATGAACTAATACATTAACTTTAGACTCTTAATTAGTTCCTAATGTGGTAATCATTAATGAATAGCTTAAATAATCATTAGTTAAAGTGTCATAAAGTGTTACCATTTTTTCTTACAGGCCAACTTTTTAAAAACAGAATCTTTCTGAGAAAGTTAAATAAACCTAGCTATATATTAAGCTATTATAGCGATAATAAGCTAAGCTACAGATATTTAAAGTTAACTCTATCGCCCCCTTGAGTACTGAAGTTTGTTACCACTACAGCAACTGCAAAACTCACATAAGTGTGTTCTTTGGTATTGATGTAGTGTACGTGTAGTGCGTTTCCGACTTAGTAGCTTAAAGATAGTTAAGTTTTGTCTTCAAAGTCACCAACCCATGTACCTCCTCATGATTCTTAGTGCCAAGTGTATCGGTTGCAATGTCATAAGATCTCTCTCTCTTTCTCTCTTTCTCTCATTCTCTCATTCTGGCTCTTGCCACAGCGGTGTTTGGTTACGGACATTGTTAAGCCTGGTTACTGATAAACAGGGTGCTTAGTTACCAGCCCCCGGATGGTTGGCTCTTTTCAAAAGGAGAAAAAAGCGTTGCCGGGGGAAAGCAGGAACTTGTGTACATTTGAAAAAAAACAGGCGAGTAGGAGGCAATGCGGAGACATTTCCATAGCTGTTACGAGCACACAAGTCAGTATTGGCCCTCTGTTACTCGGTTGCCCTCGGCCTGTTGGGAAAAACCATATAATGCTGCCATGAGAGACATTGAGGAATACGCTTGCAGAATTTTGTGATTTGGGCATGTTGTGCTGTGTATAATTTATTCTTTGTGGTTTATTTGCAGGAGTGACTTGATATATGGTAACATCCTTCTCATTCCTTACATAATATCTGTTGTCTGGCTTGGAAACTATGTAAGATATGAGCCAAAGACTGCACAAGTGTGGTCAAATTCTCAATACTCACTACCTTTTTGTTGTTGTTGTTTTTTAGATAGGAATTGAGTTGACGAATCTTGAATAAAATTATTAATAAATTAATTTAGAAAAGATATAGAGCAATCAGGAAATGAAACAAGGTGTCCCACCTATCTGCAACAACTCCTTTCAGAGTCTTTCTGAACTGGGGACGCATCAACAATGAAAGCTCTGCATGTAGCACAACTGCGGCAAAATAGAACAAGGAACAATATATCGGTTTACTGTTAAAGGATTAGTTCACTTCAGAATTAAAACCTTAAACCTGTTAAACTGGACTCCACTGAAGTCCATTATATGAAGAGGAATCCTGGAATGTTTCCTCAAAAACCTTAATTTATTTTCGACTGAAGAAAGAAAGACATGAACATCTTGGATGACGTGGGCGTGAGTAAATAATCAGGAAATTTTAATTCTGAAGTGAACTAATCCTTTTTCAGGACCGTTATTAGTGTGTTCTGGGTGGTTGCTTACTCTTCCCAGTCAACAACCTCTCCACATCAACTCTCTTCTCTGATATGCTTGTCTCTAGATATTTAATGGACTTCTTTTCCAAGTAAATCGGTGCGATTGACCGTTGGCGACAGAATGTAGGCGTGTCAAGCGACAAAAGTTGAGAATTTTCAAATTGATGCAAATGAGAAGCGATTTTCGCGAGCGACAACCAATAGGAAAGAAGACTTTCAGTGGAGCTCACGTCACCGTCTCGAGTGCAGGCAAGACAGAAAGAAAGAGTTTGAGGACGATTTCACTGTTTTATATGATTTGACTGTAATAAAATGATGCATGGAAAAGAAACTGTCGACAGTCTCAGTGAGTTTAATTCATACATTTAACGTTATAGTTCGAGTGTTGTAATTTTATGATGCACGTTTAGCACTGCTGCAGTTCATTTTACAATTTCCCCTGCATTACGTTGACTATTAGGGACAAGAAAATGGATTATTTGTCAAATTCGAATGACGTTTTTATAATTTGTGACAGTAGATCGTTGATCTAGTAAATGATTTAATCCACTGAACACAGCTGTGGAGATATAAAAAACACTCTCCCAACAGCATATGGTTTCTTTTTAGCCTTAAAAGTCATTTATTCCCAGTCAAATTAAAATTGTAAATCACTTGTGATGGTCTTTTGTATAGATATGGCCAGACGTGCAGTCTACCAATAACATCAGAGCGACAGCACTACGAACGCCCACAAGCGACATCACAGTACAGAGCCTAGCGACAAAATCGTCTTCAGTCATTCACAATCAAAATGACTTATGGGACACTTTTTAAAGAGAAAAATAAAAGTATAATATAATATATAGCAATTTACGGAAAAAAAAAAGACTCTTGTGATCTTATTTTAATTAATAGTTCCAAACGATGAGTTGCCGGTTTGAATCTAGCAGAAAGAGAATTTCTTTCATATGTAAATATACATATAATTGTATACATATAATTGCTTAGAAAAGCAACAATCTCCCCTCATTAAGCCACAAATGTTGGGGTATCAGTCAAGTCTGTAGTACAAATGATGTGGAATGAGTTAACAGCCTAAGGCTTATGGGTTTGTATAAATCGCTAACCGTAAGAATGTTTTTTATTTTTTACAATTAATGACCACTATTAACAGTTCCAAAACAAATCATATAGACATATCTTAGTCTGTTTATATACTTTTTTGAATTGTCCATTATATTTATCAGATTGACATGATATCCCTGGTGATGTCTTAAAACTGCCGTAAACCCAATTCACCAATTCGCCCTGAGGCTCACTCTCAGGTTTTTGATGTTTTAATTGAGTTTTAGCTTGGCCTTTTTCACTCTTTTTTTTTTTTTTATCTGGTACTTTACTCCTGTGGAGCGCCGTAAACCCAATTTAACATGATAGCAGCGATCTGAGCCCCTCACACCCCAGTTTTACCACCCCTCTGAGAGGAGAACAAAGATTTCAACACAAGGGTTTTGAGTGGGGGGATCTGGGTGGATTAAGGCCCAGAAGAGGCTCTACAGGGCAAGCCAGGTGCACTTTATTTTTCACTAGACCACAGCGGACCGCTCCAGAATCTTTCCTTGCAGACATATTCCGCTTGTTTGAGACTTTATTAGGCCAGTCGGATGATTTTACGGGAAGACTATCTTGCTAATTAGGCTCAGTAGTGGCATGTTGGAGGTGCTGAAGGGTGATTTGTGATTTTTGTAATACGCTGAGAAGAAATGCAGATAACCAAAGAGAGAGAGAAACCAAAATGCCTTCATAATTGTCCTTTCAAGCCCACTTGGGCTGTTTACATCCAAACGCATGAGGAAAATACAGGTGTAAATGGGTCTAAAACATTTTGAGTAACGTCCTTCCGTAAGGTCAGATGCATTTGCATAGCGACAAGAGTCCACCTACTCTCTGCCTACTGACCTAATACGTAATCATTGTGGGATGTGTTGTGAGAAATCACACACAAACAAGCCATTCAAACTTTCCCAATCGCATGTAAACCACCTAACATACAGTAGGTTTGTTCAGTCAATACTATTTGTCTATACTATTTTGCACACGGCACTGTTATGAGAGTAATGTAGAGTGTGACAAAATAAGAGACAACAGAAGATCAGGTGTAAACAGGGATTTTAAAGGGATAGTTCACTTTGAAATTGATTGTTGGTATGTTTTATCTTACCTCAACGACATCCAAGATGTAGGTGTCTTTGTTTCCACAGTATTTTCAATTTTGATATTTTTAGGTCAAACCGTTCTTGTCTGTCAGTCATATAATGGAGGTATATGGGGTCCTCCTCAAAGAGCATGCACAGAGAAGTCCAAATTAAACATGATTTTATGACTCGTAAATGTAAGTACACATTGATGGCCTAAGAAATGAGCAGTTTGTGTGAGAAAACGAACAGTATTTATATCGTTTTTACCGATATAAGCATCAGAAAGCACCGGAAGTGAACTCATGAAGTCATTAAATCATGTTTAATTTGGACTTCTCTGCATGCTCTTTGAGGATAAACCTTAAACCTCCATTATATGACTGACAGACAAGAACGGTTTGACCTAAAAATTTCAAAACTGAAAATACTGTGGAAACAAAGACACATCTTGGATGCCCTTGAGGTAAGCTAAAACATATCAAAAATTCATTTCAAAGTGAACTATCCCTTTTAGGATTTGCTACTTTTCTACTTCACTTAAAATATAGACAAACCCAACTGTTGGGTTTGACCCGAAACCACCAAGGATTTTTTAGATTGTTGCTCGTTAGATCGTTTGCAGGTGGTATGAGGAGGATGGGCAAGAATTCGCGTAATCTCACAAACATCCATTACGAAATTACGCCATCATTCACTCATTTATGAGCTCTGTCTGGCTCTCATCCTTATTGGGGGTTCCACTGTTTTGAGGACCAGGAAGATGAGAGCATTCCTTACACTTCTAATACACTCCTCTCTGCTCTGTTCTTCCTTCTGGTGGATTCCTTGAGTAGGGCTATAAATCACTCAAGTGTTTGGCTCAGTTAAGGTTTGAAGACTTTTGCCCTGTCACCGAAAGACAAAAAGACGGTTTTCTTTTGAGGTGAATTATTGCTTCTGTTCATTGTAAAGTGCGCTTGAAGTTGGGCCGTGTTGCCACATGTTGTCTTCAACCTGTGTGAGGAGTTTCATCAAACGGAGAATGAATCGTTGGAAACTAGGGGGTGTGAACTAGAACAACAAGAATTCTGCTCGCAGTTATTGCGATCATCACCGTCAGCTCTTTTCTTTACAGGTTAAAGATTTACAGTGCAAAAACTCCCTCGTTTAATAAAGGAGTGTCTTTGGCAGAATATATTAATATGGTAGAATATACTGGAAATTGTTTTAAACAATTCACAGAGATTAAATCAAGTCTGTACTCTATATATGTAAAAACTGACCAGTCATTGGATGTTAAAGCAGCTCTTCAACTTTTACTTTCAACCAAAAACAAAAAAGCCATTTAGGCCGTGTGTCCACCAAAGCGTTTTTAGCCAGCTGAAAACGCTAGACGCTCTGCTGAAGAGACGCCGTGCTTTGGGCGCTTGAGAGCGTTTTGGCAGCGCAGTGTTTTTTCCGTTGAGACGTTTCGTTGCTATGATACAGAATACCCGCAGCACACTTTGAATGTTGACAGTTGGTCGGTGTGGTATTAGTCCCGCCCCTCCTCCACTGTGATTGGACGGCTGGGTAAAATGTGACAGTGATGAGCGCTGCGTTTTATCCAAAGTTGAACATTTTTCAACTCCCAGCGACCAGTAAAAACACCGGGCGCTCGGCGCTTCAGCGTGAAAAAAAAAACGCTCTGCGCCTCGGTACGCTCATGGCGTTTAAAAAACGCGGCGCTCCCATTGAAAACAATTGAAAACATACGCCAGGCGCGTGGAAAAACGCTTTGGTGGACACACGGCCTTAGACTTGCTGGCCAACTTTTTTAGTATCCATAAGACGTCTTCAGTACTGGTAATTTTGGCATCCTTAATTCTTGGATATGTTGTTTGTCGCTTTTTTCATTCTGAGCCTTGCAAAACAGGTCTTTATATCACATTTGATCATCACGTTGTACAGTGGTAACTGAAAATATCTTCAGATTTGAATTACACTGCTCTCCTCTGACAATGTCGTTTCCATTTTTTGCATATTCCTTACTCAAACACTTGTTAGCATCCCGTGATACATGGGTTATTATCAGTTACTTGCCCACAGAGCTCGCAGGAACAAAGGAACGTGTTCATGTCCACTGCAGACAGAGCCAGAGCCTTGTCAGTATCTGAGCACTCGACTGCAGACGGACGCTCTGATAAACACAAGTACCTGGCTGCTAAATCACCTTTAGATATGAGAATCCCATAGTATCACTTGCAGACATTTGCATTTCCACATATCAACATAATTATCTTTGCATTATTATTATTATTATTAGTTGTAGTAGTTGTTGCATTACTGTAATATACTGTATTGTAAAACGGTTATTTTCAATCCTGGATTGTGATTGGTCAATAGCTATGCTTTATTCATGATAAAACATGGCTATGACCGCTTCACACAACGGTTCTATTTATCACTGCGCAACACTGCAGTTCCTATGTTGTTTTTATTCGAGCTTCCCTGCATATTACACATTGGAACGTTGTTGCTGTTCACGGTCAGGGACTATTTTTTTTCTAGCGGATGGAAGGCTTTTAGTGATTTTACTTTATGAAAGTTGCACTAATACATAATTTTTTTACTTTCTACTTTATTGTGTGCTGTCCGTTTTCTAAAAGCAATAAGGTACTCGAGGCAAGTGCTGTATCGTGAATAAGTAACGGCTGAAGGGTTGCAACGCCCTTCAGCCATTACTTATTCATGATACAGCACAGCCGCTCGCACCTTATCGCTTAAATAACTTATCCAGAAAAAAATCAACAAACTGGTCACATACAGCATTAGAGCTTTAGGGCCCTATCTTACACCTGGCGCAATGCAGCGCCAATCGCAACGCAGGTGTTTTTTGCTAGTTTCAGCCCGACGCATTTATCATTTTCACGTCCTGCGCTGAATTGTTTAAATAGCAAATGCATTTGCTCATATTTGTTCACCCATGGGCGTGCTGGTCTGAAAACGAGGTGTGTTCAGGCGCATTGTTGGCGTGTTGCTATTTTTTGGAAACAGAAATAGACTGTGCCATTGACCAACTGAAACTGAAAGTCAGTGGCGCAATGTCATTTTTTTTGTTATTTAAAGAGCACGTTAGTAATGTGCACCTATAGGCGAGTGCACAACACACGTATACCCTGCTTATTAAACACACTAGAACGCACTTAATAAAAGGATTAAAATGTAAAAGATTATTATTGAGTACTTAAAGATATGGTGGAATCCAGATTGTCCTGTATGATCTGCTTGCGCACTTTTACCTCGCGCACGAGCAGATCCGTTTGTGCTCTGGAGACGTGTTCAGTCTTTCCAGTTTCCACTATCAAATTCCAAATGAGAGATGAGACTCTGATTGGTTTAACGCACGTTAATCCCAAAACACACCCATTACTCATTAAGAGAATAGGGACAACCCTTTTAGACCATTCGCCAGGATCTACATTTTTCCCGCCGTTAAGCAAAAGTGGATTCGGACACGCCCAAAGTGAACTTTCATCACTTTGATTTAGTTTACACCTTATCATTTATCTCTCTTCCAGACAGCAAATTTCCCTTGCTGAATTACTGATATGACTCTCTGACTCTTTTGTGTTGACGTGCATTGAATTGTTATGATTCAGTCTGATGATTTTACCTCAGAGTCACATCGATGAGTTTATTTTACCTGAGGGCATGTTTGTTTCACCGAATGCCACACTACTGTATCACCTGCTGAGCTTTTCAACAGGCCAGCTGCGTTATTTAATTTTTCAATATCTGATTTCAAATCACAGTCAGCATTCCAGTAATCTGTAGTGCTCTTTGCCAGAAGGAGCAATTCATTCATGGTAGGTGACTGCGCTGGCGTGCGATGTTTTATCAGTAAAGTGAGTCTGGTCAGTGTAAGATACTTAAGAGCTGAATAAGATGGCATTTGAATTAAATTCTCTCAGACGCTGTCTTGACTTGGTTGCCATTTGAATGAGAGTGTTTGGCGACAGCTCTCATGTTGCTAGTCGTTGACCTCTGACACTTTTCTGTCCGAGTTTGTTTTGGTTGTTATGGTCAGGTGAAACCACCTGGTTTGTAGATACCTCTAACTTGGCAGTGATAAGATGGTAATGGCTAGAACAGAATTACTCTTGCAAAGAAAGCACTGGATTGCTGGAATGTGAACGTACTAAGGTCAAATTTGCCCATGGCGGTAGAACTGAGAAACTTTACTGGCTATAATTTTGTTTTATTGACCAATACATTTGTATTTTACATTATTATGTTTAGTTAGGGTTTCACTTAACTTGTCATTCATTCATTCATTCATTCAATTGAACCACCATATTAATTAACCTGAGACCCCAATATTGAACAAATATAAAGAAATAGATCCAAATAAAGTGAATCTGCAGGTGTGCATCTATGGTGTGTATGAGTGAATGACTAAAATAAAATGAAAAAAATTCCAAGAATCTTGAATTTATGATTTTTATCATTTTTTTATGATTTTTTTTTTTAATCTGGAGAACATATGTGAAACATATGTGTTATTTGGATTGAGACTGTTGCTCAACCCTCATTAGATGAAGATTGCATGTCGCTGGCCATCAAACTTTTACTAATTTAATAGAAATGAACATGACACTCGCTTTTAACTCAATAAAGATGGCATTTCCCACTCACAGTGCTTCCAAACCTTTCCACTAATGCACAAAGAGCAGCACTGTGTGCCTTTATCTTGATGTGATCTACTGTCCCGAGGAACAGCTCAGTAAGCACAGTTAGTCAACAATGACTTAGGGACAGATGAAGAATCTAGAAACAATCAAACTATTAGTTATTTAAACATACCCATTAAACATGGTCTGCCTGTTCAACAGTATCTTTTCTCTTCTCCTGGCATGCTAAAAGACAAGAGCAATTGATTGAGTTGACTGTCTCTTCATTTTATTTGTGGTGGGGAAAAAATTAATGGCTTTGAATGTCTTCTTTGGGAATAAGTAATTTTTTTGTCTGTGAGAAATACTTATCCAAAGGGTTTTGTCATGTTGTCATAACATGCTGAACATGTTGAAAACAAGCAGGTAACCTAAGAACAGGTTGGTACAGTGTACCAGAAGGATAATGAGCCTTTTTCCAGCTACTGAAAACCCATTCCAGTAGTCTATCAGACTACAAATCCATTTCAGTAGTTTGGAAGCTAAATCGACTACTAAAAAAATCAGTTCGGTTGAAAATTCTTTCCAGCAGTCTGAATGATAAAGTAACTATTTAATCTATTTCAGTAGTCTGAAAGTGTAAATTAACTCTAGACCGAATACTGAAAATGTATTTCAGTAATCCAAACAGTAGGTCAATTACTGAAGACCCAATTAAATCGTCTGAACATTAGTGAAAATCAATTCAGTCTGACAGCAAAACTAAACTAACTACTGCTAACTACTAAAAATCCATTTCAGTAGTCTGAACACTATACTAACTGATGATGATCCATTTCAGTAGTCTAAACACTAGGCTAACTGATGATGATCCATTTCAGTAGTCTGAACACTAGGCTAACTTATGATGATCCATTTCAGTAGTCTGAACACTAGGCTAACTAATGATGATCCATTTCAGTAGTCTGAACACTAGGCTAACTTACGATGATCCATTTCAGTAGTCCGAACACTAGGCTAACTGATGATGATCCATTTCAGTAGTCTGAACACTAGGCTAACTTATGATGATCCATTTCAGTAGTCCGAACCTTAGGCTAACTGATGATGATCCATTTTAGTTGTCTGAACACTAGGCTAACTGATAATGATCCATTTTAGTAGTCTGAACACTAGGCTAACTGATAATGATCCATTTTAGTAGTCTGAACCTTAGGCTAACTGATGATGATCCATTTCAGTAGTCTGAACACTAGGCTAACTGATGATGATTAATTTCATTAGTCCGAACACTAGGCTAACTGATGATGATCCATCTCAGTAGTCTGAACACTAGGCTAACTGATGATGATCCATTTGAGTAGTCTAAACACTAGGCTAACTGATGATGATCCATTTCAGTAGTCTGAACACTAGGCTAACTTATGATGATCCATTTCAGTAGTCCGAACACTAGGCTAACTGATGATGATTAATTTCAGTAGTCTGAAAACTAGGCTAACTGATGATGATTCATTTCAGTAGTCTGAACACTAGGCTAACTTATGATGATCCATTTTAGTAGTCTGAACACCAGGCTAACTGTTGATGATTTATTTCAGTAGTCTGAACACTAGGCTAACTGATGATGATCCATTTCAGTAGTCTGAACACTAGGCTAACTTATGATGATCCATTTCAGTAGTCCGAACCTTAGGCTAACTGATGATGATCCATTTTAGTAGTCTGAACACTAGGCTAACTGATGATGATCCATTTCAGTAGTCTGAACACTAGGCTAACTGATGATGATCCATTTCAGTAGTCTGAACACTAGGCTAACTGATGATGATCCATTTCAGTAGTCTGAACACTAGGCTAACTGATGGTGATCCATTTCAGTAGTCTAAACACTAGGCTAACTGATGATGATCCATTTCAGTAGTCTGAACACCAGGCTAACTGTTGATGATTCATTTCAGTAGTCTGAACACTAGGCTAACTGATGATAATCCATTTCAGTAGTCTGAACACTAGGCTAACTGATGATGATCCATTTCAGTAGTCTGAACACTAGGCTAACTGATGATGATCCATTTCAGTAGTCTGAACACTAGGCTAACTGATGATGATCCATTTCAGTAGTCCGAACACTAGGCTAACTGATGATGATCCATTTCAGTAGTCTGAACACTAGGCTAACTGATGATGATCCATTTCAGTAGTCTGAACACTAGGCTAACTGATGATGATCCATTTTAGTAGTCTGAACACCAGGCTAACTGTTGATGATTTATTTCAGTAGTCTGAACACTAGGCTAACTGATGATGATCCATTTCAGTAGTCTGAACACTAGGCTAACTGATGATGATCCATTTCAGTAGTCCGAACACTAGGCTAACTGATGATGATCCATTTCAGTAGTCTGAACACTAGGCTAACTGATGATGATCCATTTCAGTAGTCTGAACACTAGGCTAACTGATGATGATCCATTTCAGTAGTCTGAACACCAGGCTAACTGTTGATGATTCATTTCAGTAGTCTGAACACCAGGCTAACTGTTGATGATTCATTTCAGTAGTCTGAACACTAGGCTAACTGATGATAATCCATTTCAGTAGTCTGAACACTAGGCTAACTGATGATGATCCATTTCAGTAGTCTGAACACTAGGCTAACTGATGATGATCCATTTCAGTAGTCTGAACACTAGGCTAACTGATGATGATCCATTTCAGTAGTCCGAACACTAGGCTAACTGATGATGATCCATTTCAGTAGTCTGAACACTAGGCTAACTGATGATGATCCATTTCAGTAGTCTAAACACTAGGCTAACTGATGATGATCCATTTCAGTAGTCTGAACACCAGGCTAACTGTTGATGATTCATTTCAGTAGTCTGAACACTAGGCTAACTGATGATAATCCATTTCAGTAGTCTGAACACTAGGCTAACTGATGATGATCCATTTCAGTAGTCTGAACACTAGGCTAACTGATGATGATCCATTTCAGTAGTCCGAACACTAGGCTAACTGATGATGATCCATTTCAGTAGTCTGAACACTAGGCTAACTGATGATGATCCATTTCAGTAGTCTGAACACTAGGCTAACTGATGATGATCCATTTCAGTAGTCCGAACAGTAGGCTAACTGATGATGATCCATTTCAGTAGTCCGAACACCAGGCTAACTGTTGATGATCCATTTCAGTAGTCTGAACACCAGGCTAACTGATGATGATCCATTTCAGTAGTCCGAACACCAGGCTAACTGTTGATGATCCATTTCAGTAGTCCGAACACCAGGCTAACTGTTGATGATCCATTTCAGTAGTCTGAACACCAGGCTAACTGTTGATGATTCATTTCAGTAGTCTGAACACCAGGCTAACTGATGATGATCCATTTCAGTAGTCTGAACACTAGGCTAACTGATGATAATCCATTTCAGTAGTCTGAACACTAGGCTAACTGATGACGATTAATTTTAGTAGTCTGAACCCTATACTAACTGATGATGATCCATTTCAGTAGTCTGAATCCTATACTAATGAAAACCTCACTGGTCAGTCAGTAAACGAGAGTGCCACGGCTGTTTACGTTTGGTCTTGAGACTTGTTCTCTGTATACATGGAGTCTTTGATCAGCCCACCCCATGCACCCCAGGACTGATCCCACTGCAGCCAGGTCTGTTTTGTAATCCCACCTGTTACAGGCTAGAGAAATGTACTTCTCCAGTCTGCCCACCTCCTCCCTCTTTCCCAGGCTGAATAAAGTCTTTTGTGTGCATGCAGTCCGTCTCTGAGAACCGACTAATCCCAGCAAGCCAAGCAGAGGCATGCATCACTTTCAATGGAGAGTGGAACAGGAAAAGACACCATGACTCCAGCCGCCCTCACTCTTATAGAGGATGTTGAGTTGGACAAGTCTAGCTTTGGTAGTAATGTGCCCCTACTGCACCCACTCTTGATATACAAACAAGAGTTTTCAAGTCAACATGAAGCACTCTCTCAGAACTCAAGTGCGCTCTCTGGGAACAAAGCCTGCTTGTGACTACTGTAGGTGCATACACTACATTCTGGCTCTTTCCTCCATTATCTATCTCTCATCCCTCTGTCCTCAGAGCTGTCATAACAGACATCTACACCCAGGCACCCTTATCGCTGCTGGACAACCCTGATATGGTAGCTGTCTGTGGTTCTTAAATGTTTAGGGAGATTGACAGTAACATACTCTAGTTAGACTATATAGTGTATTTAAATTGATCTAAATGGTCTATGAAGTTGCACAGTTGTGTGTATGTTACTCATTATTGTCCACTGGGATTGTTTCACTTCTTGAACGGTTGGTTAATACCCTGTTAAACAATTACAACATGTTACAACTTCATTAAACAAAAATTGCTAAATGTATGTGCAACGCATTCTCATCCTTTAGCGTCATATAGAACGCTATATGACAAAACGGCACTATACTATGCACATGGCACCTGTTATCGTTTAATACATATCATTTTGAGTTTCTGATGGTTAAATTAATCTCCTTCATTGTATTAACTCACTTTTTCCAGTTCAATGAACTTAAAATTTTAAGGCAACCAGGTTACTTACTTTTTTAAGTTAAACCATGAATATTTTTTTACAGTGTACTTATCTATCATATTAAATATGGCATCTTCTCTGACAATTGCCTGTAATGTTTGAGAGATGTACCATTCTGTATTTGTTAAAAAGATCCACCAAAATTCAATAGCGTCATGATTCTCTATGCATTACAAAATAAATGCTCATCCTCCCCTCTGCTCCATCTGTTGGTTTTGAAGCGAGAGTTGGTGGTGATGATGTCAACGAGTTGTAATCTCGTTTTACCCATTCATTAAACGCCTGGTCCCATCTGGCCGATGGAAACACCGAGTACATCTGACAACGTCTCGCCCTCATATTCCCTGCAGTGAGGGCCAGTTGGGTTCAGAGAGGGGGTAAGGTGTGAAATTGGAGGTTTTGTATGTGTGTGAGAGTGTGAGTTAGAAGGAACCACCCAAACACAACAACCACAAACATGTTTGAACATGGCCCTCAAAACCATGCATAAAACTGCCCTCATTTGTCTTACCCTACGTCAACAAACATTTGTCAATGACAAGTGAAGTCCTTATCACAAAAAACTGATTAATTACTCTTGACAAAAAAAAAAATAAAAATAAAAAATGACAGTCACATTTTTGCTTCAAGGTCGTTTCCTGGAAGGCTAAGAATGTTTTATCCCCTCTCTCAGTGTCATTCTTCAGGTTAATCAATGACTCTGAAGTGTGTTTTTAGTTAAAACACCCTACTGTGCAAAGTATCAGAGTCTCATTCATGCTTTTATACCGCTGAGAACCCGACTACGCCTAGCAACAGCCCCAACTGTGTACATCTCTCCATGGAACTTAAATTAAAAAGGCCGTTTAGACCATAGTTTAGATGCACAATGTAAATCTAGTAATATTAGCATTTTCTTAAAGTCCCCCTGTGGTGAAAATCAAGCTTTTAATGTTGTTTATATGTCTATGTGGTGTTTTTAATATGCTTTAAGACAAACCGTGTGTAAATTCATGAGTCGACACCATTGCCGAGTATTTGCTGTGAACCAAAGACGGTTTCAAAAACACGGTTTGAAATCGCTGGTGTTTCTGCAACGCATTCTCATCCCAAGGCATCATATATTGACGCTTTTGCCAATGCTGAGACATCCATTTAGCGTCAATATAACACGCTTCGGTTATGGGTAGGTTTAGGTCTGGGGTAGGGTTAGGGTTAGACCACTAGGAGGCGCCTTTATATATTGACGCTAAAGGGTGCCATGTGTGTTGGGTGTCTACGCATTGGCAAAAGCGTCAGTTTATGATGCCTTGGGATGAGAACGGGCTGGTTTCTGACATCACAAACTACCTTGTAACCAATCAGGTCAACGTGTGATCGTCAACGAGTGGATCTCTGAGTGAGTGGACTGGGCTAATGTGCATATTCATAGAACCGCGTAAATGAGGCAAGGGTGTAGAGTTATGTACATTCAAGCTATTTTAAGGCATGAAGAATGTTTTTAAATATGTCATTTTGGTAGAGATGTATAGTAACGAAAAGTTTTTTTCTCATACTTCTACTTTTACTTCAGTAGATATTTTCAATGAATTTAATACTTTTACTTCGATATTTTTTTAATGTTCTGCTAGTTACTGTTACAATTATAAAAAATGTACGAATCATTCATTGCAAGTTGGCTTTCATGCTGCCTAAATCACTCGCCAGTTTTATAGGGTAATGGCATTGATTGACACACACATTGACAACTAATGCAGGGGTTGTCCTGCAATGACTTTTTTTTGTCGGCCGCCAGAGCAAATTTGTATCCCGCCAAAGCGCCTTATTTGATTGCTAGTTCAAACTTTTGACTGTTTTCTTTAATAATGACATGACACAATACTTGTACTTTTACTTTTAGTACTTAAGTAGTGAATTTTAAAATAAACTACTTGCAATACTTAAGTACAAAACAATGTTGAATACTTTAGTACTTCTACTTAAGTGTGGTGCTTAAAGAGCACTTCAACTTCTACTCAAGTCACTTTTTTTGATAGAGAGCTTGTACTTTTACTCAAGTCCGGGTTTCTAGTACTTTATACATCTCTGCATTTTGGTGATTAAAGATGGGTTTTAAGGGGGACTACAGGGGGACTTTAATACTTCATTGAACACAACTTGATCAATATTTAGCAGTTTGTCATTTCCCAGAGCTCATGGTGATTTTTACGGCAGCAGTGCATGTAGAGACAGATGCAGGTGTTTAGATTAGTCAGGGTCCCGTATGGAGATCACCAGAGAGCATTTCACCTGTTCACACCTGCGTCCACACTGATCTTACGTACCAATCATCAAGCTGTGTCCATTCCCAATGTTTCATTGGCACCTGGACTGTTTCATATTACAAGAATTCTTATAACAACTAAAAGGGTATGTTTTGTTTGTCTGTAACTATTCTAGTTTACTAAATTATTCCCTGGGACAACAATCAGGTAGACAGTTTAGTGGCTATTGAGCAAAAATATACACTCTAAAAAATGCTGGGTTGTTTTAACCCAACTTTGGGTCAAATATGGACTAACCCAGCCGTTGGGTTAAATTTTTACATTACATTTTTAACCCAACATTTCGGGTTTGTCCATATTTGACCCAAAATTGGGTTAAAACAACCCAGCATTTTTTAGAGTGTACAGAATCAACCAATCACAGTCAGAGAGAAGTGCCATTATTATGCTTTTTAAAATGTTTTTGTATTTCACTAGTCTTTTTTCGGCTCTACTCTATACTATAATTAGGCTATAAATAATTACATTAAAGCAAATCTTTCTTTTCCCCCATTCTAGCACATATTCCATCAATTTTGGAAGCACTTCTAATGTTACAGCTTCTTTAGGACAAATCACTTGTATTCCTTGTGTGTAAGTCACTTTTGATACAATCTCAGGGTATGCAGTGGGGGTACCAAAATCATTGTCAAATGACTACGCATTAAATCTTGCAATTTAAGCATAGTTCTATAAAAATCTTATCAAGTGCACGCAAATGGCAGTGTTGGAATATTTGCTGTTTTGCAACACATAAAACACATAATAATAAGTATTCCTTGGATTTCATACTCCAGAGTCTATTTATTAGAGGAACACAATAGAAAGTCACGTGGTTTGGCCTCAACGTACCGAAAGCAAGTCACTGAGCTGTAGGATTGGGAGGGATTCATGGGCGGGCCAGGTTCCTCAAGTGTTGTTGGTTCAGTGGGCGGCACCTTTGCTTCCTTTGTTGTGATTCAAACATTTGAACTTGAGGGAGGGCCGTAAAATGCTGACTGTCACATTCACAAACTGATTTCATTGGCTCCTGAAGATTTGTACCTCACTTACAACAGCCACATTTCCTACACTCATTTAATGACTTGTTTTTAGGTGCGACTTGGATGTCTAAGTTAAGACATGAACATCTATAGAAATTGATTTTCATTCTATTGATTTTATTGATTTTTTTTTTCAGTCATTGATTTTAATCTATTTTAACCACAAATCAAGTAGGGCACTTTAGGGTGAGCAGTTATGCGTGCATACCAGTTCTTTAGTCATCCTTTGCCAACAAGAGGAAAACTCATTTCGTGCCAATCCACCCCTGACAGACTTTTGAACACACTGGACTGCCCCCTCTGTCCTGTTTGTGTAAGACTGCTGCTTTGACCGGCCTTTTTGGATAATGACAGGGAACGCTAATGGCAGAGATAGCTTTTCCATGTTCTCCGCGTAATTACATTAGTCAGCTTGAGTTACACGAGACGCTGCTCTGAGAGGAAGAAATGCGTGTCAGTCATTGTGACAGCTGGAATATCTGTGGCTTTTATCCAATACCTGTGATAAGACATTGTGAGGCATATCGCACACTTAACATATTCAGGTTAAACATCAACGTACACCACACTAACACATACCAATTAAATGAAAATCTGAATGTTTGAGTATGAGTGTATAATAATAAAGGTTATCGTACAGATTGTTACAGCCTCATAAAGTAATAATAATACTGTTTGGTCATAAACTAATCAGTTTTCAATTTGTGTCTTGAATGTTTCTTCACACACTTTTAAAAAAGGGCACTTTGTAATGTCAAATTAAAAGTTAAAAGTATTTTAATGTAATAAAATGTTGACTAACATACTAAAGCACTTGATTATCATTTTAACCGTAGTGCTTTATTCAATATTACTTTTAAAGTTAATATATATTTAAATTGCGGTTGATTACAAACATACACGATTCTATATATATTTTAGATTAGATGCTACATTTGGCTGTACACTTTATTCATATTTCAAAGAGAATAGAAGTAAATATGAAATTGCATTTAAAGATGCACTTGAGTCTTACTTAACACTATTTAAGTTCAACTAATTGCATTCGAATCATTATACACTTAATTAATAATTAATCAATAAGCATGCATTTAAGTGTCCAAAAAAACATGAAATCACTTTAAATTTGGGTAACACTTCATTTTAGTGTCATTGTTACATGTGTTACATAGTTATATTGTAATAACTGTATATTATGCTTAAATACATGCAACTAACCCTAAACCAAACATGTTACTTTAATAGTACCCAGTACTTCAATGTATAATTACAGTGTATCAAAGACACCTTAAAATAAAGTGTAACCTAAATTTCATATTATATTTCCACTTCAGTATATTCTTTTAAAGTATTCAATTTATGTAATAAGTACACTTTTTAAAAGTATGTTAAAGTGTCCTTCTTTATGCACAGAGTTGATTTATTGTTGAGAGCTTTTTCCACGACAACAACCTTTGCCTGGTTTACTGACAGCAACACAACTTTACATTGTAAGTGAACAGCTGACAGACTAAATATAAACCACACTGTTATGTCAGGTGGAAAACCCATTAAAAAAAAATCATACTTTTTTTATCTTTTGTACTGAGATTTTGATATAGTGAGTGGGTTAAACTAAGAAGACACAATTTCTTTAGAAGAAATCTTGTTAATTTTATCACTTTATTTGAAATTCCTGATGACTTTTAATTTGTGGAATTATTTCGTTTGAAATCAGAACAAGAGCTGTTGGTGATGCCATGTAATACGGTATTTAAAAACATATTTTTCTATCCTGAGAGAAAAGACCTATCTGTTAGAATCAATCCTTCATCCCAGAACAGCACATAAGCTGGATATGATATCCCTGTTTTGTTAGGCTGGGTGCCAGCAAACATTTTCATTAGCCTGTTGATAAAATGATGTTCTGTGCCAACAGTAAATGTGTTTAGTTCACATTTAAGGAATATAAATGATAACGAGAGAGAGAGAGAGCAGTAAGGAATGTTGTTTCTTTCTAATGTGCATGCAAATGTACTTTAAAAATGATGTGTCAGTTTAGAGATTTAATTCACTAGAAAAGCAGGCATAACTATAATAGATGCTCTGAAATTGTGATTAAAAGGTGTTTTCTTGCTCCTTTGAAACAAAAAAAAAGAGTTTGATCTACTATAATAATATTCAAATTGTAAAGCTTTCAATTCACCCAACAACAATGAGCTCAAATCTAAAACACTTTCAAAATATAATAAAGTGGTCCAGGTATGATGTCAGAACCCGGAAGTCTAATTCGCCACTGGTTCCTTCGAGATTTTCCGATGCCGTTTTATAATGAGATAAAATAAACCCTGTGGTAAACATAATTTACTTGACGGTACTTTTATGTTTTGTTCTACAGCGTAAACTGCCCACGTACACCCCATATTAAAAAACATACATTTTCAAAAGTTCACATAACTGCTTTAAAATGAATGTTTTTGCTATGGGTGTGTTATTTAAAATGTAGAACAAAACATCAAAGTATGGTCAAGTTATTTTTTGGAATCGAAAATCCCATAGGAAAATCTCTAAAGAACCACCGGCGAATTAGTCTTCCGGGTTCTGACGTCATACCTGCTCCACTCTATAGCAATTACTAGAAATGAAATGTATATAGAAACAGCATGTTATTGGTGAACGAATGGTATCAGGTGAGGCCTGCAGTTTGAAGTCAAAGCAAATTGATTGTGTCATCCTGTGCAACTTTAGTGGACCGAACACTGCACTACATACTAGTCAGAGCTGGGAACCTTTTTTGTGATTTATGGCTGTGATATAATTTAGAGACACATAACTTAACTCAAAGACACATGATACCTCCATATTTGAAATGTCTTAGCCACATTGTTTTGCTGGGGGTATTAATTGGATATACCACCTGTTCTGCAGTTGTTCCCTTAGCAAAACAGTATAGCCACTGCAGTACTTGTGGGAGCTTCCTGTCAAATCCATTTTATCCACAGGAAAATAGTGGGACTGAGATCAGATATGGCTTTGCAACTTAATATTGCTTTAATCAGACCTGGGCTAAAGTTCTCCAGGCAGTTCTCTAATGTAATGCGGTGTGGATAGTTCTGTGTGTTAAATTTCTACACTTTGTGAAGACAAAAAGCTGAAACATTCTTTGTGACTTACAGAAGAAAGTCATAAATGTCTTGAGCAACGTGAGGTTGAGTAAATGATTTTCATTTTTAAGTTAATCCTTAAAGTACTTAAGTCCATCCTTTTTAAAGTGTAATGACATAAGCATATTAAGAGAATGCATAATTCATTGCACACTTGTGCTGAAAGTATAGCAAATGTCTGGCCAGTGTGCAAAAACTCAACCCAAGGACCTGAGTGAAAAGCATGAAATCAGCAAATGTGGAAGCAACTGTCCTATTCTGAAAATGTGTATGCTAAATTTTGCCATTCAGTGTGAAGCCCCGTAGTTTAGATCATGTACAATCCCATTATAAGCATTCCAATCCGTTTTGTACTTTTGCGGAAGAAAGCATTTACTTGTTTTACGGTTGTCAAGTCGAGGTTCTTATAGCATTAGTTTCAAGACGAGAGAAGACGAGTTTGTGTCCTGAAGCAAGATACCAAGATGATCTGTCTAATTGTGGTGCAACTTTGTAGTAATCTTGTCTGTTAACATGCTTTCTTCTCCAACCAAAAACACAATTCAGACTTTCTCAGTGTGAAGTGTATAATGATATCTTCCGGAAGATGAACTTCCAGCCTGGGGTGCGTTTCCTGAAAGCATCGTTAGCCAACTATGATCGCAATTTCCATTGAACTCTATTGGAAAACGACAGAACTTGCGACCATAGTTGGCTAACGATGCTTTCGGGAAACGCAGAGTTCTAAGACTAGAAGCAGTTTGTGCTTTTATGCAATGTAAAAATTTATGTAATGCTTTTTTTCTGTCCGTTTTAGATGGTATTCACCAAGTGACGGCCTTCTGTACTCTCCGTGTGACCATCATCACTGACGAGATGCTTACGAACAGCATCACGGTCCGTCTGGAGAACATGTCCCAGGAGCGCTTCCTATCCCCGCTGCTCTCTCTATTTGCCGAAGGTGTGGCAGCGGTCCTCTCAACTAGTCGCGAAGGAGTTTTCGTCTTCAACGTCCAGAATGACACGGATGTCAGCGGCAACATCCTCAATGTCACCTTCTCTGCCTTGCTTCCTGGAGGAGCCCCAGACCGCTACTTCCCTTCGGAAGAACTTCAGGAGCAAATCTACCTGAACCGAACTCTGTTACGGAAAATCTCCAGCCAAAGTGTCCTTCCGTTCGATGACAACATCTGCCTGCGGGAACCTTGCGAAAACTACATGAAATGTGTCTCTGTATTAAAGTTCGACAGCTCTCCGCCTTTCATAGCTTCGGACACGGTTCTCTTCAGACCAATCCATCCCATTAACGGACTGCGCTGCCGTTGTCCGGCTGGCTTTACCGGCGACTACTGCGAGACCGAGATTGACCTGTGCTACTCAGGACCATGCCGCAACAATGGCCGCTGCCGCAGTCGAGAAGGAGGGTACAGCTGCGAGTGTCTAGAGGACTTTACGGGTGAGTGCAAAACATGTTATGGCAAACTTGCAGGAATATGTGGTAGAGTGGTTTGTGGTTAGGGAGCAGTGTTTTGTCAGGAGCTAAAGGAATGCTGCCCGGGAGAACCATCATTTGGGGTAAACCACTAATAGGTAAGCCACTTGCTTCAAAACCAAAAGTCAGGATGTCCATGTCACAGGTGGACAAACACGAGGAATGATGTGTCCACCTGTGAGGGACGTACCGAATCTTGAGCAAAGATCATATCCCATGTGAAATGAAGCTTTGTGTCTTAAAGAATGAATATAACATGAAAGACTGTGATGGCTATATCTGATCAATCTCCAATTGGGAGGCTCCTCTGTCATTCCTACCCATCTCCCCCTTCTTTATCAAGGCTAATTACCCCTCTAATCACCTCCTTCAGTGCTTTGAAGGTCACAGTTCAACTCCAGGTATTCTGCGTCCATTACGATGGCGATGACAGCCTGCCCCTCCAAATCTATCCCTTTCTGGCTTTCTCACATTAGAGGGAAACAGATCTGTCCTTTTCCCTCCAAGAGAAAGATTATCCCTAGGAAATCAGGGGTCATTACAGGCGCTGGGACTGCCATCCTGTTCCCCCCCCCACACATAAACACCCTTTGTCCAGATCTTGTCTGGATAATGGTTGACATATAACACTGCATGATCCGTGTGTCCATCTTCGGTAAGGGAATTGGTGGTGCCATAGAGGAACTTTTGGATTGTCAAGTGCTTCCGTATGGAAAGCTGAGACTTAAGTCAGAGCTCGAACTTTGATTTAAGGTCAGAATTTCAGGGCTCTTGAGCTCCAGTCCTGGATTGCCAGTGTCCTGCAGAGTTGTACCAATTCCAATTGAACACACCTACCTTGATTAGCTTGTTGGGGTGTATTTGGATTAGGTTAAAGCTAAACTCAGCAGGAGTCTAACTGGCCCTCCAGAACAAGAGATGAAGAGCCCTGCCGTACAGAGTCAGACTAGTGTAGATGTTTTCTCACTGAGACTCCGTTTGTAGCTTGGGTTACTTTCCTCTGTAACAACCAGCGCAGTCTCATCCCAAGACGTCATACAACTGTCTGTTTTGGGACGTCTTTCGACCATACGTCAATATCCACCTTTTTAGGGCCCCCTTAAACGTCGGTAGATGAGGTTATTGGATCCTAACTCTACCCCATACCTAAACCTAACCCTAAACCTACCCCACCACCTAACTGACGTTAAAGGTAAAGCGTCAGTTGTATGACGGCCCGGGATCGCCATCTACCGACGTTTTAGGGGGCCCTAAAAAGGCGGATATTGACGTATGGTCAAAAGACGTCCCAAGACGTCAGTTATATGACGACATGGGATGAGACTGTGTTGTAACAACATACCTTGCATTACAGTGATCAAAGATGTCAAAAGGTTAAATCAGTATTCTAAGTTCACTACAACTTTACAGACTTCTGATAATCCTCTGTAGGTGAGAACTGTGAATTAGATGCCCGCTCTGGCCGCTGTGTCCCCGGGGTATGTAAAAATGGAGGGGAATGTGTCAACCTGCTAGTGGGTGGCTTCACGTGCAATTGCCCTTCTGGAGAGTACGAGAAACCTTTCTGTGAGATGACAACCCGCAGCTTTCCCGGACAGTCCTTCATTACCTTCCGGGGCCTGAAACAGAGATTCCACTTCACTGTTTCCTTCATGTAAGTACTGGGTTAAATTTGACAAGAAAATTGCTTCTGACCTTAAGTCCCATGCCCCCATTTATCTTCTTGTTACACTGACACATCTGCCCAAAGGTTTGCATGCTGTAAAGGGTAATTTGTTGAAGAGGTTGCATAAGGAGCCCTTGAGCTGTGTCTGGCTAGTTGGCATGCCTGGACTCATCTTCTACTCATTCTGGGTCATACATTGATAATTCTAATGTCAAGCTCAAATCATTTTTGCCATTTATGTAGATTTTTTAAAGTTAGAAAGACATGTGGGTAATTTGTTTAAAATCAAAAGTAAAGTTGAAAGTTTTAAGCAACAAATGTTGAGACAGGGGCACCAGAGAAATATTTGGGCTCCTGTGCTGTGTAAAAACAGGAAGGGTTACATTTGGAGAGAGTACTATCAGTGTTTTTCTTTATTTGTATCATTTTCCTGTGGAGCAGCTGGTCTCTGACTCCTCTGCCCTCTCTCTGTGCCACGGCTCAGGAGTGATAGAGGTGGGATGTGCCGCCCGAGGCAGAGGAACCACTTCCTGTTTCTAGGCCACTGGCCTTACGTTTACTTCCTCTCTGATTTTTTTTCTTTTCCTTCCTTGATTACTAGATGTTATTTCTTCTGTCTGGCTGGGAGGTTTCTCGTAGCTCAATTGGTTTGGGTCGTAAATTCGAACATATGAGGAAATAACTGCAATTGAACATTTATAGAGTTAAATATTTATGAGGGGGTAGTGTAGACATTCAATAAAACCTGTAGTTCTGGTTGTTCTTATCGATGTTTTTTTCTGTCCAGGTTTGCCACAAGAGAGAGAAACGCCCTTTTACTTTACAACGGTCGTTTTAACGAGAAACACGACTTCATAGCTGTGGAGATCATAGAGGAACAGATTCAACTCACCTTCTCAGCAGGTACGACACGGTAACAGACGGGAACCCCAAGTAACCTTGGCGTCAACAGTAGTTGAGATGCACTGATTTACCAAATCTAGCTGATTTGATCAGCCAATGATTGTTTTTATCCTATGGAAGATAAACTGAGAATCTATATATACAAATTTGGGAAATGAGCATCCACAAAAATCACAGATATATACAAATACAATGGAAAAATTTACTAGAGATATATATAGTAGAGCCAGACCGATAAAGGATTTTGAAGGCCGATACCGATACAAATATTTGTTGGTTTTAAAATCCGATATTCCGATATATCGGCCGGTATTATTATTAGTATTTTTATTTCAGAAACACGCAACAAAATATTAACAGATTTCCCTAACATTAGTTATTTATTTATGAGTTTTAATTAAAATAATATGATAATGCATTTTTTTAAAAAGAAACTTGTTTCTATTGTCACAACAGAACGGAGGAACATCAAAATATATTAAAGTTCTGATAAATAAAATAATAATTAGTCCCTACATTGCCTTATGGTTATAAGCTACCTCATAATTACAATGTCAAATGTTTTGACAACACTCATTACATGGTTGAAGCGTGATTCGTCCGTTTTATTTCATTTTTTTAAAATTCATTTATCGGCCATTATAACTGCCGATACCGATATTTTAGAAAATGCCTAATATCGGCCGATAATATCGGCCTGCCGATATATCGGTCTGGCTCTAATATATAGCACAGATATTTAATGCACCCCTAACCAAACTATACTTTTCCCATGTATGTGAACACAAACCTTTTTAGTCATGCAAGCTTGATTTCACATGTCATTGGCAGTCAGTCCGCAATTCATTACCCAATGCATTCTCAGCACTTTAGCGCTCTTTGAATTTTGAAGAGCATGTAAGCTAAAGTTAGCCAAAATGTCAACACGTTTACAGCTAGCTACATAATTTATAACATGCTCAGTGTAATGGCACAGACATTTGAAGGTAGCTCTCACTTCCTTAAATACTGAGATATGTACAGTAACGCACCTTATGCGTTGAGGACTTATGCAATGTTTTAGCCAAGCATTTGTTTATGCTATTGTATACTACTATAGAGTACATCTTTGGAGTGTTTGTCAGATTTACTCCTGGGACAGGTGAACGTGTTGTTGACAATATACAGTAACCTAAGGTGACGTCATGCCACGCTAAACGGCTTGTTTGTGCAGTCATGTGTCACTTTGAGAGAAAACTGCTCTAGGTGGATGTGTTTACAACAAAGAATTTCAAAGTCGTAAAGTGTCCAAACCTTAATGAGGCTATGCCGTGACCCCAGCTGGTCTTTCCAACGTCTCCATGCATGTGCAGGGGAAGACACACTTGCGCAAACATGCATTCTCTCTCTCTAGCACACACACACACACACACTTTAGCTCACAGGCAGTTATAAATAACACAAGATGAGCACAGCCCTATAATGGGACTGTTGATCTTATAGCATACATAAATCTTTCCCAGACAAAGGGAACAATGTGGTGTCATGCCGTGGAGCCTGTTTTACATGCTGTAACCCATGACACTACTGTTCTGGTGACCAACTGGTCAAGGGGCTGGACCACCATTCTTAGTTTTTCAGTGATCAGAAGGTCCAAAAATTCATCAAAAATATATTAGGTGTTTAAAGAAATCAAAATGAATACATTTCTTAGACAAAGCGGGCACAATATTCTGTTGTTCTTTACTGATTCTTTACAAATACCAGTAGGGACTCCTGCCTTGGGTAAATATTCCTCTAAACCCAATGTACATTTTTGCGCCCCTACCCTCTGAATGAACTCTATTGATGAGAGAGAATATCTAAACATGATTGATAGTTATGTTAGAAGCTTTGTGCTGTAGCCACTAAATTACTTTATATTGCACTAGAGGTGACAAAGACAAAAGTTATACAAAAAGACCTTTATCGCATGCCAAACCACACACTTTGAGCTGTCTGTTTTTATGGTGTACTCATAAATGTTGAACATTTACAATAATATACTGTGTTCACCAACTTTAGTTGCAGTTAATTAATATGCAATACAGTGATTTTAGAAACTTCATTGAAATGTATTTGTTCAGACAGTTCATGCAAATGATTCAGGAGTCATTTGTGTTCCTGTTTTGTTAGAATATTCCTAAAGTATTTTTCTTTAGCAAAATATATAATTAAAATCTGTTTTTGTCACTGTTTTCAACTCATTTATTATTTATTGAATTATATGAAGAGTTCAGATGCAAATGCCATTTGAAATTTTCTTCTTTAATGATGATTTTTATCAAACTTGTATATTTAAGTTCAGTAATTTCACTTAAATAACAATTAATAGGTAATTATCATTGCCATTTAAGTGAAATCACTGAACTTAAATATACAAGCTTGATAAAAATTATCATTCTAGAAGAAAATTTCAAATGGCACTTAGAGGCTTTTGCATCTGAACTCTTCATATATATATTTTTTATTAGTTGTATTTTGTGTAACATTATCTTGCTTAATGCTATCTCCCTACATTGAGATCCTAATTGCTTTTATGTCAGATAAATATAGATATAAAATAAATAGATTATATAATCTAATAGATATTGCCTACATTTTCTTTTTTTAGTAGCTTTTGTAGCTACTTTAAAAAAATGTGTTTAGTGACTTAAAGTTAAGGCTGAACGCCTACCCAAAACGCTTCGTTCAAACACAACCCCACAAATCTACGTCAATGTATGGGGGAAGTGTTTCAGAACACCGCCTAAACGTATACGCAAAGAAAGAAGGCGTATCTTTTTTTCTCGCTGTATTATTGTTTCCGCAAGGCGCCGCCATGTCATGGAGACGCTTTGTTTTTTGTTACGAAAGCCATAATTTGTTTGGCCTTCAAAAAGAGGACACAGTTAGTAAACAGTGGGCCAATTCCATCTTTGCAAGTACATTCTGGCGCTCCTGACTCACAGACACAGCCTGTAAGGATGTTTTCATATTTTAAGATTATCCAAACGCGAGTTTTGAGCAGTATAGAGTAGCGCCTGCTTGTCGTTTCTACGATCACAAATGGTTTTATATTTGCTTAGTGTTCTTCCGTAAAAAGACAGTAAAGTCATTATTATCAGTAATTATGTCCCCAATAAAATAAAACCTTACCAATCTGGGGTGCGTTTCCCGTACAGCGACGTAGTTCGCTGATTCACTACCATAGTACGATGCATCGTTGGAAAAATCAACTAGCTAGTCACGACTGTTTCCCGAAACCCACTGTCGCTCAAGTATCGTTCAACCACGTTGGTTTCGCACGTGGTGGATAATAACTACTTTTAATGAAACTGTTTGAGATCCAATTAACGCTAAATTTGTTTTATATAAATTACAGACGTCATCTGAGGACTATTTCTAATTGTTCTCAGTTGTTTTGCTTTATTATCAGACTCAATATTTGGCTCGTCCTTACATAGTAGAGCACGTTCGCACATGCGCACTCTTCAAACACGTTACTTCAAATCTTTTGACAAACTAAAAGACGTAAATTCCATTTGTATGTGTTCTAAAAAAGGCAAAAGGCACCGGTTGTACTGAATTTTTTCAGTTTTTTATTGAGTATTTATTACCTCCAAATGTGTTGCAATATAGAAACGATGCGTCTAACCACAGGTCGAGAGCTGTCGTTCAAACCGCATAACTTTGCGAATCGTTTGCGAATGTTCGTTGGAACGATGGTTTCGGGAAACACCGACTCGTTGAACTATGCTGATAACGACGGAACTTGCGACCATAGTTGGCTAACGATGCTTTCGGGAAACGCACCCCTGATTCGATCTGGTCCAAAAATGAAAGTTCGTATCTATAGCACGAATGTCATTTCTCGTGGCATTTATACGCCAAAACTAGTTTTTGCGTGTATATGGTACGAGTTTTTCGTGTGCATATGATACGCACTTTTTGGCGTATAATAAGTATGAACTCCCCTTCCCCCTAAACCTACCCAGGGGGGTTTTCAGTGCATAGCATGCACACAAAAACCATTTTTGGCATATAAATGCCACGAGAAATGACAATCGTGGTATAGATACGCACTTTCATGAGACTGTGTTGGATCCAGTCGCGCTGGCGATGTTGATCGATCAGCAATGCATTTTCCGGTTCAGATTCGGGCTCAAATTTATTAGAGAGTTCCGACATAGGAGTTGATGATCCAAATATGGTAAGGGTCGTGACAAGGTTTTTGGGCCAATTACAATGTACTGGATTGCTGGCCAATCAGAGCACACTGTGCTTTTCAGAACGATGAGCTTTGTAAAAATCGACGTGTTTCAGAAAGGTGGTGCATAGAGTAGCAACAATAATGTACAGTATGTGTAAAATAACGACTTTTAAACCTAAAACCACGTAACTACATTAAACCAAATACACAAAATAATGCTCTCATAGAACCATCATATGACCCCTTTAAAATAATGAGTTGGTAACGTAAAAATGCATAATACAGCAGCATATATATGTACAACGTCAACGTACATGCCTTTCTACCGTCTCTTTAATGAACATTTTCTCCAACTTTCTGTCCTAGGTGAGTCTAAAACAACGGTTGCCCCTTTCGTATCAGGTGGAGTCAGTGACGGCCAGTGGCATTCGGTCCAGCTTCACTACTACAACAAGGTAAGATATAAAGTCATCTTTGCTTTAAATTGTTGGAATGGTTGTTCCTGAAGATTCCCACTTCTTCTGCAAAAACAGGACACTTCATAGACGGTGTTTGTTCCCACGGTGGTTTTCTTACTTTCCACTCGTATCTGACCCGAGGAAGACAGGAGATTATTTAATAGCAGTTATCGGATTCTCTCTGTTTGACTTGCATTGCATTTCACTTAACTGGAATTTGTTTTCAAACGCTTCCACACCCAAAGGCAACAGCATGTTTGCACGAGTTTGCTTAATTAAGCTCTTCCACGAGAAGATTATGACTAGAGTTTATCCTACATTGCCAGTCACTGAAAGACAGTCTGCTAACTGGAGGCCACATGATTCATATAAAGCTTCCCCAAAAAATGGCAACAAAACACACAGTCGTCTTTATTTCAGTCCTGTGATTGTCGACTCTTCCAAGCCCTGAACATCAGAAACTGAATATGCCATTTGGGATGTGCCAAGAGTCTTCCTGCTTGTAAATGACTCCAACTTGAGTTTCATAAAACTGCTTTTAAGATTGTTTGCAGTGTAGTCTTCAAGCATATCCTTGTACTTGTATAAGCGAGTAGAAGTTGGAAACGGAAACAATGAGGATGTCTCGAATTTCATGGGAGTTTTACGACTGTTTTAATTTACTGCAAAAAGACCAATGCGGTTTCTTGTAAAGACGTTAGTTGATGACGATATCTCACACTTGGTTTTTTTTCTCAAGATATGACAACACAGAAACGTTTGTTATCATTTTATTGTTTTGTCATGTGTTAAGTATTTGTAGTACAAAAAAAATGTATGGTAGGGCAAATTGTGATTTTCAAAGCACTGGTCTTGTGATTTTCAGTCGGTGGACTATAAAATGACAGACTTCCGTTGAATGAGAGAATATTATATATATAGTTGGGACGGGCTCCCAGATAGCAAACTGACATTGAATCAACGTGGAAATATGACATCGAAACAACGTTGATCTGACATTGTTTTGCTCATCGAATTAACGTTGAACCAACGTCAGACGCGTCATTCTTTCAAAACTAACGGAAAATCAACTTGAAATCAACGCGTTGTTTCAACGTTATGAAAGCAAACCAATTTTCGATTTTCATTTACCTTTGAAGAATGCCGCGTCTGACGTTGGTTCAACGTTAATTCGATGAGCAAAATCAACGTTGTTTCAATGTCATGAGAGACGTCGTTTCCACGTTGATTCAATGTCAGTTTGCTGTCTGGGCGTTGACTAGTAAAGCAGCCATCCACAACTCTTTAGCGTTTTGTGAGTGAGTTTTGGACCTGCGAGCGTCTAAAAAAGTATGCATTGTGAATTGTTACCTACGTTAGGTGGGTTATGCAGTGTTTGCTAGTTTTGTTGTGATTGAGCATTATAGTTTAAAGCACTTTTATGTCCAGCCTAAATTGCTATTGGTGGAATACACACACACGTATATATACGGATACTAAATCGTGGGTGCTGAGAAGGTGTTAGACCACCAGCCAAGTGGGAGTCCTCACACACGGCGGTGTCAAAAATACTCCACCTGCCTCCGACACAGACACACACACACACCGTAAAAAGTAACAGGGAGGTCAGACGTAGCAAGTGTGTGACAGCCTGCAGCTGTTGTTGAGTGTGTGTGTGTGGTGATTTACCTCGATGAATTGATCAAACACACACACACATTGGCACAGGAGAGCCAGTCTCTGTGAGAATAACCAATGGCAGTGTCACGCTCACTCTGGAGCCATGTCTCGCGGAGTGTGAGAACTGTCAAGACTAGAGCAGGTATATTGTCCAGATCTAAAGACATTCCTCCACAATCAGTTAATGCTTCCCCTGATTATCACCTCCGCACAGCGCCAGAGAGAGGTCTGTCGGGATTTCAGAGGATTTTAGATGGAATCTGCTCATACGTTCACAACCTTTTAAGGTACCGCTGCACTTTAAAGGAACTTATAGAAAGACATAGTGCCTTAGTCATACCTAATGCCCAATGCTTAATTTATGGGGTCAGAGGGTGAATTAATAAAAGCTTGTGACTGTACACACTACACACTAGAGTTCACGCTAGAGAATGCTGCAAATCCATTCATTTCAAGGGGATGGTGTGCCGAAGGCGACTTTTTGTATTGTGACGTGCGAAGCTACATCTGAAATCGCATACTTTTCCTTTCTATGTAGTGTGCAAAATACAGTATGTGATAAAAGAAGTGTCCGAAGTTCAATGTACTCATAAAAGAGTAGGCAACAAGTACCCGGATGACTTTTTCTTCCGACGAGATTCGTGTGCTTACGATGGACACTTTACTATCCCATGAGGCCGGGAAAGGAGCAGAGAAGCAACAAAACTGACGCCGGTAGGTCACATTTTAAGACAAATGACGAAGTTAGTACGTCCGGATTACATTCGTACTACATACACTTATACAGTAGGTGGACAAGCAGAATGACAAAAATAAACCAGCCGTATTTCAAAGTCGGTCGCGAAATGACCACCAGGTGGCGCAAAGGGACATTTAGCATTTAAAATAGGATGTCACACATTTTGAATAGAATATAGCTTTAAATTGAATCTAAAGTTTCAGACGAACATTTTATTAATCAAAAGTTAAAATAGGCCTAACTCGCAGTCAGTGAAAATAAATTGAGGAATGCGAAGACTGAAGAGCGCTTCTCTCTTGCGCGCGCGCACTGACTGCTACATGGAACATGCTTTTTTTTAGCAGTCGTGTAGTAATACTTATTCAAAGGACTCACCTACGATTTTGGACGCAGCCAAAGAGCGCGCTGACCACAGAAGAAGATGCTGATGCTAGATATAGCGCCTCTTGTGGCAATGCTGAGAATTGTGTTGACACATTTCAGAGCACAGCAAAGCATAAAAACCAAGTGTTTGTTTTCTCAAAAAAATATGTCTTTATTGTGTTTCTCCTTTTAGACCTTTTGTTGCTAAAGTTGGATAGAGTTGGGGGTGTGGGTACTATTCACACATCATCAAACTAGATGATGATGTGTGGATATATGCTCCATTGATGATATCACAAGCAAAGAAGCCGATTTTCTGAAAAGAGTCCATTTCGAGGAGTGATATATGCTTTATTAATACATTCGCATTGCATTTTAACAGTTTAAAACTAACATTAGATAATTAAAAATGACTGCTAGCTCTGATCCTTCACATAGTAGAAACCAAGTAGTTTCAAGATACACTTTTTTCAGGGAAGGGAATAAGAATGCTCTGTTATGAGACCAAGATATATTAAAAGTCAAGTGACTTGTCAGATATAAACATTCTTGGTCACCACTTGAGCATATATTTTACGTTTATTAGAGTATTTTATTTAGTAGTGTAGCAACATCACACTATTTGAATCCACGTCCGAGTCATTGTGTGCTTACAGTGCAGTTCTCACAGTTAATTTCAGGCCTTTCAATTTGCCTGCAGCTTAGAACTGGATTCGGGCTTAGTACTCATTACATGCTGGATATATATCACAGACACTAATCTAAATTCCCAGACATCCCCATATAACTTGAACTTTAATTAACTTATGTGTCAGTTTCGGCTGTCAGGACAAATGAAAGACATTTTTCTTAAGAAGGGAATATTAATGATCAAATTTAATACTCAGAAATGAAATAAATAATGGCTTTTTTTCTATAAAAAATGTATGTGTATTTAACCCCCTACAGACATAAAACTAATTAGCTGTGTATGTACAAAACCAGAAAAGCACATAATTGTGCATTACATAAAAACAATTTAACACATGCCCTGTTGAACTTAATTCAGTTCAACTTGGCTTCATTTCGAAATCGGTATTATCAAAGCGCAGTGGATCACAAAGAAGCTTAACAGGGTGGTAGTACTTACATCCACTGTGAAAAAACACGAGACCACAGAAAAAAAAAAAAAACAACTTGATAGCAAGGAATGAACCTGCAATTCTCTCTTCAGCAACAGATTTTTACTGTCTAGTTGATCTAATAAATATCACTGCACAATATTAAAAAAAAAGTAAGTGGATTTAGGGTCTCTTGCTAGTCAATGTAAAGGGCGCCAGTTCACATTTAATATAGCCTACGGATGGGTGCGACGGAAGCGGGCAGGTTTACCTAGAGGTCATGAAAAATGTTCCGTTTTTGGAATTTACTGCTGCTTTTATATTAACATACCAATGATTTAACTAGTTATTTGAGTCTTTAAACTGTGGTGCACCTAATGCACTGTGAATAGATTTACCTTAAAAAGCCAGTGATAAACACATTTTCTTCATTTTTCCTCTAGAGAACTTCCAAGACACATACAAACTCAACTAAAATCAGGATCATTTTGTGTTATTTAAGTAATTCCGTAACACATGCACATGCCACTCAAATTGATTTTGGATGCATTCACATTAAAGCTTTCCTTGCGGAACAAGTTCACTTGACACCGAAGTTTGTTTGGTTTGTTTGGTTGAGAAAACGGTGGGTTCGGTTCATGTGGACCCCATTGTAACGAGCGAATCCAATCCTGTTTCAGATTCTGAAAGTTCATTTTAAATGTACCCCAAACTTCGAAATCCAACTGAAATGAGAAAGTCTTTGGATTTAATGGCTGAAACTGTCAATCCAATTGGAATCTCATTCAAATCGAGTGTTTACATGAGGGCTTTTCCGTCCGATTGAACCGTCGATCCATTTATTAATGGATTGTTTGATTGCATGTAATGTAGCTTTTAACGATTAAACACGGACCCAAAGCGTACGACGTAGACAGGGGTCTTGGGTCGGACCAAGTAATCAAACCAAAACCTCAGGTTGTTTGATTAATCCGGTTTTGTAGAACATCAATGCTTTCAATGCTTTGGGTTCTGGTTTTACTTGCGTCTGCTGCTACTTTAAAAGGGCTTTCAACATCTGTGGGGTTTAAGGGCTTCATCATACGTTCTAATCGCCGCTTTCTCTCCCGTGGTCTACGCAGGACAGCCTGCACCTGCTGGACTCCAGTGGGGTGCTGAGCGTCCACCTCTATACCGCCTGGCTGGAGCTCACTCATAAGGAGGTACTGTATACAGTGACCTAGCGTAGCTCTGCGGTGGCGGTTCCTGCTATCCCTTCGACCTCAGGGTCCGCATTTACAAAGCGCCTCAAGAGTCCCCAGAGCTGCTTCTGGATCAGTTGTGTACTCGGTTATATAGAGACAAAAGGGCAGCTTTGGCAATCAAATCCTAAACCAACTCCTTTAGTTTAAGAAGCTTTGTGAATACAGACCCAGAGCTTTTTTTTTTCTTTCCAACAGCTTGTATCTGTTTCCAAAGAGATTCATTTATAGGGATGGCAATTTAACTTAGCAATTTAAGTAGTTCTATTATAAATAAACCATTTTTGTAGACATCAGCTTTAACAGTTGTACTAAACAAAAAAAAAGTCTTTAGCTATATTATTATTATTTTTGCCATGTCATTTAATGCAACAAACTGACTTGAATATTCCTTTGTTTGTAAATTAAACTCACGAGTTTACACTATAACAGCTATCGGTTAATTTTTAAGTTGGACACGACGATGAATACCATGAATAAGTCAACTGCTTCAACCTATTTGGTAAGGGAGTGATTCAACTGGCTCAAGCCCATGACTTTTGAATCCAAAAGGCTTTTTGGCTGATGGGAATATAACTAAGTGCTGTGGTGCTGCTGAATGCACTGTTGAGTATTCAGTCTGCGTTAAAGAATTGATGACTTTCAATGTAGAGTTGGTCAGGAAAATCAATTCCAGTATATTCCCAGTTTACTCATGGCTAGTGCATACAGACAAAATGGCCACGGATATCGACATACCCACGTTCGGTTAATCCAATTTCATCAAAACAAACCAAATCCACTTTCTGCTGGCGGATTAGGGTTTGAAGTGGTCCAGTGGAATGAATAATATTGTTTTAATGGTTTCCGATGGGAATTTGCCTTTAAGGTGGTACATGTTGATCAAAATGTATTGGTTATTTGATAAATCCTCAAAAAGTTAACCAGCTTCCAGTTGTTTGTTGTGTCATCAACATGAGGAAATGTTCTTTTCAGAATACAGGACTTTGAATGTAGTGATAAAGTAATGCTCGTATTATGCAGATATCTTCTGTTTTTGTCACTGTACGTCAGTTAAGGTTAATTTCTGTAGGAATATTGGAAACCCAGTGTGTCTCCACCACATGGGAAAAGGTGTTGGGATCACCCAAATGCTTTAAAGCGGGAAATGGGACAGGAGAGAGGATGAGACACATGCAAGTACGTCACGTCCTGTAGAGGAAGGAAGAATGACATCATATACAGCTGCTTTTTAAAATCTCTGCGTAAGGAGGGGATATATTTGGAAGACATGATGCAGTTGACTGTGTAGTGTGTGGTTTTGAAGTTGAGAATGAGTTTGAGAATTTGTGATAACCGAACCCACCAAAAGGTCTCAACTTTTCCAAATCTTTGTTGTGTAGCAACAACAGTGAATTTTGCAGCTCATAGGTATCCAATTTCAAAGCATACCTATACATACAATTCATTGTTAATCTGAAATGAACACCCGTGGCAGTAAAACACCCAACTTGTATTTCTTTTCACTCAAATTATGTTTCATGGAGCAGATTATCCATTCATAAAAACTTGTTTTTGGATGATATTTGCGTATAGTGCATGATTTGTAAACTAATGCATTTTGATGATGCATAGTAAACTTGCTCGGTAGCTCACCTAGTACAGCATTGCACTTGCGATGCGGAGCATCCTGAATCTTAGTAAAAGAGCTCAAAGACTTGTATGAACAAACTCAATTTGCATGGATGCTTCAGGAAATGCATTTTTATCTTACGTTTAACACTAACGGTTAGGTTTAGGGTAGGGTTTAGTGTAGGTAAACACAATGGAACCTTAAACCATTTAATGTTACATACTGGACATTTAATTTCTGAACTGACGTGATATGCACATTGTGATATACGCAACTGGTTGCCAGATTTCCATTCATCTTTTTTTTTCTTGTATAAAACTGAATGCTCTTTCAGCTCCATTCACTGGACCTTTCATTTTGAAAGGCTCGTTTAGTGTGCAAGAAACAAAGTAGTGTCATTTTCAGAAATGGTTGGTTTTTCCTAATACGCCTGGGTTTAAAGTTTATGTGCCATCTCCAAGGGTTCAAGACTGGGTTGGTTAGTTCCTTTGGCAAAAGAAAAATAAACTTTCTTTGTTGACGGCATTACCTTTGTATTCTGCCAAAATAAAATGTCTAGCAAGAAAAATACAAGGACAATCAGCCAGCTGTCAGGATGTAATTCTCTTTTCTACTATTATTATCTACTAGGGCTGGGTAATAAATATTGATTCCTCGATATTAATCGATTCTCATTTTTACGAACCGATATCGATTCTTAAGTCTCAAGAATCGATTAGTCATCCTGTTTCATTTGAGTGAATGGAACATTGTATCGCGGCTGCGCGCATCCGAAAAATCGCAATAATCTTTGTCCTTTGTTACTATTGATATGAAACAAAGTCTCAATTTCCAAATTACGTCCATTTTCTTTAGAAATTCAAAAACATCAATAACGTTTTGGCGCTGTGGCGTGAGATCGCTCTGGCGCAGCTCAAGAGAAGCAGCTGATCTCTCTTCCGGCTTAATAATACCAGTTACAGCGCGAAATAAACATGAATGAGCATCTGAAAGTGTGTTAAAAGATAGAGTACAACTTATCGAAATCCGTATCATGTTACACTGATTAGCTCAATCAGCGTTTCATCCGTGGAAAGACGTCAGTTAAACAGCTTGTCATGTATCGTCATATTTACCTCAGAAAACCCACATCAACTCGTTAAGCCTAGTTCACACTACGTGATTTTAAGCCCGATTTAAGCCCGATTTGCAAATCGTTGAGTCGCCGACAAGTCAGGGTGTTATCGCGTGCAAATCGCGGGCGATTAGCGGACGATTAACGCTCGCCAATCAGTTAGTGTGAAAGAGCCAACAACGCATCAAAGACAGCTCGCAGACAGCTCGCAGACAGGTCACCGAGCTCAGAAAAATATCTAGCATGCTAGATATCTCGCCCAGTCGCGCGACTCAATCTCAGTGATGTCATGAGTACAGCCAATCATAGCAACGCATGGGTTGAGGACACCAGGTAAATCTTACTTTTTCTTTTTTGCATTTTTTTTCTCAGAGCAGATCGTCGAGCAAACAGTGTGCAGCACTAGTTTCTGTCTGACGTCCATATTCGCGTGTTGTGTTCTTCTCTGCAGTTTCGCGTCATTTCTGGTTCGTTTTATTGCGTGGTTTTTCGTTACAAAACATGGTTTCTAGACCAGATAGAATCGTGTTGTTGTCAACTCGTTATTTGTTTGATTATTTTCAGGATTTAGACCGTATTATAGTACTGAAACAGCTCTCATTGAGTCACAAATGATATGCTCTTATCATCCGATCGTGGTTGTATCAATATATAGGGCGTTGTTAACTCGTGTAGTGAGTTACCTCCTGTTGTGGATCAATCACGTTGTGTTGTGTGGTGTGAACAGCTAAACAACTTGAATACTCATGATTTCACTGAGAGCAAGTCATGTAGTGTGAACTGCACAGTTCAGCCCGACATTTTAAAATCATGTAGTGTGAACTAGGCTTTAGTCAGCTAGAAAAAATAACTCTAGAGAGGAGCATTTTGCTAAATATATACACCATATTGCATTATAATCTTAATGTTCTTCAATATTTAATGCATATTTGAATAAATCTGGCAAGTTTTTATGACAGCCACCATTTAAATGTTTATATTTCATATAATCTTCTTATTATAAAAATAAATAAAAGTGTAACTACTAGTGTATAACTACAAAACAATTAATTATTACCTTCATAGTAGGCTAATGAAGCCTAGTAGGCTACAGCTAGACTCCCATAGTTTACAGCATTAGTTAAGAGATTTGATTTCCTTGAGAAAATTTGCCATTTATTGTAATTGATATCCAAAATAATCAATATTGAATCGAATCGGAATCGAAATTGAATCGAATTGCAAGCTTGTGAATCGAATTGTGAAATTTGTGTCAATACCCAGCCCTATTAACTACTACTTTATTGGTCGCCATGTACTTATAACCCTATTGCTAATATCAGAGGGAACATGATAGGCGAATAACACTGGTGTTGTAGAGTGTAAGGCTAAACTTGACATAAACTGTAAACTACTTCCTCAATTCTGATTGGTTGATTTGAATGTTGTTCCAGGATCAACAAAAGTGCTGATTCAGGAACATGTTGTACTTGGTGAAATCAAGTTCACCTACTTCACTAACCAAGCAACTTCCATTAAGAATAATGGAAATGCTTAATGATTTACCCAACGTATTGATTTTAATATGGCAAAATGATGTGTAGAACATCCAAAAACAGGTTTCTCTCATCTCTCGAGCTTATATTTCCTTAAAGGACTAAATAGCAAACGATCTGTATAATATATTCCCTACAGAGCAACTGATTGAAGAAACTTAGTATGTAACATTTACAGAACTATTCATCCAGTCACTCAGGATAAGTTGTACAAAAGCTCTCTCAATTGTTCACGTAAAGCTGTTTTTTTTTTTTTTTTTTTACTTTCATAATTGTCCTAGTGTAGGAGGAGATTAGTGGTGATTTAGTGTCAAGATGATAAAAATTCATGTCAAGGGATTTGATCAAGAATGACTGCTGATGTCTTCGGTTCATAGATCTTCTTCCGCCTGCTATTCAGCTGTCATTCACTTTCCAAAGCTCTCGCCAGAAGAATGCACTCGAGCTGAATGTACGATCAGGCCTGTTTTACTAAAGAACAAAACATTATGACCCACTCATTCATTATACTGTGGCGTAGTTCAGATTCTGTGAAGTCTTTGCCGCTTTTTGAGTCCCAATGAATGACTGTACCCATGAGAGACAATAGGCAAAGTTTCAAGAGTTTTTTTTTTTCACCAGTTTAAAAATAATACTTTTTTTCTGTCAGCTTTCAAAAGTACTGTGCACTTATCCCATTTCATTTGAAACGTATAATATTTAAATCCTAACGCTGTTTATATTGACATTAAAGCCAAAACGTATTAAGAGAAAATGAAGGGTTATTATAGTTATCTAATTCATTTTTTTTTTTACATCAGTGCAGTTTCTACCCATTCATTTGTCCCTTTAAAGGATTAGTTCACTTTTGAAAAAACTTTTGCTGATAATTTACTCACCCCCATGTCATCCAAGATGTCCATGTCTTTCTTTCCTCAGTCGAAAAGAAATTAAGGTTTTTGATGAAAACATTCCAGGATTTTTCTCCATATAATGGACTTCAATGGGAACCAGACGGTTCAAGGTCCGAAAGATAGTGTTAATAACAGTTTCAGATGCAGCTTCAAATGTCTTTAAACGACACCAGACGATGAATAAGGGTCTTATCATGCGAAACGATCGGTTATTTCAAAACTCATTCCAAAAATGTAACTTTTCTACGGACAAATGCTAGCCTTTCTCCATTCTGTGAGGCGCGTTTGCAACGTCACGTAATACGTAATTACGTTCAAAAGGTCACGGGTGACGTTGCCAGAACTACAGAGTCAGAGTGTTTACAAGTTGAACGCATAGGTTGAACGTGAAAACTAACTCAAACGCCGTTTACAACAAAGGAATTAAAAGGAAAAACAACGATGTCGGACGATTTTGATTCTGTACTTCCGGCTACGTCGCCCGTGACCTTTTGAACGTAATTACGTATTACGTGACGTTGCAAACGCGCCTCACAATATATTACAAGGCTAGCATTTGTCCTTAGAAAAGTTTTGAAATAACCGATCGTTTCGCTTGATAAGACCCTTATTCATCGTCTGATATCGTTTAAAGACATTTGAAGCTGCATCTGAAACTGTTATTAACACTATCTTTTGGACCCTGAACCATCCGGTTCCCATTGAAGTCCATTATATGGAGAAAAATCCTGGAATGTTTTCATCAAAAACCTAAATTTCTTTTCGACTGAGGAAAGAAAGACATGGACATCTTGGATGACATGGGGGTGAGTAAATTATCAGCAAAAGTTTTTTAAATAGTGAACTAATCCTTTAAGATTTGTATCTTGGCATTCAGAACACATCAGTGCTTTGTTGAGTTTCGTATCACGGGTTTGGTCTGCCATAAAGAGTTTTATTATGTGACATGAATGTCTTCAGTAACCTGTACGGCGAGGAGAAGTGGACAGCACCTGAAATAAGAGACTGCTTTGTACCTGCACGCTTTTTCCCTCCTAAAAAGGCGAGTTTGGTGGATTACGCACATAGCAGAGGGACAAAAGCACACGTCATCTCGCAGCCAGCATTGATAAATGAGATGTGTTATTGAGACACATGGTTTTAAAAGTGGTCCCCATGTCCCGTAGGCCAGCCGACAACACCGTGCTATGTGTATGTCCTGAGGGTGTGTGTGTGAACCTGGGCCAGTTCCCTTGAATTATTCACAGCTCTAGGTTTACACAGCCGGAGGTCGGGTGAGGTAGTGCTGTTTGATAGCGAAGGAGATCAGTGTGACAAAGACACGACACTCACACACAGATGGGTTCTGCCATGACACCTGTGTCGGACATAAAAAAGAGAGTTTGGATGTGTGTGTATGTGATAATAATGAGTGCATTTCCTTGGTATACCAAAAACGAAAGCATCTCTCTCGCTAGACTTCCTGTATTGTAAAAAAAATGCTTATTGTCTCAGCATTACATATAGATTTTAAAGCATATAAAATTCTTATCATTTTATATATTTTATTAACTAAATACACTCTTTAAATCTTAAAGGATTAGTTCACTTTTCAAAAAACTTTTGCTGATAATTTACTCACCCCCATGTCATCCAAGATGTCCATGTCTTTCTTTCTTCAGTCGAAAAGAAATTAAGGTTTTTAATGGATATTTCTCCATATAATGGACTTCAGTGGGAACCAAACGGTTCAAGGTCCAAAAGAAACTTTCAGTACAAACTGCAAACTTGTTAAAATGGCTTTAAACGATTCCAGGCGATGAATAAGGGTCTTATCAAGCGAAACGATCGCTCATTTAAAAAAAAAAAAAAGAAAGTTTAAGTTTTATAAGATCAAACGCTCGCCTTGCTCTGTTCTGTGGTGCACGTTCGTGACTCTCCTGTTCGAACTCGTTCAACAAAAGGAACAAATCTTTTTCCGAATCAATTCATTCGTTTCTTTCGCCAAATGAACCAAATGACTCTGAAAAAGATTTGTTCATTTTGATGAACGAGTTCGAACAGGAGAGTCACGAACGTGCACCACAGAACAGAGCAAGGCGAGCGTTTAAGCTTATAAAACTTAAACTTTGTTATTTATTTATAAAACGAGCGATCGTTTCGCTTGATAAGACACGTATTCATCATCTGGAATCGTTTAAAGCCCTTTGAACAGTTTGCAGTTTGCACTAAAAGTGTCTTTTGGACCTTGAACAGTTTGGTTCCCATTCAAGTGCATTATATGGAGAAAAATCCTGGAATATTTTCATCAAAAACCTTAATTTCTTTTCGGCTGAAGAAAGAAAGACATGGACATCTTGGATGACATGGGGGTGAGTAAATTATCAGCAAAAGTTTTTTCAAAAGTGAACTAATCCTTTAAGATTCATAAAGCTCCCTGTGACACAAATAATGAGCTTGAAAGTATGACGGTGTTGAAGAGTTAAAAAAAAACAAAAAAAAACATTGCAGTTGTCACAATGTCGGTTAATTTTACATTGGAAATATTAAATATATAGTTCAGTCTTTCGAACCTCAACAGCTTAACGTACTCACGTTCACAGCTCTGAGAAAGTTGTCATTCGTGAATATATTTCATGAGTAACGTGAAGGTGTAAGATGACTCGATGTTGTTTTTGTATTTTGTGTGTAACCCAATTCGTTGATTGACGTTTCGCTCTAATCCCTCATAAAGCGTTTGTGTTCCCATTTAACTGACAGGACAGTGGCAGCAGAGGCGGATTTATCTGAAAGCCAAGCAGTTTTACCTGAACCGCACAACCGTTACTGTCAAACCCAAGCTCAGTTTGGCCCTCTGGGGAAAACACAAGCCGTTTAGAGCCGTGTACAGCCGTGTTGTCCTGTACTGACTTGTGTTAGCAGTCGAAACACTGAGATGTTCTGAAGGTAGACTCAGGGCACGTTCCCATATCGGTGATTAATTCTTCCACTTGTGCTTGTAGTACACTGGAAGGGCTGAACGCTACATGTCCAGAAACAGATCATTTGAGAATGTGAAACTCTAGAATCTTGCTCAGAGCGGAAAACATTGACGTGCCCTAAAGACTGCGATTCTGATCCCTGTAAATGAGCTATCAAATGTACGATGTGCCCCAAACTCTTGAGCAAAGTTTCTCAAGTTGTGCCAGGCTCACATACTACACTTAATTATGTTTTTTTAGGGCTGGGCAACGATTAATCGCGATTAATCGCATCCAAAATTAAAGTTTGTGTTTACGTAATATTTGTGTAGTGTGAATAATTATTTTGTATATATAAATACACACGTATATTTTTAAGAAATATTTGCATGTATACACTTTATATATATATATATATATATGTACATAATTAATATTATGTATAAATTTAAATATTTGATATATTAAGAACACATTTTTCTTAAATATATACATGCATGTGTGTGTATTTATATTTACAAAATAATTATACACACTACGCACACATACAGTATATTATGTAAACACAAACTTTTATTTTGGATGCGATTAATCGCGATTAATCGTTGCCGAGCCCTAGTTTTTTTATTGATATCGCTGATTGTTAGGAATCTAAACAAACGTTGATTAACCTCATTCTGAAATGTTTCATTGTTGAGAAGTGTTCTGTTACTTTTTAGGCAATCAATTTCTTTATATATATATATATTTTTATATATGAACAATAAAGCAGGTGATAAGTCTCATAGTATTATATGTAAAGAGAAGGGACCTGAGCCTATATCTAAATACAAGAATATCATCGAGACTTGGGCGTGGACTTTTTTTTTTAGTTGGGCCAATATACAGCAACCTAGCAACCACCCAAAACAACCTAGCAACCACCTAACATTAGAGTATGTTGACCTAGGACATCAAACTCACTCATTACCAACGGGCATGGAAATCCTGTTTTCCACGAAATGACTCTTTTTAAAGGAACTCTTCCTCATACTCCCCCCATAGTCTGTTAGGGTGAAATAAAGGTTTGAGCATGCCTCTCTCTCTCTCTGACCTCACCCTCTGTCAGGAGCTGTTGGGATCAAGTGTGTTGCCATGGCTCCCGCAAACCCTCCGTCCCTAGAGATCCGTGTGTAGAGGTGACGGGAGTTTTCAACACTCCTGGGAGAAAACCTAAGCTGGAGGCCTCTTTTAAAGGAATAGTTCACGCAGAAATTTTAAATATATACATTCACTTACCCTTGTTGTGTTCTTTCTCCGTGTAGTTACGATGGGAACTGAAACTTTACGACTGCCGTCCAAATCTGTTAAGGCTAAACCAAGTAAAAGTTTTAAAAGGTCAAGCTGATTTCAGGGAAGTATCATCCAGATTTGCTTCAACAAATGAATACACGCTGAATTCGTTAAAACCAAATTGTGCCTGTGAAAGGTATAAACGTTAATTTATCAACGAGTTCACAAAAGGTATTATGCAAATTAGGTTAGCACATTTTATTTTGCATTAACGTGCCTAATTTCTATAGAAAAAAAGTGTGTTCGTGTTGAGAACATTGACAATGATGAATTTAAATCTACATAGCACTACTTTAGACAGGGTAGACATTATTCGAATTGAAAAAAAAAATTTAATTAATTGCAACATGTTAAAGGAGTAGTTCACTTAAAGGGTTAGTTCACCTAAAAATGAAAATTCTGTCAGTATTTACTCACTCTCATGTTGTTCCAACCCCGTAAGACCTTCGTTCATCTTCGGAACACAAATTAAGATATTTAAGATATTAAGATCGCTCCTGCATACTAGTCCATAGGCTTCTTGAGGGACTGGCTCTTGCTGGCCTCGAAAAGTCATTAAAGACATCGTTAAAATAGTCCAAGTGACTACAGTGGCTGAATTTTAACTTTATCAAACGACGAGAATACTTTTTGTGCGCAAAAAAACAACAAAAATAACGACTTTATTTCAACTATTCGTTTATTTCTCCCTCTGCGCGAGTCAGGTTACTAGTTTAATAGCGTAAGCTTCTGTTATTGTACGTCATACGCATCACACACATGACCAGCGTCGGCCAATAGTGAGCCTACTTGTGTCGTAGCTTTACGCAATCACACTACGTTAACTGACTACAGGCCCATGGAGAAGGAAGTGAATAGTTGAAATAAAGTCGTTACTTTTGTTGTTTTTTTGCGCACAAAAGTGTTCTCGTCGTTTGATAAACTTAAGATTGAGCCCCTGTACTCACTTGGACTATTTTAACGATGTCTTTAATGACTTTTCGGGGACAGCAAGAGCCAGTCCCTCAAGAAGCCTATGGACTAGTATGCAGGAGCGATCTTAATATCTTAAATATCTTAATTTGTGTTCCAAAGATGAACGAAGGTCTTACGGGGTTGGAACAACATGAGGGTGAGTAAATACTGACAGAATTTTCATTTTTGGGTGAACTAACCCTTTAAAAAAACAAAAAAAAAAATAACTTTTGCTGATAATTTACTCGCCCCCATGCCATCCAAGATGTCCATGTCTTTCTTTCTTCAGTCGAAAAGAAATTAAGGTTTTTGATGAAAACATTCCAGGATTTTTCTCCATATAATGCACTTCATTGGGAACCAAACAGTTCAAGGTCCAAAAGACAGTTTCAGTGCAAACTGTTCAAAGGGCTTTAAACGATACCGGACGATGAATAAGGGTCTTATCAAGTGAAACGGTCGGTTATTTATTTAAAAATAAATAAAAATGTTTAAGTTTTATAAGCACAAATGCTCGCCTTGCTCTGTTCTGTGATGTGCGTTCATGAGTCTCCTGTTCGAACTCGTTCATCTAAATGAACGAATCTAATTTCGAGTCAACGAATGAAATGAACGAAATGATTCGAAAAAAGATTCATTCATTTTGATGAACGAGTTCGAAACTTTTTTATTTATTTTTTAAATGAGCGATCGTTTCGATTGATTCATCGTCTGGTGTCGTTTAAAGCCCTTTAAAGCTGCACTGAAACTGTCATTTGGACCGTAAACCGTTTGATACCCTGTGAAGTTCATTATATGGAAAAAAATCCTGAAATGTTTTCATCAAAAACCTTAATTTCTTTCCGAATGAAGAAAGAAAGACGTGGACATCTTGGATGACATGGGGGTGAGTAAATTATCAGCAAAACTCCTTTAACGTGAAATTAAACCAATGCCGTTATTATTATTTTGTCATCATTTGTCGCGATACCGAACAGGACGACATGTTTGCACATCAATACAATGTAATCCCATAGAGTACAATAAAATCATGTAACTGCGTGACGTAAATTACATTAATGACGCAATTTCACGTGCTTCAGTAATTTATTTGCGTTCAATTATTTTTACACGTTAAGGATTTTAAAATGAATCACGTCCAATGACGTGTTAACGTTGTCTTCCGTAAAAAAGACAACAATGCACTGTACATCGCAGCCTCGTTTTCATTCACATCAAATAAAAAGGCGCCTAATAAAATTGAGTATTAGATATTGTATAAATAAATGTGAGTACGTAAGGAATATTTGTGATTTGATGACTGTTCAACTACAGTATTTGAACTCTCGAGAGGAGCTTGTTCTGTTGCGGCACCAATTCAGACCTGTGAGAAACCCTCCAACATCTGGGCTGATGTACCAACTTTGTCATGAAACCAGATCCCACATCTGATGTGCTGAATAATCACCTGCATTAATCTGTCTCACTGCCATATCACATAGGGGAGAGGTTTGGGTGAACAGCAATGAAAAAAATCACTCAAAAAAAATCACAAACAGTGTTTTAATGTGCAGATGGATGTTGAGGAAGCAGCCTGAGGTGTAAACCTCACACAAGTAGACACCTGCCTGTGTCAGAAGCCAGGGGACACATGGTATGCAGCCAGACGCTGAGATCCAGTACTGAGAGTTAGCGAAACACTGGTAGCTAATATTTTTGTCGAACATTTGATAGTAATCTGTGTCATACAGGACCTCCAGTCTTAATAAAAACAGTGTGGCGGTACCTGCCCAAACAGCAATCTCAATCTGCGCCTGAGGTGCATGTACTGAACCCCGCTTGTTTTGCCAGTATCGTGCGGCACGTAGCCAAAACCACCAGAGATCTGGAACTGCCCCCAACAGTCCCTCTGCTGGTGCGGATTCACAGAGAAAGAACAGAGGAAAAGTCGATAAACAAGTTCAAAGCGGGATTAGCGATATTTAGGCTAATCTGTTTTAGTCATCAAACGTTGTACGTCAGCCATTTGAATTCCACGGTTTTGTTGGAAAGTTTTCAAGTTTCTTTCTTTTTGTAAAAATTGGAAATTTTCATGTACTTTTCATACATCTCAGAAAGACTGTGTCTGATAATTATCATTCACAGGTGTGGGAAACAGCTAAACTTAGGGGGATTCTGGGTAATGTTGACTGTCTCAACACAGAAGTCTTTGTTTAGGTCTGTCGGTCATTTTACACCACGTAAAAGAGCAAACGAGGCTAATCTGACTTGAATTGCACCTGGACGCACGAGGGTTTAACACTCATACAAACCCTTAGGAAAGAAACAGATCGCAATTCTTTATCTGAGATAGCAATTCGTTTTAAGGAGTCGAATTGAAGTCTCTTGCTTCTCTTTAGAAAGAAAAGGGGCTGTTTACACTACATAATTTTCAGTTAAAAGCGGAAAACTTTTATGCGTTTTGGATTTACACAACAACAGCGCTTTGAGAGCCTGAAAACGCAAATTTTCTTAACATGTTTTAAAGTGCAAGTTTTTGATGTAACTCCTCCAAAACGGTGACGTAGTGTTTTATTGCAAAGTGACATCGCCAACTACTAGTAATACAGCGTCGGGATCACTTTGACAACTACAGCCAGACCGATATTATCGGCCGATATTAGGCATTTTCCATAATATCGGTATCGGCAGTTATAATGGCCGATAAATGAATATTTCAAAAATAAAATAAAAATGGACGAAACGCGCTTTAATCATTTCTCCTTGGCCTGTTAAATTGAAAATGTATGTTTTACAATTTGCAGTATGCTGTTATCTATTGCTAAATTATGGCTCATCATAGACTAGCTAACCACAAAGCTAGCTAATGCCACTATCATCAGTGGAAGACCGCTAACGTTAACATTAATGAGTTTGGAAACCACAATGAACTTTTTCTGCCTAAATAAAGTAATGATTACCGTATTTATAACTAGCATATCTCTAGTTACAGTCCCGGCATCGTAAAATGTAAGTTATACTTGCGAGGAGTGAACATTTAGACATAGAGAAAAAGTATCAAACGTATCTTGTGCAGAAAAGTTAGCTTTTCTTTTTCAACAATATTTAAAAAAAAAAAAATCGGCCGATATATCGGAATATCGGACTTTAAAACCCAAAAATATTTGTATCGGTATCGGCCTTCAAAATCCTTTATCGGTCGGGCTCTAGTGACAACATTGTCGTCTTTATGCAAAAGCACAAAGGAAAAACTTGTTTTTACTGTCGTTGTCGTGTAAACATACCCTTAAACTGTGCTCAGATGTGTCAAGATGCAAAAGTCTACAATCAAAAGTCTTCAAATTACATTAAAAGACACAAACTGAGAGTTCCATAAAGTCTCCTGAGCTATAAGCATATGAGCTGGGCATATAAGCATTTTTTTTTTTCCTGGGAATATACCTTTAAACTACCACAAAAACATTGCATTGGCAAGCTAGTCACCGTAAATCACAATTTGTCACCTATTTTACCAAAATATTTTACCTATTTTACCTTTAATATGTGACATATTACACCTATTTTACCGTAATATGTCACATGTCTGAGATGAAGAAGAAAATGCGTTGGAATCATTTGGATTGGACTGGATTATTAATGGGTGTAACTGTCCTTAAAGGAGTAGTTAACTTTAAAAAAAAAAAAAAAAAAAAAAAAAACATTTTGCTGATAATTTACTCACCCCCATGTCATCCAAGATGTCCATGTCTTTCTTTCTTCAGTCGAAAAGAAATGAAGGATTTTTCTCCAGAAATGGACTTCAGTGGGAACCAAACCAAGACACGTTCAGTACAAACTGCAAACTGTTCAAAGGGCTTTAAACGATTTCAGATGATGAATAAGAAAAAAATAAAAATAGAAAAGTTTAAGTTTTATAAGCTCAAATGGTCACCTTGCTCTGTTCTGTGATGCACGTTCGTGACTCTCCTGTTCGAACTCGTTTATCAAAATGAACGAATCATTTCCCAAGTCATTTTGTTCATTGAATGCACCAAATGACACGAAAAAAGATTCCTTCATCAAGATTCCTCACGAGCAAGGCGATTTGAGCTTATAAAACTTAAACTTTGTTATTTTTTTTTTTAAATGAGCGATCATTTCGTCTTGAATCATTTAAAGCCCTTTGAACAGTTTGCACTGAAACTGTCTGGACCTTGAACCGTTTGGTTCCCAGTAAAGTCCATTATATGGAGAAAAATCCTGGAATGTTTTCATCAAAAACCTTAATTTCTTTTCGACTGAAGAAAGAATGACATGGATATCTTGGATGACATGGGGGCGAGTAAATTATCAGCAAAAGTTTTTTTTTTTTAAAGTGAACTACTCCTTTAATAGTGAAACTGAACAACAGAGTTTGCTAAAACAAGTATTTGGCTATTGGTTAACATTATCCAATAGCCTGCATGACCTCGATGATGTCAGCAGAAAAGGAAAGCCGTTTCACTGGGAGTTACATTTTGATGTAACATTACAAACACTTGTTTTTGGAATAAGATGCCCCATAGGATTGTGTGCTCAAGGTCACTCTGCTAATATAACATTACATTCAGTCTCGTTCAACAAATCATGAACCGTGTGTTATCACTGCTGCCTGTGATTTTTCGGATGGCAGCTTTCTAAAAAACATGGTTTTTCTTGCAGCGTTTGGAAAGGTGGTGTTGTTATTCTACTCCACTGATTAAGAGGTCAGATAAATGAGTTAGTGAAATCAAACAGCATGAAGCTCAACTCCTAAATCAAAGGCAACAGGGAGAGCGTACTTGAACTGGTCTGTTGTTGACCGTGTTGTGCTGTACGGTACAAGGCACACGGTTATTGTGCTCCATGTCAGGTGGTATACTTTTCTTTTTTATTGTACAAGCCTCATTTGTGAATGCCATTCTTTCAGTTCAATCCAATGCCACAGTTCATTGACATATAAATCTACATGTTAAATCCCAATGTAATTGTCAATTATGTTGTCAATTTTACTTTGTTAACTGTTTAGAAGCCATATAAGTATGCAAAGTGAGTGTATTCAAGTGATTCCAGATTATGAGCCAGATATGTGTTGAAAGCACCCAGCATGACCAGAGATATCCATCTGAATAATACCGCACACCCTCATATCCTGCTGGAAACAGGCCACCAAAATACACCTAAAACAGTGTGTTTCCTTTGGTTTGGGCTTGGAGGTGAAAGACAGACTCCTTTTTTAAAGATCTTTGAAGCTGCTTTTGTCTATTGGTCCCCTCATGGGGTTTGTGTCCTTTCACAATTCCCATTCTGTTCACACTTCATTTCCATGAGAAACTGATTAAATATGCCAACGGCTAGACGGACGGACAGACAGAGAAAACTTTGGAAAGAAACTTAAATGTATCATTTTGGGTGTTTTCAACTGTGGGCGCTTTTGGCCTTTTAAAATATCCATTAAAACACTTCTTTTTGGTGGCATTTTATTTAATTATTATGCTAATAATTTTAACATTGTATGTAAATGCATATTATATAAGTGTAATTACGAGGGCGGCATATGAATTAAATAAAATAAAAAAATGAATGTGCATGGATAAATCATTTATAATAAACACTGCACACGCATTCAAAATAAGAATCGTCAAATTTTGATTTTGAACATTTTTGATTGAACATTCTTTGTTAGAAAAAAAAAACAAACAAAAAAAAATTCCTAGCTATAATTATATGGATCCTAAATACAAACAATATTTAATATAACAGCCAATATAATAATATTAAACAAGATAACATGTTCCTACTTTTTACATAATTTGACAACATTGATTTGGAAATGTAAATAAAAAAATCTGTTCACAATTTACCTTTAGTTTTTATTTTATTTCCACGAATCACAGTTCTCATAATTCATCCATTCAATGCAACTTTAAAAATATGTATTTTTGTAAACGGTGTAAACGGCATTTGGCAGTTTTTCTGTAATGAAACTGTAGATGTGTCAAAATATATTTTTTTTATTCATATGCCCTCGTAATCGTAAGATCGATAGCTCATTAACTCCATTACATCATCTCTATAGGGCACATCTGATTGGTTCCTGCTGTATCATGAGCTAATGAGCTCACTCCTTAAAGTCGGCGTGAAACGGAAGTTGAGATCATTTTTTCCTTGTCGTTGACGAATATTTGAGTGAAACGGCTTGTAAAATTAGAAAAAAATAAAAAAATTCGTCCTTCGGGAATTGATTGGATCGTTGGGGGTTGGGCGTTGCAAACAAAATGGAGGCAGATTTGAATGCGATTCTCTGAGAGGCGGTGCACCAATAGCCGCACCCTCATCGACTCTGGCCACACCCTTTCGCCATTCCACGTGACCGAAATAGAAGAGAGGTAATGTATTTGATTAAAGATTATAAGGGTACATGCATTTTTAAATAATAATAATTAATAATAAACACTACAGTATTATCAACCTGATCTCACGACCAAATCGTATGAATTCGACGCATGATTAAAAGGTGTCTAATTCGTACTAATTCATACGACCTCACTCGTATGAATTAGTACGATTTTGCTAAATCGTACATATTTTACGAATTGGCCAATTCGTATGAATTTGTACGAATGACCTACCCCTTACCCCGCCCCTAAACCTAACCATCAGACAAATCGAGTGAGGTCGTACAAATTAGTACGAATTAGACACTTTTTAATCAAGCGTCGAATTCGTACGAATTGGTCGTGAGATAGCGTAGGTATTACATATAAAAAGAAGATTTGTCAAATTTGATTTCATGCCGACTTTAACCTTCAAATACTTGGTCAGAATTTGCTGTAGCAGTTTCAGAAACTCTCCTCCTTCCCCAGCTCCACCTGTATAGATATGCCAAGGGTATTTAATGTACGCTGTATTGTACAGCAGCTCAAAGCAGTGTGTCATGTATGTATTGCTCTTCAGCAGCAATAACAGCAACGTAACAGATCTATTCCGCCAATACCGAACTGTCATATACATTACCATGCCAAACACTCTGAGAGTTGTCATTGACAGATATAGCAACAGGAAGGCAATAGACTCAAATCGTGCCATGTTTAGACGGCACCTAATGGAAAATGTGAGTGTTTTTGCTGTTGGAAAGAGACATTTCTCTAGGAGTGGCAGTGATAGTTTAGATAAAACTGCTGTGGAATGGAAAGTGTGCCATGCTGGGAGTGACCGCTCACACACAACACAACCTTTTCTTTCCGACTGTCACTTTCTTTCTGTGCTTTACACAATCAGACAGGTGGCCCACATACAGTATGATCTAGGTGCTTTGAGCCAACACATGCCATGTAGATATATCTCCTGTAAACAGCTTTGATCCGTGAGATTCTGTGAACATCCAGAATCACATCAACATACTCATGAAACAGACTTCTGAAATTAGGTTTAGCACTTATTTTTTAAAATAATATACTTTTAATATACTTAAGTGTGACCTGAATGCAATGTTCTCAGACACTTAACTGCAAAATGAAACCGTTTCATTAATTTTAGAGTGCTTTTTTGACCCTTAAAAACAAGACTTAAATACATTTTCATATGCAATTTCATAATTGCATTTATTGTCTTAGAAATTAAGTGTACTGCTAAAAAATATGTACAAATATTTATGGTAAACTTTGAAACTATTGCACATTTGAAATGTGTAACTGCACATTTGAAATGATGAAATTACAATTTTGTATATTTCAAATATATTTACTTAATATCGTAATATTGAATAACACTGTTTAAATTCAAATAAAGTGCTTTAAATGTATTTTAGTATGTTAGTCAACACAAAAATAATGACAAATTATTAAAAAGTAATTATTTCACACACACTTTTTAAACATGTAGCCTACTTAAGTATTCATTACTTTAACATTAGCGTATTATTTCTGAATTAAATTATTACATTGTTTAAATTAATATTTCACTAACTGTGATTTTGTATGTACATATCTGAAAGACATAACTTAGACAGTTCCCACTGATAACAGTTCACTCTAAATTGTAATGTGGACATTTTCTGCAAAGCTGCTTTAAATGATGTGTATTGTGAAAAGCGCTATACAAATAAATGCGAATTGAACTGAATTGTTTAGAAATATTTGTTAAAGTGTACTCTTAAGTACATACATACATTTTAGTGGCCTTTTATTTCATTATTAGTATATTATCTGCTTTTGTCTGTATGTGAAAAGAACACATTCAATGAAATTAAGCACACTTTTTTCACAAAGGTAGTAAAACGTTTATAACAAAATGTACAAATAACACTCTCATTGTCTTTGTCAAAATCTAGTTTCAAAATGTGCTTATGAATCTGAGTATTCCTTTAACTTTTTTTTTTTTCTTTTCAGCCGAAGATAAGTCATTTGGGGTTGCCTCAAGGGCCTTCGGGTGAGAAGGTGGCAGTAGTCGCTGTGGACGACTGTGACATCGCCATGGCCGTGCGGTTCGGCAGTCAGATTTCCAACTACTCCTGCGCTGCCCAGGGCACTCAGACCGGACAGAAGAAGTGAGTTTATCCATCTCTCTGCAAGACGAACAAGAAAATTGTTCTCACCAATCGTAATTGTCAATAATTACACTTTTGTGTTCCCTCTCACACCCCTGCACAATCCTCCAGGACACATGTCCACATGTTTTTCTTTTGTTAAAAGATCTTCTCATGCTTTTAGGTGCCAATTGCAGCGTCAGATATTATTTCATGCTGGAACAAGGCTGCGCATTAAAACACATCAAAGAGAGAACAACAACAGCTAAATGCGAAGGTTTAACCTGTCGCTCCAGTCTTATAAGCACTGACCTGTTTTATAGTATGGCAGCATTCCACAAGCGATTGACAAGTTGGTTAGGGAAGGTCACGCCCCCCCGTCACCTGTCTGGCTTCTCTCTTGTAAAGATTTGCATGTGCTACGCTGATCATGAAATACACACGCACTTGTATGCATACAGCCTTTCAAAGTATACCCCATTTGATAGCGTGTCCAAACACAAGCAACCAACACATTAGCAAAAATGCCTTTGGGCCCTTTTTTAAAGTCAAAATTAAGTATGTGTTCTGAGTTTGTCACACCACAGACAAATTTGTTTTGAATTTGAATGATAAAAAAAGCCAGCAAGTACATAAAATAAGCTATCAAAATCTTTTAAAAAAAATGTGCAGTATTCTCTATTCTCTGTGTCCGCTGGCTGCGCTGAAACCACGCCCACTCGCGGGAAAGTTGTCGACGGTGATATTAGCTGATACTGCTTTCGGGACGGGAGGATAAACGCTGAGGCGGTTTCGGCCCCGTTCACCAGTAACAACGGATTATCAGTGAATCAGTTGTCTCTGAGGAAAGTTTATAAAACGATCCCGTGTAAAATGATCACTACACAGGCGGGTGTTGGCGGTGATCCTCAGCTCTTCATCAAGGTTGGCTCTACACAAAATTAATCCACCTCTTCTTGATGTGATCGCTTTTAGGAAATTTAAATAAAGACACCGATCTGTTTTGTACATGATCGCATCCAGGTAGTAGCCTATGCATTTCCGTGTCGAAGGCATAGCTAGCTAGCAAACTGTAGGCTGTAGTAACTAATAGTACTGACAGTAACTCGCGATTGAGCGTTAGGGGAGAGATCGGCCTCAGTGCGTCATCAAGTAGGGGCGTGTCCAGGAGCTCAAGAGCTCCAGTGCGTTATCGAGCCCTGTTTTAGCCCCGCCCAAAAAATCCGTAAAATAGCAATGGTGAAAAACCGTTTAACGGTCTAACGCTGTATTTCCAGCGCAGTCTCATCCCAAGACGTCATATAACTGCCGTCTTGGGACGTCTTTTGACCATACGTCAACATCCGCCTTTTTAGGGTACCCTTAAACGTCGGTTAGATGACGTTATCGGATCCTAACCCTACCCCAGACCTAAACCTACCCCGTCACCTAACTGACGATAAAGGTAAAGCGTCAGTTCTATGACGTCCCAGGATCGTCAACTAACCGACGTTTAAGGGTACCCTAAAAAGGCGGATGTTGACGTATGGTCAAAAGACGTCCCAAGACGTCAGTCATATGACGACTTCGGATGAGACTGTGTTAGTATTTCAGTACTTATGTAAAATATGTTTTAGCAATACATTTGTAACATTTATAATGTGTTTAGAATTTTTTTGTAGAATTGCCTTTACAGGGACTTTAAGGATCTAACCGCATGGTATAAAGCACATGGTGCACAAGTCCACTTTCGCTAGTTTAACGGCGGGAAAAATGGTCGGTGCTCCCGGCGCATGGTCTAAAAGGGTTGTCCCTATTGTGTTTAGGGCGTAACGTGGAATAAACCAGTCTCATCTCCCATTCCATTTAATGGGAGCCAGTTGCGCTCGCGCCATGGCGCATTCGCTATTTACATGGTTGAATTTGCAAGCGGAAAAACTGAATGCTTCTCTAGCGAGGAAACGGATTTGAAACGAGGTTAAAGCACGGAAGCAGAACATCTACGGGACCTTTATGTACACAATTATTATCTTTACTTTTATTTTTAATATTTGACGTGTTTGTTTGCTTTGTTTCTCTAGTAGTTTGTTGTTTTGTCATTATTTAGAAAAAAAACGATTGGGTTAGAAAAACTCTGCATACTATTCTGATGACGAAATGTATGGTATAAAAGAAAGAAAGTATGAAGGAGGGTAGCTTACTAGATTGTGAAACAGAGCTATCGATGCCATTGACTTGTTGGAGTGGTTGGTGGGACATTTCAAAGTTTTGTCTTCTCTCTTCAGGTCTTTGGATCTCACTGGGCCTCTTTTGCTTGGCGGGGTGCCCAACCTTCCAGAAGATTTCCCCATTCGGAACCGGGACTTTGTGGGCTGCATGAGGAACCTAACGATTGACAGTAAACCCATAGACATGGCCAGTTACATCGCCAACAACGGCACCAATGAAGGTATGACATGAATCACAGCATTTTTCGAAATGATAGATTAGCAAACTTGTTCTTGTATTATTGTTGTCCCTCATTCAAAATAATAGCGATATATTTATTGTTCTGTCAGGCTGTCCAGCGAAGAAGGACTTCTGCTCCGAGGGTTTGTGTCAGCACGGCAGTCAGTGTGAAAATAGGTGGAACACGTACTTTTGTGACTGTCCCGAAGGCTGGGGCGGCAAGAACTGTGATCAGGGTAGGTGGGCCTATTTGGTAGCGTGCCAGTGCACGTGAATGCGTCGTGTACGTGTTTGTTATTCTGAACAAGGCGTTGATTGCTCGTGAACTTTAAGGAAGCAGGCAGTGGCGTTAATGCGACAGTGTTTCCTGAAAGGAAAATGTCTCCGCCGATAAGCATCAGTCAGGATCTGCTCCACTCTCCTTTTCTGCCTCATAATAACTTTACGGATACGCACTCCACATACTCTGCGCAATATGCGAGTTGAGTTGCCAATGCATTTCCCATAATGCCTCTAATCTGCACAATAAGTGCCAACAATATCAAAGCTTTGGTTCTTCAACCTGTTGTTGTGGCCTTGTGGGTCAAACCAAACAAAAAAAACTGTAATTTCGGTTCAGAGTTTTACGAAAGATAAACCCTCAGATGATTAATTATTTTGTTGCTTTAGCTTTGTTCCAAAACCTAGTGGGCCACCTTGCTGTCTACTGTCAGGCAACCATTCCATCCCCTCACAAATAGCGCTCATATAAAAATACGGGTGCACTAATAAGCATTAATTCATTCTTAACTAATGCACAGATAATACTGAATTAATGAGTAACTAATGATTATTTAAGCTATTCATTAATGATTACCACATTAGGAACTAATTAAGAGTTTGTAGGGTTAATGTATTAGTTCATTATTAAATAGTTCATTGTTATTAATTGAATATGTAATTGTGGATTAATTCCACAATTCCACAAATAGTTTTTTGAACTAATAGTGTTAATTAATATGTTAATTACCAGAATGAGCCAAAGCTTTGTATTTTAACTTCCAGATAATATGACAGGTACACTAATATGCATTAATACATGATTAATTGCTTCATTGTTAGTGCAAATTCATGTGCAAATTACTAAATGACTAGTTAATAATGATGTGCCCCAACAAGTAAAGTCATAACGTAATGATACCTTTGCAAATAATTAGCTAATGATTAATTAAATCAGACAACTGGAGGTTGAAGTGCATAGCTTTGACTAATTATGGTAATTAACACATTAATTTACACTATTAGTTAATAAAATATGTTATTAAGGAATAATATACAATGACACATTGAATTAATAGCAATTCATGTATTACTTAATCTATTAATCATATAGACTCTTTATTAGTTGCTGATGCAGTAATTCTTCAAGTTATACATCAACTCATGATTATCTGTTCATTAGTTAAGCATTCATAAGTGCACCCGTATTGTAAAGTGTTACCAAAGTTTGATGTTAGCATGTTGCTAAGCTAATACCTTGAAACCTTCAAAAAGACAAAACACACATGTTGGGAAAAAGTAGATTTTTTAAGTGTATTTAATTATTTTTTATTGATACTTCTCACTAATTGATAAAAAAAAAATAAGTACATTTATAATCAGTTGATTTGTGCTAACATGATGCTTATGTAACAATTCAGTATTCTTATAAGCCTACACAGCACACACAAATGCTGGCTGAAATAATCCAAACTTAAACGATTTTCGGGGTGTCACAATATACCAGTATTGATGATAACTTTAATATTTAAACATGAATTATTGCTATATACAAATGCTACACATGCTGTACAATAATATCGTAAATCTACTGCTAAATTGTCTGTTCACCTCCCTACAGCTATTTTAAGTGTGACTAGCCAAAAAAGAGAGAAAACACTAAATAATAAGTCAGCTCATTAGCTTTTGCAACGTAGTTTAATTGATAGTTTTGGAGTACGTGCCGATCTGGATTGAAATCACTGTTCCCAAATTCACTCACAATTACAGGAATCACAGAACCCTCTGTTCTTAACTAATTCGTTGGTGGATTTAAAAATTCGCAATAAAAAATGTTTACAGGATAATAAATTCGCCAATACTCGAATGAGAGGGGATAGTGTGAATCACGCTGGTGACTTTCAGGTCCCTCCACAGGCCTGTTGGGGCAGCGCTCCATTGTTAAACCTGTATCTTCAAGTCATGTCATCATCTAACCACAACCTTGTTGACTGAAACTGCCTTCTTCAATTTAATACTCTGGCAGAGAAGCGTGTCTGCTTGGAAAGGGTGTTATTTTTGATGCTGATTGGATGGATGCCTGAAGTAGCCTTGATTTTGCGGTTTGTTTTCGTTATTAGATAGCTCTGTTTTGGAGCGAATGGCTCATTTCCAATGGGAGCAAAGCGTAATTTAGATATTATCATCTCTACACTTCTGCCATAGCACAGATAGAGTGTCCATCTCTAGTAAAACACGTAATTCGGCCCACGATGGCTGGCAGTTCCTTGGTGACTTCTCAAAATTCAGTCACGTCAGGCAATATGACACTTTAGTTCATTATGCCTCTTCAAATTTCAGACATTTTTAAAAAAAATTCTGAGATTTATGGATCAAGCTTAAAGTATATACATGTAGGTGTTTTTTTTTTCTTTAAGAAAATGTGGGTGGTGCTTGCTTGAGCAAAACTTGACAGCACAATGCATTGTGGGTGGCTGTCAGAGAATTCTTGACCCAAGTCTAAAGACACTAAACAAGCACATATACTGTAGATATAGTTCTCTAAAAATAAAAATCATTTACTCACTTATTCATTCTTTCATTTAATCATTCACCATCTTTCTCTGGTCATTCCAATGTCTGAAGAAATGTCCTATTTTAAACATGTAACTCAAAGACAAAGCATAGTACTAGCAACGCCAAGGTCATGTGTTGGATTGATAAAAATGATACCTTGACGACTTCAATGTTAATCACGTTGAATAAAGCGGCCAAAGGATAAACGTAAATGTAATATTACTGAGGGTAGAATTTATCAAGTCTCATGTGTCATTCCTTTAAAGGGATACTCCACTTTTTTTGGAAATAGGCTCATTTTACCACTCCCCCAGAGTTAAACAGTTGGGTTTTACCGTTTTCGAATGTATTCAGACGATTTTTTTTATATATATATTTAGAACAATATGAGTATACAGACAGTTTCTGGTCTCAATGACTTCCATAGTATATTTTTTTCCTACTATGGAAGTCAATGAAACCAAACTGTCTGGTTATTGACATTCTTCTAAATATCAGAAAATCGGCTGAATGGATTCAAAAACGGTAAAACTCAACTGTTTAACTCTGGGGGAGTGGTAAAATGAGCCTATTTCCAAAAAAAAAAGTGGAGTATCCTTTTAAAAACTCTCTGCTGTGATGTGAGGTTTACAGTAGGAGTTCCAGTGATCAGGGCTCATTGAGTTCTCAAGTCCTCACTTGACTCTGTGACTCTACAGTAGCGTTTCCATATGATCACACTTCTGCTATGCGATTTGCCTGCACACAAATCAAACAGTAGAAGGGAGTGCAGCACTGATAAGTCTTGGTTTGTTCAAGGCTTCTCCACTCCTTTAAACTGCAGGAGTTTTTAATAGATGTTATGACTTCATTGTCAAGATACTGTTGATTAAACTTCCAATATGTGGCTCAGAGCCACAAGACTCTGAAAACGGTCCATTTTTTGGTCCATTTTTTTTAAGAACATTATAGTGAGGACAAAGGAAAAGGTAAAATGTGATCAGCAAAGTTGAGACCCAAATTCAAAGTCCCATCACCCACAAGGTCTCATTGAGCCAGTGAATGTGCAAAAAAGGCTAAATTGTGTGTGCAATTTGCCAATATCAATAGCACAGAGAAGAATGAAGCACTGCTCACACAGATGTTTAAATCAAACCCAGCAGATTTCTGTTGGCCAACTTGAACCTGAGCCAAATCGGCGTGAATTGCACCAATTCCTATTGGATTTCGCCTGTGAAATGCATATATACATATATAGATAAATGCCATTGGTCAAGCAGTCACATATACTGCAGTCTGGAAGAAATCCAGTTTTGCTAGTATTTTTACAGTTTATGTTAAAATATGTATTTTTATGCAGTCAGTCACAATCCATTTCTTTCTTTATTGCAGTCATGCCTTCACCGCAGCACTTTGATGGTCATGCCATGGTTTCATGGGATAAGCTTGATATCACCATCGCTGTGCCCTGGTACATCGGCCTAATGTTCCGCACCAGACAGACCAGTGGAACCACGACCCTAATGCAGGTCAACGCTGGGGACACGTCTCAAATCAACCTTCTGGTAAGTGTACAAATGTTACACCGCACAATGTACCATTATATAGAGTAAATGTTTCATTTGAAACCATTTCTTCTAAGATAAGGGACAAGTATGTGCGGTTTGAAGTGCTTCTGGGAGAGGAGAAAGTGGCCACGCTGGATTTCCCGGAGGTCCGAGTGAACGACGGGGAATGGCATCACCTTCTCGTGGAGCTGAGGAGCAGCAAAGATGGGAAGGACATTAAGTACATGGCACAGGTGTTACTGGACTACGACATGTTCAAGGTCAGTCTTACAAGTCTTAACAAGTCCTTAAGATGAAACCTGTTTACTGACATCCTTGCATGTTTTACAGAAGTCAGCAGAGATTGGAAATGTTCTGCCTGGACTCAAGCTGACGAGTCTGTTCATTGGTGGGCTTCAGGGAGCGAGTAGCAGCGTCCAGCAGGGCTTTCAGGGATGCATGCAGGTGAGGCCAAGGGTAAACCTTTGAATATTTCACCTAGAATGAGACAGTAGCAGTTTCTTGGCAAAACAGCAAAACAGGAATTGGAAAAATTTACAGTACAGTACTTACAGTGTAATTACAATGTACTTACCTAGAAAGTACTGGCTAATATAAGGTAAGCACATGGAACAGGGGTAGGTTTAGGGGTAGTACTAGTTATTACCCAGTAATTGTACAGTAGTTACTAAAATAAGTACATAGTATTTAGATGGGTATTTGGACCGTAAAAGGAAGCGTTATCAAAAAAAATATCCAAGTAATTGTTTTGTGTATAAAATGGGACCGAGTTGATTTTTTCAATTATTATTTTAGCTTGATAATTGTTAATGATTGAAACTAAGTTTACTACAAATCAATTAACATATTTACTGACATATTGCTTATTGAATAGACTTACTGATATAAATATTATAATTAAACTTTATTTGGAGTATGTCTTTAGTGCACAATACACATTTAATATAATAAATAAATGTGCTCACTATTAGTAAGGATAGTATGTGCTGTGTAAAATATCAGTCTTTGCAAGATATTTAAAGTATACTTGCAATAGTTCCACTTATCACAATCAAATATACTTAAAGGGATACTCCACTTTTTTTGGAAATAGTCTCATTTTACCACTCCCCCAGAGTTAAACAGTCGAGTTGTACCGTTTTCAAATGCATTAAGCCGATTTTCTGATATTTAGAAGAATATCGGTAAACAGACAGTTTCTGGTCTCATTGACTTCCATAGTATATTTTTTTCCTACTATGAAGGTCAATGAGACCAGAAACTGTCTGGTTACTGATATTCTTCTAAATATCAGAAAATCGGCTGAATGGATTCGAAAACGGTAAAACTCGACTGTTTAACTCTGGGGGAGTGGTAAAATGAGCCTATTTCCAAAAAAAAGTGGAGTATCCCTTTAAGTATATCTTTAGTTGGACCTCAGCACTATTTCCGGATAACTAAAAGTGCATTAAGTACAAAATTAGTTGTTCCAGTTTAGCTGACTATTATATGTACCAATTTAGTATACCAAAAGTTTTTAGCATAAATGTAGCAAATGTAGCATAAAATAAATGTATTTCGAATCAATTTGAGTATATTTATTGTTCACTGGGGAACATATCAATCTCCAACCAGAATAAATAAACAGAGCCTGAGGAATTATGATGACCTTTATGTGTGACCATGAAGAAAACTGTCTGAAGTTTGCGCCATTATTTACCACCCCAAAAAAGCACATCTTAAACCAGACGCTAATTTGTGCTGGTCTTGGTAGATTCACCCACTTGCCCTGTTTAGTAAATCTGGTCATAAGTATAAGGTGACTGACTGTATGTAAATGTGTCCCAGGGGGTCAGGATGGGGGAGACCGCCACCAACACAGCTAACATCAACATGCAGAAGGCGCTAAAGATCCACGTGGAGGAAGGCTGTGATGTGGCCAACCCCTGCGACTCCAACATCTGCCCTGAGAACAGCGACTGCACAGACGACTGGAACGCACACACCTGCACCTGTGACCCCGGTACTGACACCTGCATCACATTCCCTGCCATTGGGCATCTCATTTGAGTTCACACACGTTAATCAAATTCTCTTTCTGTCACTCACAGGTTTCTTTGGCAAAGATTGTGTTGATGCGTGTCACCTGAACCCGTGTGAGCATTTGTCCACGTGTGTCCGTAAGCCGAGCTCCTCTCACGGCTACACTTGCGAGTGCAGTCATGACTACTATGGACAGTACTGTGAAAACAAGTAAGTCGCTTCCCAGCGAACAGGAAACGTTCTGGCAATGTTCATTTGTTTATCGTTCGTTCATAGTTATCTGGTCTAACTACTCATTACTTGTTTCAAAACGTAGGCTAAAATTCTCATAAACATGTTTTAAAAACTAGACTTTTTGAACGTTCTGAGAACATCAAGAAATAATGGGAACATTATGAAAAAGTATTTAAAAAAATTGTTAGCTGGCTTGCTAGTCAAGTCTTTTGTCCTGGTTCAACTGGTCAAATTCAGTCATGTCTAATAATAGATCTTGCATGGGACATTTCTGCAGCGTCAGGTCTTGACAAACTAATTATATTGTGATAGTGACTGGTTGACTTTACATTATAGCTTGCTTAATTTCAGGATGGATATGAAGCTGTTGCATTCTTAATGGAAGTGAAACACTGCAATGAGTTTTTACAATAAAACTGTTTGTTTTTTTTCCAACTCTAACACATTGAAATTTCCAAAGTACTTCATGTTAACTTGGAGTTGAATTGAGATGTCTTGGAGTCGAGATGATGACAATCGTGCAGTGTAGCAGTGTAAATGATTTGCATTATGGATGTCATCTTCATTCCAATGGTTTGTGTGGGTGTGTCTGTCATTGTGTTGGCTCTTCTCCACAAAGCGGCGGGTAAACAACACAATACACCGTCACAAGTCTGCACAAGATCCGCAGAATTGTCCTTTTCATCATAATCCCTTTTACTTTCATATTTAATCTGCTAAACACCTCTGATCAGCGATGAATTCCTGTCTCAGCAGTCACTCGTGGGACGTCTTTTCCTTTTGCTTCCTCTCTCACTCTGTTGACATGTCTGTCCCCTATTAGATTAAGACCCAAACACGCAGCTAGCACCTGATGTTGAGTTAATAAGCACCATGCGGCCCTGCAGTCTGCACTTTTTAAGGAGTTACAGAGAAGGAATGTTTCCTCGCCTTCGGTGTCCTAAAATAAGTCAACAATGGAAATATACTGACCTACATAGGACCTTCTGCCGCACACTCACAAAACGGTTGCAATATCTTGGAAATGTGGCATATTAGCACACATAATAGCATAATAACACACACTTGTCAAATTGCAAAGTGCAGTTCAGTGTTGGACATTAATGTGACCATGAAAGCACTCAAATATGATAAATTATTAACATGGGCTTAGGCTTTTTCAATTTAGCTTTATTTGCCTAGCTTCTAACAAGTAAATGATGAATTTGCATTCAAATACACTGACTTTGATTGGATGCTCGGCGTTTGACGTTAACAACAGTGAATATGGCAAGCATTTCTCCTCTGATGTATAAGCTGATGAACCTATTTATTTTGCTATTCCATTGTGTTTTATTATTTGCATTTTGCACAGTTTTTGAGTGTTTGGTGACTGTATTTTTCTAAATCACCTGATTTCTGTGTAAAGCACAGGATAAACATGCACTTGTAGAAAAGTCCACGGCCACCCAAGAAAATGAGGTTCAAAATCGTTTTTCTTGGGCAGTTGGTCTATATTTGCTTGTACAAACAGGCACAAGCCTGTTTCTCACCAGTTCCCTGCCTTCACTGTTGTGTTATTGCTTATCGTCAAAAGTCTGCCTACCTACACATCTAATCTCTTGATCCCTACATCATGAAAAATCCTGCCTTTGATTGATGAATGGTTGATCTTCTTGATTTATTGATTCTCTGAGTGTAGAGATAGACACACATACATACTGCTATGAGCATGTAAGATAAGCTGTTGCTTTTAGCTCTAGGCAGGTGGAGCTGGGGAGGTCTAGTCCTGGCAGGTGGAGCTGGGGGAGATCTAGATCTAGGCAGGTGGAGCTGGGGGAGATCTAGTCCTGGCAGGTGGAGCTGGTGAGATCTAGATCTTGCAAGTGTAGCTGGGGGAAATCTAGAACTTGCCAGGTGAAACTTGGGGAGATCTAGATCTAAGCAGCTGGAGCTGGGGGATATCAAGATCTTGCCAGGTGAAGCTGGGTAAGATCTAGATCTAAGCAGGTGGAGCTGGGGCAGATCTAGTTCTAGGCAGGTGGAACTGGGGGAGATCAAGATCTTGGCAGGTGGAGCTGGGGGAGATCTAGTTCTAGGCAGGTGGAGCTGGGGGAGATCAAGGTCTAAGCAGGTGGAACTGGGGGAGATCTATTCTAGGCAGGTAGAGCTGAGGAGATCTAGTTCTAGGCAGGTGGAGCTGGGGGAGAACTAGATCTAGGCAGGTGGAGCTGGGGGAGATCTAGATCTAGGCAGGTGGAGCTGGGGGAGATCTAGATCTAGGCAGGTGGAGCTGGGGGAGATCTAGGCAGGTGGTTTTGGGGAGATCAAGATTTAAGCAGGTGGAGCTGGGGGTGATCTAGTTCTAGGCAGGTGGAGCTGGGGGAGATCTAGATCTAGGCAGGTGGTGTTGGGGAGATCAAAATTTAAGCAGGTTGAGCTGGGGGAGATCTAGTTTTAGGCAGGTGGAGCTGGGGGAGATCTAGTTCTAGGCAGGTTGAGCTGGGGGAGATCTAGTCCTAGGCAGGTTGAGCTGGGGGAGATCTAGTTCTAGGCAGGTGGAGCTGGGGGAGATCTAGTTCTAGGCAGGTTGAGCTGGGGGAGATCTAGTTCTAGGCAGGTGGAGCTGGGGGAGATCTAGATCTAGGCAGGTGGAGCTGGGGCAGATCTAGTTCTAGGCAGGTGGAACTGGGGGAGATCAAGATCTTGGCAGGTGGAGCTGGGGGAGATCTAGTTCTAGGCAGGTGGAGCTGGGGGAGATCAAGGTCTAAGCAGGTGGAACTGGGGGAGATCTATTCTAGGCAGGTAGAGCTGAGGAGATCTAGTTCTAGGCAGGTGGAGCTGGGGGAGAACTAGATCTAGGCAGGTGGAGCTGGGGGAGATCTAGATCTAGGCAGGTGGAGCTGGGGAGATCTAGATCTAGGCAGGTGGAGCTGGGGGAGATCTAGGCAGGTGGTTTTGGGGAGATCAAGATTTAAGCAGGTGGAGCTGGGGGAGATCTAGTTCTAGGCAGGTGGAGCTGGGGGAGATCTAGATCTAGGCAGGTGGTGTTGGGGAGATCAAAATTTAAGCAGGTTGAGCTGGGGGAGATCTAGTTTTAGGCAGGTGGAGCTGGGGGAGATCTAGTTCTAGGCAGGTTGAGCTGGGGGAGATCTAGTTCTAGGCAGGTTGAGCTGGGGGAGATCTAGTTCTAGGCAGGTTGAGCTGGGGGAGATCTAGTTCTAGGCAGGTTGAGCTGGGGGAGATCTAGTTCTAGGCAGGTTGAGCTGGGGGAGATCTAGTTCTAGGCAGGTGGGGCTGGGGGAGATCTAGATCTAAGCAGGTGGAGCTGGGGGAGATCTAGATCTAGTCAGGTGGAGCTGGGGGAGATCTAGATCTAGGCAGGTGGAGCTGGGGGAGATCTAGTTCTAGGCAGGTGGAGCTGGTGGAAATCTAGTTCTAGGTAGGTGGAGCTGGGGAGATCTAGATCTAGTCAGGTGGAGCTGGGGAGATCTAGATCTAGTCAGGTGGATCTGGGGAAGATCTAGTTCTAGGCAGGTGGAGCTGGGGGACATCTAGATCTAGGCAGGGGGTGTTGGGGTAGGTTGAGAGGTTCAGAGGTATTGATGCAGGACTAGCTTACAACAAACAATGAACCAGACTATTTCAATGTTGGGCAAGCAACTATCTCATTGGCTGGAAGATCAAAAGAGGCCAATCAGTCTTGCCAATCAGCTCAATTTACCTTTTTTTATTATTATGACATTAAATGAAGGAGAAACATTTCTGTAGAATAGGTTCTGGACCTTCTTTTCACCCAAATTGTTCTTCTGTTCATATAATTTGTAATGAAAAACTTTTTATTATATGACAAAAGAATTCTAAAGAGATGCAATTTCACTGGTGGTCTCAGACTTTTTGGGCCCCACTGTAAATGAATGTCTTTTCTGCACACAGAGTGGAGAAACCCTGTCCTCGTGGTTGGTGGGGCAGCCCCATGTGCGGTCCTTGCAACTGTGATGTCATCAAAGGTTTCAACCCCGACTGCAACAAGACTACTGGAGAATGTCGCTGCAAGGTATGAAAATGGGATTTTTAAAAAAAAAACATTCACCCAAACTGCTCTGAGCCGTTCAGCCGGGACCTGCTATCCAAGTATTACAAAATGTCCCTTGACTATCGTGACAAAGTATCTCTTTCCCACAGGACAACTACTACCGACCGAAAGACGGTGATACCTGTTTCCCCTGTGACTGCTTCCATGTGGGTGCCACTTCACGCTCCTGCGACCCAGAGACAGGTCAATGCCCCTGCAAGCCAGGTGTGATTGGGAGACAGTGCAACCGCTGCGACAACCCCTTCTCTGAAGTGACCAACACGGGCTGTGAGGGTATGTATTCCCTCTAACATGCTTTGAGTTTAAATCAAAGATGTGGTAATGTGCATCTACACTAATGTAGTTCTAAGTGAGTATCGTAATGTTCCATATCTTCATCCTTCAGTTGTGTATGAGGGATGCCCAAAAGCCTTTGATGCTGGAATCTGGTGGCCCAGGACCAATTTTGGGCGTCCAGTTGCCATGAATTGCCCCAAGGGATCTATTGGTGAGTGCTGCAGGCCTTGTTATTGAATTGATTTGAATCTAAATGATCATATACAAACTAAAGAATATGTGATGATATATTGGAAAACAAGAGTTTGTATTAATAAGGAATATCTTTTAAAAATTCATGGTGTTACAATTATAAGCAATAAAATGCTATATGTCATGTAGTATAACCAACAACAAAAAATTTCAAGACAACAATGAAACAGGAAATTATTTCAAAGAGGAGTTTTAAATTCAGTATGTCTCTAAAAATATTAGATAATCAATTTTTTAATGAAATGACAAGGTTATTTCAGGCTGTCAAATGGTAAAACTTCAAGAAACATCACAATATTCATGATTCAAAAATCAAAACATCTATTTACATTCACATTTGGCTGATGCATTTTGCCAAAGCGACTTCCAAGTATATAGTGTATCAGTTCATGCAATTTCCTGGGAACCTAACTCTTGACCTTTTGACTGTTGGTTACACTACCTGACTTTTGATTTTGGTTTAGTTAGCTACAATGGTTTGTCTTTTAGTGTAAGACATTAAAGGGAAAAAAAGAGTCTGAATCTTGTGCAAATGCCAGTGTTTTCAGTGTTTTTCTGTCGGTTGGCACTGCCCCACCCCACACTGACATTAGTCAGCTCTGTTAACAAAGAACTCTCATTGGCAGAACTATCCAGTTAGATCTTTTCATTGGTCGGGTAACCGAATGTTAATGAAGCCATTGTGGTACATGGCTTGGCATCGCTTGTATAGACACATTTACCAAAAAAAACGAGGTCTTGGTTTGAGAAACTTCTGAAATTGTACTTTCAGTAAAAGCATTTAATATTTTTGTAATGTATTTTGTTATTAAAATGTATTTTATTTATTATATTATTCATCATATTGTTTGACCGTAGGTACTGCTGTAAGGCACTGCAGTGATGAGAAAGGCTGGCTTCCCCCTGAACTCTTCAACTGTACCACCATCACATTCTCCCACCTCAAGAAACTGGTACATCTAGCTGTTTTAATAATAATAAATCGACTTTAACGTACATATTATGGTTGTCATTATTGAAAAAGTTGAATTTACCTCTCTATCTGTCTTACTCTTGTTTATACCCCACCTCTTTCCGGTCAGAATGAGGAGTTGCATCGTAATGAATCCATAATGGACGGGCAGAAATCGAAGGACATCGCTCACATGTTACAGAACGCCACCGACCAGACCAGCTCCTTCTACGGCAACGACGTGAAGACGTCCTTCCAGCTCATTTCCTGGATCCTGCACTATGAGAGCCAGCAACAGGGCTTTAACCTGGCCGCCATGCGCGACGCCAAATTTAACGAGGTTGGATTTACTTCATCTCTACTGTTTTCTAAATACAATCTGCTTCAGTTCTAATACTTATTTGTGGTGTTTAAGACGAGAAGGATCAGTGTTACTTTTGCTCATACATCCAGTTCAGGGTTACATATATGAACAAACCCAACTATTGAACTTTATCACTCTCATAATACCTCAAATTATACAACTTGTGGAGAAGAGATGATTTAAAGGGTTAGTTCACCCAAAAATGAAAATTCTGTCAGTATTTACTCACCCTCATGTTGTTCCAACCCCGTAAGACCTTCGTTCATCTTCGGAACACAAATTAAGATATTTAAGATATTAAGATCGCTCCTGCATACAGTCCATAGGCTTCTTGAGGGAATGACTTGCTGTCCTCGAAAAGTCATTAAAGACATCGTTAAAATAGTCCAAGTGAGTACAGGGGCTCAATCTTAAGTTTATCAAACGACGAGAACACTTTTGTGCGCAAAAAACAACAAAAATAACGACTTTATTTCAACTATTCGTTTATTTCTCCCTCTGCGCGAGTCAGGTTACTAGTTTAATAGCGTAAGCTTCTGTTATTGTACGTCACACGTATCACACACATGACCAGTGTCGGCCAATAGTGAGCCTACGTGTGACGTAGCTTTAGGCAATCACACTACGTTAACTGACTACAGGCCCATGGAGAAGGAAGTGAATAGTTGAAATAAAGTCGTTATTTTTGTTTGTTTTTGCGCACAAAAAGTATTCTCGTCGTTTGATAAAGTTAAAATTGAGCCACTGTAGTCACTTGGACTATTTTAACGATGTCTTTAATGACTTTTCGATGCCAGCAAAAGTCATTCCCTCAGAAAGCCTATGGACTAGTATGCAGGAGCGATCTTAATATCTTAAATATCTTAATTTGTGTTCCGAAGATGAACAAAGGTCTTACGGGGTTGGAACAACATGAGTAAATACTGACAGAATTTTCATTTTTGGGTGAACTAACCCTTTAAAAAAACAAAGAAATCTACACCGGACATATGCGGCATGTCGTGACGTGATTAAACAAGGTCCCATTATAATTAAAAGAGTTGTCTAGACTGGCAGTGCCCATTGCAGACATCGTAATATCCAAAATATCATAAATACTCAGAGTTTTGAATTGTAACTGATACTTGCCAGGCACATCTTCTTCAGTGAATGTAAAAATGTATTTGCAAGTGTGTAAACCACATACCGTGACAACAACCTGAGCAACCGTGTGACGTCAACTTTTGCACATGCAAGCACTTTTTACCACTGTTTATTGCTATACCAATAATGGGATGTTGGGAGCATTTTCAATCGGTGTCTGCTGTGCTTGAAAAGAAAGAAAAACTCTGGCAGCCCAAAATTGTGAGCTTTGAGGTTTAGTGGATTAGTGTAAATAACACAGCATATAATGACTGATGTCATGAGAACGAAAACGCCCATGTTTAAAGTTGCTTATCTTGATACATGGTTTTAGGATAAGGATACTTTTAAGACCACATTCATTATGTCTCGTCTTGGCCCAGATTCGGACTTCTAATGGCTCTCACATCTCCAGAATTTGACCATGAAATACTGAGGTATGCGTTTGAATGTTTCAGAACATAGTGAAGGCCGGCAGTGCGATCTTGGACGCCAGTAATAAAGAGCACTGGGACCAGATACAGAGAACAGAAGGAGGCACAGCGCATCTGCTGAGAAACTTTGAGGAATACGCCAACACAGTGGCTCAGAACATGAGGAAAACCTACCTGAAACCCTTCATCATTGTTACCGAGAACATGGGTGAGTTGAATTGATTAAATCAATTCAAATGCACTGTAGACCTTTCAAAGCAAACAGTAGGGTATTCCTGGATTTCAAAGTTTGGTTAAAAAGAGGCGCACTTTGGATATGACGAAAAAGCAAGAGGACTCAATTAGAAAAGTTAAAAAGCCTTTATTACTATGGCTTGGTCAAATCAACCATCACTGTAGACCTTATTGAGTAAATAGCTTTGAACACTGAACCTCAGTCTTTCTTTGACTCCTCAGTTTTTGCAGTGGATTATTTGGACGCCATTTCTCCAGATGAGGTCAAAATCCCTCGTTTCCAAACAACTGACCAGGAGTGTCCCAAAGACCTTAAGTCATCTGTTATTTTCCCGGAATTCAGCTTTAAACCTTCAGATCATAAAGGTAAAACATTCATTATAGTAACAGACACAACGAGTTATGATTTACTCAACTGTGAAATATCTTGTTCTGGTAGTTTCTCCTACAGATGATCCAGAATCTCAGGGAAGCTCTGATGAAGAGCATGATCAGGCTACAAACAAGAGGAAAAGGCACGCTGAGAGTCCTCCACCATTTCCTGTGGTTGCCGTCATCATCTATAAAACTCTAGGCCAGCTCCTACCAGAGCACTACGACCCCGACCGTCGGAGTCTCAGGTACAGAACGCCACTTTTTAGTGCTTATCCGGATGAATAGTACTTGTCCAAATATTTAGTCCTGGTGGCATTCCACAGTCAAACTCAGAAGATCCATTTAGCATGTCATCGCTGCCCGTTTTGTTTCCACAGGCTGCCAAACCGTCCAGTCATTAACACCCCCATCGTGAGCACAACTGTGTACAGTGAAGGCGAGCCGTTACACATTCCTCTGGAGCAACCAATCACGCTGGAATACAATCTTCTGGAGACGGAGGAGAGAACCAAACCTGTGTGTGTGTTCTGGAACCACTCTATCACGTGAGTCACAGCAGATAACAATTGCATTTCAAAAATCAGTCCGCATGCTTATTTCAGTAATTTGTTGGTGTGTAGATGATTAATGTCTGTTAACTCTCTGTTTGTCAGTGTTGGTGGTACAGGTGGCTGGTCGTCCAAAGGATGTGACCTCGTTTCCAGGAACCACACGCACATAAGCTGCCATTGCAATCACTTGACCAGCTTTGCCGTCCTTATGGACATCTCCAAGAGAGAGGTACTGTGGATAAAAGGCTTTTGGACTTTTGCTTTTGCTATGATCTTTTGGAAGCTTGCAAATGTTGATTGGTTGGGCAGAAATCCAAAGATGTGTTCCAAAGATTAAGCCCAAATAAGAGTAAATGGGTGAACCATCCCTTTAAAAAAAAAAAATCTGTTTGGTTTTTTGGCTTTTCTGAGTCTTTTATCGACTTTATCTCTCATTCTGTCAGCATGGTGATGTTCTTCCCCTGAAGATTGTCACCTACACCACAGTCTCCGCTTCTCTGCTGGCGCTCCTCGTCACCTTCATCCTGCTGGCCATCCTGCACAAACTACGCTCCAATCTCCACAGCATCCACAAGAACCTGGTGGCCGCCTTGTTCTTCTCCGAGCTGGTCTTCCTCATCGGAATCAACCAGACCGACAACCCGGTGAGGAACTGCAAAATACGGTCAAATGAAAGCGAGCAAGAACTCAAAAGCCCACACATGAAATTATAAGACTGGCTAGATGGGTTTGATCTTTCATCACGTTAAATCACAAGTGAGCATTTTGATAAATGTGGTTTGGTGTCTTCTCATCAAGAAAGTCTCAGCAATATCCAGAATGTAGATCCCCATTCTCAAATTCCACTAATTACTTTCTTAAGTCTGTAATTAACAGCTGGATATAGTTGAGGTTTCTTTGACAAATGGCTGTGTGGTGGCTTTAATTTGGGGGTTTTGACAATCTATCACTGAGTAGAGAAGAGCTTTAATGGTTTAAATCCATTTATATGTGGTTTGACACTCTCTTTCTGGTGGATTACAGCATTTTATACTTCAGATTTGTATATAGATGCTGCAGCATGTGAAACAACAGAAGCTTTATACATGAAAATATGTTTGCAACACCACTCATGAATGGAAGATTTTTCTCATGGAGGCACCACTGGTGTCTGCTAGTACTAGGGGTCGATTTAGAGTTATACCCACACACTCTCACATTAGTTTAATATATGTGAGGTCTGGCTAAATGTCGGACACACTGTTTAGGTCTAACTCTGTAGAGAAGGCATGTATAGACCATTTTGTAAGATATAAACACTTCCTGTTTCAGTTTGTAACTGTTTTCTTTATTTCACATGTAAAGAAAACATCTTAAAGATGTTTGTTTAACTTTTTGATTCAGTTTTAAATGTTCTGTTGGTTGTATTTTATCCCAGCTTTATGTAGTGTTAAAAACTGAAACAGGAAGTGCTTCTGGACCAGTGTTGTTAACATCTTGCGAAATGGTCTATATGTACTCCAATCTTTAACATAATGTAGTAGCTGTTTAGACTAAGTGAAAAAGAAGGTATATGCTATTTACGCTTAATTTCTTTGGACCAAGTGTAAATAGTAACAAATTGGATCTTGTTTACTGCAAATAGTGATGCATGCAATTTTTTAATGGCTTGAAAAATGCTAATTCTGCTCTAAGTATAAATGTAAATAAATGTACACTTAAAGGAGTAGTTCACTTTTAAAAAAAAACTTTTGCTGATAATTTACTCACCCCCATGTCATCCAAGAAGTCCATGTCTTTTTTTCTTCAGTCGAAAAGAAATTAAAGTTTTTGATGAAAACATTCCAGGATTTTTCTCCATATAATGGACTTTACTGGTAACCAAACGGTTCAAGATCCAAAAGACAGTTTCAGTGCAAAATGCAAACTGTTCAAAGGGCTTTAAACGATTCCAGACGATGAATAAGGGTCTTATCAAGCGAAATGATCACTCATTTAAAGAAAAATAACAAAGTTTAAGTTTTTTAAGCTCAAATGGTCGCCTTGCACTGTTCTGTGATGCGCGTTCGTGACTCTCCTGTGCGAACTCGTTTATCAAATTGAACAAATCTTTTTTCGTGTCATTTAGTTCATTCAACGAACGAAATGAACGAATTGGCTCGGGAAAAGATTTTGTTTATCTATACATCATGGTAGGATTTGTTGTGCAGCCTTAATTTTTTGCTAATATTTTGATTTTTACTATTTAATTTTTTAAATAATTTTATTGTATTTTTTGCTAATAGCATGTATTGCAATAATGAGAATATGCTCTCTCTCTCTCTCTCTCTCTCTGTAGTTTGTGTGTACAGTGATAGCCATCCTCCTGCACTACTTCTACATGTGCACGTTTGCCTGGACGTTTGTGGAGGGTTTGCACATTTACCGCATGCTCACAGAAGTCAGAAACATCAACCATGGCCACATGCGCTTCTACTACGCCATCGGCTGGGGGATCCCTGCTATTATTACAGGTCAGACACACACCTGTCTGTCTCTGTCTCTTCAGTCTATGCCCTAATTACTATTTCATGTTCATACAGTGCACCCGGCCTAACGTCGTTGCAGATTCATATTTGTACGCTCATGCACTCAACGAATGTCCATAATTTCGACATAGATACACACCTTCAGCTTATGAATTTTAGACTATTGGACATGTTTTTAATCCGCCACATTTATGTTGTCGGGCTTGGACTCGCCCCTTTCTTCAGGTGGGTGTGTGTTTGTGTGATCCCTGTGGGAATGAGACAGGACGCCATTGTCTTCATATTACTACCTCTCAGTCCCTCGCTCTTTCTTTTTCTGTTTTCTCTCCGATGGCTCCGCTCTCCATAATGGGTGTCACTTTCTCCACTGGCACATGCTCAAAGCAGTGAAAAAGCCCCTATCCTACAGATAATAGAGACTGACCCGACTCCTCTCTTCTCCTCCCAGCTCAATGAATACCTGCCTGCTTTATTTACTCCTTTCTGGAATGGTGCTGTGGACATGAATGATATGAAGACTTTTCCTGTTAATTGAGGGACCCAAACCATATCTGGAGACTAGAATATCTTAGAATATCAGTGAAACATAGGGGAGGCTTAGTAACATCCACATAGAAACACCATGACAACCACTCAGAATACATTAGAAACTGCATAGTAAAGCTCTAGCAACCAACATGGAACACTCTAAAAACCACTTAGAACACATTAGTAATTGTATAATATCCTAGAAATCCCTAGTAATGATGACTAAGGGCTCAATAGCAACAGGCTTAAAATTTCAGAATACCTTAGCAACCACATAATGTTGCAAGACTATAGAAACCACCCAGAACACCCTGATATCCACATTGCTAAATGGCTTAGAACAGCTGCTATACATTGATATCACATAGCAAAAAAAAAAAAAAAAAAGCAATATGCTATTAACCAAGGAGAGCACCTTAGCAATCACCTACACTAGCAACACCCTGAAACACTGCTGTATTTACATAGAAATATCTTAAAATACAACACTACCAACAACTGCGTCACAACACTTGGAACACCTTAGTAACTGCAAACTTAGATCACCTTAGCAACCACATACAATAGCAAGCACCCTGAACAATGTGGCATTCACATGTTAAAGAACAATCCCATAAACTTAGCAACAACATTGCAAAAAAACCATAAAACCACGCAGAACACATTAGTAACTGCATAGCAAAGCCCTAACAACCACCTAGAATACCCTAGCAACCATGTAACAATTACTCAGGACACCATATCAACACCTTAGCAATTCCCTACAGTAGCAACACCCTAGCAACCACCCTGCATGCTGTGGCATAATTAACTGCATAGAACTGCCTTAACAACAACCTAAAAACCCTAGAAACCTCGTAGCAGTTATTCGGGACACCTTAGCAACCACCTACAGTAGCAACACCCAAGCAAGATGTTAAAAAAAAAAAAAAAAACACAAACAGTGTAAACTGCATATCAACACCTTAGGAACCACTAAGCAACACCCTTATAAATTACTTGGAACAACCAAATAACAACGCCATGAAATACTGCTGTATTTACATGGAAATATCTTAAAATACAACACTCCAAACAACTTAACTGCATCGCAACACTTGGAACAACATAGTAACTGCAAACTTAGATCACCTACAATAGCAACCAACCTGAACAATGTGGCAGTCACATGTTAAAAAACACTCCCATAAACTTAACACCATGCAAAAAACTATAAAACCACTCAGAGGACATTAGTAACTGCATAGCAAAGCCCTAACAACCACCTAGAATACCCTAGCAACCATGTAACAATTATTTAGGACACCATATCAACACCTTAGAAATCCCCTACAGTAGCAACACCCTAGCAACCACCCTAAACACTGTGGCATTCACATGTTAAAAAAAAACACTCCCAAAAACTTAGTAACATCATTGCAAAAAAAACAACAACCAAAAAACAACAACACTCAGAACACATTATTAACTGCATAGCAAAGCCTTAACAACCTAAAAATACTAGAAACCTCGTAGCAGTTATTCGGGACACCTTAGCAACTACCTACAGTCGCAACACCTAAGCAGGGTGTTAAAAAAATACAGAGTAAACTGCATATCATCACCTTAGGAACCACTAAGCAACACCCCAATAAATTACTTGGAACAACCAAATAACAACGCCCTGAAACACTGCTGTATATACATAGAAATATCTTAAAATACAACACTCTCAACAACTTAACTGCTTCGCAACACTTGGAGCACCTTAGTAACTGCAAACTTAGATCACTTTAGCAACCACCTACAATAGCAACCACCCTGAACAAGGTGGCATTCACACGTTAAAAAAAAACACTCCCATAAACTTAGCAACATGCAAAAAACTATAAAACCACACAGAACACATTAGTAACTATATAGAAAAGCCCTAACAACCACATAGAATACCCTAGAAACCATGTAACAATTACTCAGGACACCATATCAACACCTTAGCAGTCCCCTACAGTAGCAACACCCTAGCAACCACCTTGAACGCTGTGGCATTCACATGTTAAAAACACACTCCCATAAACTTAGCAACACGCAAAAAACTATAAAACCACCCAGAACACATTAGTAACTACATAGCAAAGCCCTAACAACCACATAGAATACCCTAGCAACCATGTAACAATTACTTCAGGGCACCATATCAACACCTTAGAAATCTCCTTAAAGTAGCAACACCCTAGCAACCACTCTGAATGATGTGGCAGTCACATGTTAAAAAAAAACACACCCAAAAACTTACTAACATCATTGCAAAAAAACAGCCAAAAAACACAACACTCAGAACACATTAACTGCATAGCAAAGCCTTAACAACCCTAGAAACCTCGTAGCAGTCACTCGAGACACCTTAGCAACCACCTACAGAAGCAACACCCAAGCAAGGTGTAAAAAACAAAACTACAAACAGCGTAAACTGCGTATCAACACCTTAGTAACCACCCCTATAAATTACTTGGAACAACCAAATAACAACGCCGTGAAAACCACCCTCAAAATCTTAGCACATTGGTTTACCTTGATTTTGCTAAGTAAGGCATATTTTGTTAATCCTGTCTGAAAAATGAGTCCTAATCCTAACTCTACCCCTAAAATTAGAGGGTAATGATAGGTGAATAACACTGATAGAACCTAGAACCTCCTCACCCTGGTTGTAAGCCTAAACTTGACATAAACTGTAAGCTTGTCCCTCAAATCTAACTGTTTGATTGGAATGTTGATCCAGGGTCAACAAAGATGTGCTAAAATCACGTTCACCGGCAGGACGGCAGAAAGCAAGTTTTACAGACCAAAGCATGTTATCTTAACATGCTTTTGGTGTTAATGTCCCATCAGGTTTGGCTGTGGGTTTGGATCCTCAGGGATATGGAAACCCTGACTTCTGTTGGCTGTCTGTCCACGACACCCTCATCTGGAGTTTTGCCGGACCCATTGGTGTAGTGGTTCTGGTAAGTCATCTATAGATCATTCTAACTATCAGTCTCATGTAATTCTCTACCTGCATTAACTGCTTGAATGTTAAACGATCTCTTCAACAGGTCAACGTTGTTATCTTCGTGCTGGCAGCCAAGGCGTCGTGTGGGCGTAGACAACGTTCTCATGAGAAGTCTGGGGTCATGTAAGACGTTGTTATCCTGTTCCTTGAGAGCATTTACTGAGGATTGTTTTATAAAGTATAGTGGTGCTCATTGTGGTTTGTTTTCGCATGCGCTCCAGTCCTGCTATGCGGATGGCCTTCTTACTCCTGTTGCTCATTAGCGCCACCTGGGTGCTGGGTTTAATGGCTGTTAACAGTGATGTCATGACCTTCCACTATCTGTTTGCCATCTTCAGCTGTCTGCAGGTAACAGTCACACTCTTTCTGAAAAAAGGGAAATAAGGAAAGCATCACTATGGCCCAGTTTTACGAACAATTTCCAAAAATGAAAATTAGCCCCCGATTTACTCATCCTAGGTGTATATGACATTCTTTCAGAAGAATACAATCAGAGTTATGTTAAAAAAATGTTTATAATGGCAGTGAATACATATTTTGAAAAATGACAAAAGCACGCAACACGTAAAACAAAAATAACTAACACTGTTTCTGTGTTTCAGGGCATATTCATTTTCTTCTTCCACATCGTGTTCAATAAAGAGGTGAGGAAACATCTGAAGAACGTTTTCACGGGAAAGAAACAGTTATCCGATGAGTCCAGCACCACACGCACCACCCTACTGACGGTAAGTTTCTGCCACACATATAAATGATTCAGTATTTATCCATGAATTATCCTTAAAGGGATACTCCACTGATATTTAGAAGAACATCAGTAACCAGACAGTTTCTGGTTTCATTGACTTCCATAGTATATTTTTTTCCTACTATGGAATTCAATGAGACCAGAAACGCTCTGGTTACTGATATTCTTCTAAATATCAGAAAATCGGCTAAATGGATTCGAAAACAGTAAAACTCAACTGTTTAACTCTGGGGGAGTGGTAAAATGAGCCTATTTCCAAAAAAAGTGGAGTATCCCTTTAATGCATCTGATAGAATCAGCTGTTAGAATCAGATTGAATGTCAATTTGTCTAGTAGCAAATGAATAACCAAATCATTTCAATTATGGAATTTGCAAGCAATAAGAAAGTCATTTAATATATTAAAGGTGCAATACCTAAGATTTTTGCATTCAAATATCCCAAAATCACAAGGCTAGTGTTATATATTTAGTTATGATGATAACTCACAATATTCCAAATGTTTCAAACAATGTTTAAATCGCGAGAAAATTTAGATTTTAATCAAGGAAACGGGGCGTATGAGCAGGGGTGAGTCGCCAGTCAATCGCGTCATATCCGCTTACCTCGGTTTCCGCTCGTACTACGTGTAGTCCTGGACAAATGCGGTAGTTGTAGTTGTGCGTTAGCGTCTATCAAGCAACAAACGTCAGCTTGTTTCGCACATTTGTTATGGAATGGAGCACAATTACTCTTTTCATTTATTCTCGGAATGTGAACTGTTGGCTGTAAAGGGCGTCGCAACCCGGACGAGAAGCGTCGCGCCACGTTTAGGACAACTCCACAGTATCGAACACCGGACGCGCACTTTCTCATCAGTGTATGGCCAGGAATATTATGTTTAATGACATGAAATGAAGATAATGTCTGCTCTATGTTATGATTGTACTGTACAATTAAATACAATCGTTGCTGAGTTTGCATTCTGAAAACTTTACCTCAGATCATCCGTTGACTGAGTGAATTGAGAATCTCACCTGAAAAATCTAATAATAACATCAGCAATTGTCATTCAAGCAGCTGATTTCTGTAAATGACTGCAAAACTAAATGCATATTGCAGCATAGGGCGAAGTCAGGATCCATTAGCAACGATTTGAGACAAAAATAATTACAATTTTATATAAAACTATGTAAATGGCGCTCTGTGGCGCAGCAGGATTTTGAACACGGTCCTGAGGCGTTGTTGCTGGGCGCCGCGGACAGACGCCGAATGGCGCTGCCGGTATGTGTACACTTATAGATAATAATGTGTTCGAATTTTAAAGATGTGGCGCGACGCGGCGCTGCAGCTTCTCGTCCGGTGTCCTTAACGTTAATTTTGTGAAACTGTGGCTGTGGTTACTTACACGACATGAAAAGATGTGTCAAATGTACATTAAATTGATTTTTTATTTTTATAAAGTTACCAAGAAGGACCAGCCACGTCAACTCCTTGCAAGAGACCTGCCCCTTCAAACCCTCTCCACCATAGCTTCGTCCAGTGACTCGTACAGTAACTAATTTACTTTTAAACCTGACTTTTCTTGCGGTTATTTCAGTTTAATGAAAAACAAGCATGTCATTAAACGCAACGTTTATAGAAATCGAACTTTACCTCATCCATGACAACTAATTTTCGATTCCCGTCTGACTGATTTATCCACGGTGGAGTTGAAAACAACAGTTCCCATCATTCCGCGTTCCTCCACGTCGTCATCAAGCAAAGCCGTTGTTGTTGTTTTGAATGTAGCGCCCTCTAGCGCCATCTAAATCTTAGGTATTGCAGCTTTAAAGGAAGAAGCTATTAAGTGGTCTGGCATTTGGAAATGTATTATTTTGCTTGATTTACAGTACTGTGCTCTTCCTCTGTCTTTAGCGTACCCTGAACTGTAATAACACATACATGGAGGACGGCGCGCTGTTCCGCTCAGGCATCGGCGAGTCGACGGTGTCTCTGGAGAGCACAGTCAGGTCAGCTAAGAGTCACAGCAGCTACCTTATTTACACGCACAGGTAACACGCTACTGCTTGGGCAATATGTAACTTTTCACTTTCTCTTTCTATCCTACTTGACATTTCTCAATAGTTTTTTAATTGACTCTTCTCTTTTCATGTGCATGAGCAAACGTGCATGACTTCTGCTTTGCAGTGCTGCGATAATGTACACAAACTCTAACCTGTCCCTGCACGTACATCCATGAATGGTGTGTGTTAACATCCGTCTCATTGTATACACTGAACACGACCTTGTGACATCTCAAATGCTGTGTTTATAAGATTCAGTTCATTGGTCTTATTATTATGTGTAAATTAGGGCTGTCAAACGATTAATCGCGATTAATCGCATCCAAAATAAAAGTTTGTGTTTACGTAATATATGTGGGTGCACTGTGTATAATTATTGTATTATTTTATTTATATTTAAGAAATATTTTAATGTATGTACTCTAAATAGATTAATATATAATTTATATTATATATAAATAATATTTTTTTCTTAAATATACATGCATGTGTGTGTATTTATATATATATACAAAATAATTATATACAGTGCACCCACATATATTATGTGAACACAAACTTTTATTTTGGATGCGATTAATCGCGATTAATCGCTTGACAGCCCTAATCGCATCCAAAATAAAAGTTTGTGTTTACATGATATGTGTGTGTGTGCTGTGTATAATTATTTTGTATATATAAATAAATATGCATGCATGTAAGTTAAGAATTATTTGCACGTAAATACTATATATATATAAATACATAATCTATATTATATATAAATATAAATATTTTATATATCAATAATACATTTTCTTAAATATATACGTGCATGTGTGTGTATTTATATATACAAAATAATTATACACAGCACACACAATTATGTAAACACAAACTTTTATTTTGGATGCGATTAATCGCAATTAATCTTTGCACAGCCCTAGTGTAAATTATATGAATTTGCTGACAGGATTCAGTATTATGATGTATCTTTTAAGAACAGCTTTGACCTCAAAATTTACGACATATTTCATAGTTTAAATTTTGAAATAACAAAATTTTGGTCAGCACGAAAAATGGTCCAATGAACCGTTCGGTTCAAAAATGCGTACCGAAAACCGAACCGAACGGTTCAATACGAATACATGTATCGTTTCACCCCAAATATGCAAGTATATATACATGTACTGTATATATCAAAAGCTAGTCGTATCTTGGGCGTGCAAATGAGTGAAATTTTAGGAGTTTAGATGCAATTTTATGAACCTATAAATTTGAGCAAGTCAACACAGCCTGGTTGGTCATATGTGGGACATTTTTCATTTTATTTTTCACTCGAATCTAATCTCACTGTGTAGAGGTCATGTGAGGGGCATCCGTCTTGTATCTCCCTCATTCTCCTTCTTTCACTCCTACACAGGGATGAATTGGGTCAGAAGCCCAGTGTTTCATCTGGAAACGCTAAAGCCGGACTCACCGACATTGACGGCTCACTCTTCCATAACGGCACTAAAGCAGATGGTATGAGAAATCTTTACCAAGCCAGCACTGATATATACTATAACGCCTGTTATCCACATGTAGACTAGGGTAGTGTGACATCTATATTGTTGATAACATTTCTTAGCTTCTCTATGTATCCTTAAACAAACTGTTGAGAGTGATGAAAGGTCGTGTGTATTCAGACTCAGATTCGGACAGCGAGCTCTCTGTAGACGAACACAGCAGCTCGTACGCCTCCTCTCACTCGTCCGACAGCGAGGATGAAGACATGGACATGAAGCCAAAGTGGAATAATGAGAGACAACCACTACACAGCACTCCAAAGGGTGCAAAAGATGGTATTTCTCTTTCAATAATTACATTCAATATGGACATTATAAATTGATGGATGTATTGACCTGTCAAATAACATTAAACCCCGTTTTTTTTGTGTCGCAGTGGACACGGTGTCCAATCATGTCAAGCCTTACTGGCCGATTGAAACCATGACAGCCAGTGACAGTGAAGATCCCGGAGGGGCAGAGAGACTCAAAGTGGAGACGAAAGTTAATGTGGAGCTCCATCAGGAAAATAAACTCAATCACATTGGAGAGACCACTCAGGACAAAGACCACCCAACACCCTCCGTTCAAGCCAACAGCAACCACCAGCCTGAACAGAGGAAAGGTGTGGAAAATTAACACTTTTATTAACTGTAAAACACCAGTTGAGCAGCGAAAGGTTTTTCGAAAGATTAATCAAAAATAAATAAATAAATAAATTAACCCACTGGGCAATTTTACGTTTTGAATTTTTTAACTTTTTTGCTTCATCGGAATATGACGACACTTGGTTACTTTTGGCTCATTAGCTATGTGAACACGCAAACAATCACGGACATGATTCGTATATGTTAAATGGTCAAACAAGGTCACACTTGGCTCCCTTGTGGTCAAAAATGGTAATGAATGGTAAATACGAAAACTCTAAGAATCTTTTGGTGGTGCAAACTACAAATCAGCCACTTCACATGAAAAAAAGTGCACAGCAAACAAGATGTATTGCTAACCATTGCTTATTTTGTTAGATTTTTTTAATTATCAAATTCTGCGTAACAAATAGGCTTTCCATGTGTTCCCTTTCTATAAAAATTGTAATGTTTGATTGTAATCAAAATGCAAAACCTGATACTTATCTAAAAAAACAACAACTTTATAATAAGGTTCATTAATTAACAATTGTAAATGAATTGACAATGAGTAATACATTTATTCATCTTTGTTAATGTTAATAAAAATACAGATGTTCATTGTTTGTTCATGCTAGTTGACAGTGCATTAATTAATGCTAACAAATACAACTGTTGATTTTAATGTATTAGAAAATACATTTTTAATAACATTTAATGCAAGACTATTTTTATCCAATGTGGTTCAATCAAAGATGTTTTTGTACTTGATTTGCGAGCATTAATCATTTGGGTTTCTCTTAAGGATGCACGATATATCGGCCAGCATATCGGTATCGGCCGATATATGTTCATTTTTAATGTTTCCGTTATCGGCCTGGAAATAAAATGTGGCCAATATATTAAAGCCGATAAATAATGTATTATTCCCTTCAGCTGAGACACTTGTTGAGCACTGTTTATGTTTTTGAATTTCTTGAAATATGGTTGAAATCTCTTAAAAAATGAAAATATGGTTCGGTACAACATGTGCAGCGCAAATCTGTCATATCGACTGGAGAACATCATTATAATTGTGCCCTTGTGCTCATGGATTTAATTGTGAGACTTTTGTTTTGTAATCAGGCTCTCAAAATTAGATACAAATTTGGATTTAAGTTTATCGGCCGATATATCGGTTATCGGCTTTTAAATATAAAGAATTATCGGCATCGGCCAACATTTGCATATCGGTGCATCCCTACTCTGGTGCTCTAGTTCCCAAAACACAACTATTTTCACTGGTGATGTTTAATGATGTTGAAATTAATATTAATTAAGATTAATAAATGATGTTGAAGTATTGTTCATGTTAACTAAGGTAGTTAACTAATGTTACACAAGTGTTACACGATACAATATCTGAACCGTGACAAAAAACGATCTTTTAGAATGTGTAGATATATATCTAAATGCAAAATTAAGAAATAAAATTAAGAAATTATGTTTAAAAATGGAAACCCAAAAGCCACTCTATAGTGTATACACGGAGCTATAACGTTTTTATTTTTTTTAACGCCTCTGGATGGCGTTAATCTTATTCTCTGGCGTATTCTCACTTTTAAAAAAAAGATTTTAAACGTATTCACTCTATTTTAATGTGAAATATTGAATTTATTGAAAAAAGAATTTAATAAATATTTGCACTGCGTCGAAAAATTCGAAATAATAATTCGAAAAATTCGAAATAATATATAATAAGAAAAATAAGAAAAAAATCCGGTCACTTTTGACCGAGAAGGAGGCAAATGTGACTCCTAAACAAAGAGGCTTAAGAAAAGATTCTACATGCAGTTTATACTAATATCCTCATGTACTTTCTTCTCATAGGTATTTTGAAGAATAAGATCACATATCCTCCTCCGCTGACAGACAAAAACATGAAAAACAAACTTCGGGAGAAGTTATCGGACTACAATCCCCCCACCATCTCCTCCAGAGCTCCCTCTTTAGCTTCTAATGACGGGGGCAATGGCAACATCATCAAGCCCCCCCACCGACCGCCCGTCCCACCGCGAGAACAGCAGAACGGCATGGCCATGAATCTAAAATCAGTGACCGTCAACGGCGGCAACCACTCAGACTCGGAGTAAGACGCTCTTTCACACTCTACCTCTCTTCACCCAAACCTATCTTCTGTTATCTGTGTTTTTTTCTTATTATTTGTTTGGTTTCGATTCCAAAAATAAAGGCGGTTCAGTAATGGATTATCAATTGTGACACGCTATATTGTTGCGTCACTATATATAATATAACGTAAAATCAATATTCTTTACCGTGCATGTTTAAACCGTAATGACATCACCGAACGATACTGAACAAAGGCTGGTATTACATTTTCGACAGATATTTCTAGATTATAGGTGTTCAGTTTTGCATGTTTTTTGAAACCCGAGCCCTCTGAGCCTGTTCAGCTCTTTTGTCTGTTGGAGAGAGCATGTGTCCCGAAAACAAAGAGCGTCTTCTTCACACCTGTTGTCCATGTGGCATGCGCCTACAGAACACCCTCCTAACCCGCATGTATCCTCCTTCCTTTTCTCTCCCTTTTCTGCTCACTACAGCGGCAGTAATGAAACATCAATTTGACCCAGCAGGAAACCTGAGGAACCTCTGCCCTCGTGAGGGACGGATATCAGCCCTCGACAGAGGGAGGAAGGTGGAAAGCAAAGGTGGATCACCCCAAAACCCCTCCTTATAGGCACACCTTGCTCTCCAGCGTGTCCCTGGGGTCCAGGCTCCATCTGAGAACAGTATTACTGCAGACGTCAGCCTGTTCAAATGAACCATAAGGAAAGAATAAGGGAATGTATCGGGTTAGCGAAGAAGAAGTGCCAAACCACTCAACGTGGGACTTCAACCATCCCAGCATGCCGAGCGACACGCTCCGACTGACTGACAGGTGGACTTGAAGGGACTTAAGTTGTTTTGTAGGTAATTTTGTTTGATCGCACAAGGCTGAAACTGTGTCGAGACATTTTGTGCTCACAGAAGGCTGAAATGTTCTTGGCCCGTCCTCATAGAGGAGCTTGACTAATGCCTTCCTCGTGTAATTACTGTGTAGATATATATTTGCTGTCGCTGTTTTGAAATTGTAATATTTTTTAAGGCACATTTGTATATTGAAAAGCATTTTTAATAACATTTAATGCGAGACTATTTTTATCCAATGTGGTTCAATCAAAGATGTTTTTGTACTTGATTTGGAAGCGTTAATCATTTGGGTTTCTCTGGTGCTCTAGTTCCCAAAACACGACTTAAAAACACTGTTCAACTGTTATTTTCACTGGTGATGTTTAATTATGTTGGAACTGTGAAGACGTTGCCCTTAGACTCAAGGAAATGGAAATGAATGTGTTTGGTTTTTTTTTTATTATTATTATTAATCGAAAAGTTCATCATTCATGTTCCAAAGACACAGCAGTGAAAGAGACTTGTAGGTGTTTTTAAACCATTTTTCACAACTAAAGACACTGGATTTCTTTTAAATAGCTGTATTTATTTTTATGTTTTGAGACACTGGACAAAAATTGAAGCTGTAAAAATAAAAGCTCTCTGAATTTGTATCTTTTTTGTATTATGTGAGGTCAAGTATAAACACACACACACACACACATACAGTATATATATATATATATATATATATATATACACACGCATGTATATTTAAGAAAAAAAAAATTTATATAAAAAATTTATATTTATATATAATATCAATTATATATAAATCTATATACAGTATATGCATCAAATTTTTTCTTAAATATAAGGATGTGTGTGTGTATTTATATATATAAAATAATTATACACAGTGCACCCACATATATTATGTAAACGCAAACTTTTATTTTGGATGCGATTAATTGTGATTAATCGTTTGACAGCCCTAATATATATATATATATATATATATATATATAATTTATTTTTTTTGACAGCCCTAATATTCAGGTCACAGCCTGAAATTGTTAGTTAAATTTGAAATTATATAATAATATATATTATTATTTATATAAATATTAAATACAATAAAATAAATTACACTATAAATTGAACATTTCACATTTTCAAGAAGTTAGGATTTTTATTTTTTTTTTTGGTCACAAAATATGACAAAAATAATATATATATATATATATATATATATATATATATATATATATATATATATATATATATATATAAATTTCAAATTATATTATATATATAGATATAGATATATATATATAATATTTAATATATATTAATTCTAATATATTTATAATATATTAACTCTAATATATTTAATATATATTAAATATTATATATTTTATATATTGTATATGAAATTGAACAAATTCATAAAAATCATTAAAAAATAATTAAAATCTTAAAAGTAATTTGTTGAAAAAAAACATGTACATTTAAGGCAGCTAGAGACCCAAGTGGACAATATATTAGTTATACAGAATTGTTGTTCTTGTTTCTTTTAACACATTTGCCATTTTATAACCTCTTAATCGAGTATTTTATTCAAATGTATGAATACTGCTCTACTGCTTTACATCTTTAGGCTACATTGCTTCGGGCATATTTCACAAACAAACCTTCTTTGTGAGTGAAGCAATCAATATGACCCTTGTTTTAATGTTAGTCAATATATTCTTGCTTAATTCCATAATACTAGTATCCGTATAGTATATACGGATAGTATAAGATACTATACTATCCGTATAGTATCTTGAAATACAGCACTGGAACATGCTTCCATGTCACCTTCCATGTGCCTTGATACCACACACTTTGTGTTAGCATCTAGCTTATTTCAACTATGTATAGGCCTATATATACACACACACACACACACACCAGGTATGGTAGGCTTTATATGAATGCAAGCTTCATTACTAGGTTAGTTTGAGTGTCTTGTTTGAGATTTACTTCACTCAGGCCTGCTTTCTGCCCTTTACCCTGAATTCCAGTGTGACACATTTACTGTCGCATGTGGCAGAGCAAGAATCCCTCTTCAGCTGAGCTTGATTATCCTAAGTGATCTTAACTGCCTCACTTCAAAGGAAACATGAAATATTAACAACTGAAGTGAATGATCTCTAAGCTCATGCTCAAAATCAAAAAGTAGTGTGGTAGAATATCTTCATTTCCAATGTTGGGGAAAGATACTTTTAAAAGTAATGTGTTAAAATCTGGCATTACTCCCCCAAAAGTTACTTTTTATGGAAAGTAATGCGTTAAAATACTTTTACGTATCTTTTTCTGACCTGGTCTGGGGTTTGTTGTATTTATATTTTAAGTTTTTTGGGGGGCAAATGTAAAGGCCCTTCAACCGAAACGAAAAGTGAACATGAAAACTGTTTAAATAAACTTTATTCTAAATGATCTTTACAAATAAAAAAAAAGAAAACTAACGTTAACAAACGAGACATTATTATAAAGTGTCAACGACTAAAGTTTGTTATTTTCAACATTTTACTGGAACATGACATTAGTCAAAGCAAAAGATGAATCTGTTAATATTTTTTAATGGACCTGAGCTAGCATGAACTAACAATGGACACATGTATTTTGTTGACAAATATTTCAGTAACAAATGCATTAGCAAAAGTTAATTAATATGACTTCCTTTTAAAATGTTACCGGAATATGGAACATTAGAGAAATGAATAGGGTATGGTTATGTAAAATGGGTTGTAAATAGCAAGTAATATGTATGAAAGAGCATTCCTCTGCTGTCAGGACTGACAGGGTTTGGGCAGAAATCTAGCGGGATGGATAGAGTTACAGCTACTTAAGAGTTGTCAGTCAGCTTGGTGCTGATAAACTTTGGCCCTTCCTGAAGTCTCACATAGTTAGTGCCATCAGAAAAAGAGAGAAAGTATGGGAAACAGAGGGCGAAACAGGTTGGAATGCAAATGGCCTTTGGGAAATAGTTTCTCTCTTCATTTGGTATTCCTTCAGTATATTTGAAAAGGAAAGAAAAGAAATACATGAAAAGAAATGTGAGGTAGTGTGTCTGGATACTTCGGGGTAAGCTGTGCCACTGGCCAAACTAATAGTATTATATACTAAAGCTTTCATTTACATATTTTGTGTATGCTAGTTTTACTTTTGTTTTATGATTGTATGAAGAAAAAGAATATTATCATTTTTTTTGACAACATAATTTTGTTTAGTATTTACACTTTTGCAGACACAATCATATAACTTATATTAAATTAATTGTAAATTGTTTCTCAGGCAGAATGTGATGAATTTTTAACCTGCTAATTCCATTATGCTAATACAGCTAGCTAGCTAAACGGCTGTCAGGGGTCAAAGTGTTACAACCATCCCTTTTCATACAACTAAAAATAGTTTATTTTTTAATAATCTTACAGTGGAAAAGAAAGACCGATGTGTGCCAGCCAGTGATAAAACAATAAGGAACTGATGAGATTTCAAAGAAAAAACAGATCAGTCAGTTGCGAAGACGAAGTTTAAAGCCAGTGGTGAGGATTCTGAGACGTCGGACAATGAAAACTCAAAGATAAGGACGTGTGGGTAAAAGGTGCCCTATGCAGTCGAGTGTTCATCAAGCTGCTAAGGAAGTTTTTTCTAGATTAATTTACAGACAAATGCACAAACAGAAAGTGGATTTGAGCTGTGGTCAATCACAGGAAGAGAGACATTGTTTTCTATTATTCTTTTGATATAAACCTATTTTTGAAGCATATTTCATGCTGTGGCCACGGCTTCTTGTGTGGTTTGTGAATTGTTACAACTTACCCCAGCATGTGTTACCCCGGCAGAGATTTGAATTGATGCCTATTGCAGTAAACAAATCGGTGCATTCTAGCTCAAAAATTCAGTGAGTTACTGATGCTGAAGCAAAAAGTGTGACAGCCATAACTCCCATCTCCGATCTCCCTCTATAGTTGAGACACAGTAAAATATAATGTACGATTGTCTGTATTTTGTGAGGCAGTTTCCATAGCTTTTAGCGCCATCTATTGGCATATTTGTTACCTCAGGTTCAAACAAAAGGATTTAGGAAGGAACAGTTCAATTCAAAATGAAAATTCTGTCATCATTTACTCACTCTCAAGTAGTTTTAAACCTGTATGAGTTTCGTTCTTCTACTGAATACAAAGGAAGATATTCTGAAGAATGTTGGTAACCAAACAGTTGATGGACACCATAGACTTAAGTCTCTTTAAGTCTCTGATGTATATTTTCAGGAGTATTTCTGTCTCCCTTAAAAGAGTCTTAATTTTGTGGTTTTGATGCATTTCTGAACCATGTATGGTCTCAACAACTGAAGTGTTGGTGTGTCGTTTGGTCTCTGGTCTACTTGTAGTATACCAAAAGTGATAATTACCACAACCACTGCTTAGGGTGGTATTTTTCACTCTGCACAAGAGAAAGTAGTCATCACAGGAGTTAAAACTGAAGAAAAAACACACACATTAGCTTCAGTTCATCAAAGTTGTCATCCTAATCCTTAAATCAACACGCATGGCTCTGAGCCTCAAGTGGTCTACTGGTCTGAATCAGTCTGGATCATGGGAGGGTCCCATGATCTCTATTGACTCAGCTCCTTTTTTTAAGAACTTGACCTCTCTTACTGTTTGGGTGTTAGTTCACCCAAAAATTCACCCCTCATGTCAAATTTTCTGAAGAGACTCATTCACTTTATATGACAAACAGATTGAATTAGTCTTTAATTTACAAATTAACATTAATCAGCAAGAACTAACTTCATTGGTTCTTGCAGAAGCTCAAACGTGCTTCGTAACATGAGAATGACCCTCATTGGCTCTTGCTAAAGCTCAACGTGCTGCGTAACACGAGAATGAACCTCATTGGTTCTTGCTGAAGCTCAAACGTGTTTCGTAACACGAGAATGAACCTCATTGGTTCTTGCTGAAGCTCAAACGTGTTTCGTAACACGAGAATGAACCTCATTGGTTCTTGCTAAAGCTCAAACGTGCTTCGTAACACGAGAATGAACCTCATTGGTTCTTGCAGAAGCTCAAACGTGCTTCATTACACAAGAATGAACCTTATTGGTTCTTGCTAAAGCTCAAACGTGCTGCGTAACACGAGAATGAACCTCATTGGTTCTTGCAGAAGCTCAAACGTGCTTCGTTACACAAGAATGAACCTTATTGGTTCTTGCTAAAGCTCAAACGTGCTGCGTAACACGAGAATGAACCTCATTGGTTCTTGCTAAAGCTCAAACGTGCTTCGTAACACAAGAATTAACCTCATTGGTTCTTGCTAAAGCTCAAACGTGCTTCGTAACACAAGAATGAACCTCATTGGTTCTTGCTAAAGCTCAAACGTGCTTCGTAACACAAGAATGAACCTCATTGGTTCTTGCTAAAGCTCAAACGTGCTTTACAAGAATGAACCTCATTGGTTCTTGCAGAAGCTCAAACGTGCTGCGTAACACGAGAATTAACCTCATTGGTTCTTGCTAAAGCTCAAACGTGCTTTACAAGAATGAACCTTATTGGTTCTTGCAGAAGCTCAAACGTGCTTCGTAACACAAGAATGAACCTTATTGGTTCTTGCAGAAGCTCAAACGTGCTTCCTAACACAAGAATGAACCTTATTGGTTCTTGCAGAAGCTCAAACGTGCTGCGTAACAGCCTAAATTCAATGTGTTTATTATATAAAGTGAGTCTCTTCATAAAATTTGGACTAAATGACTCCTTTCAAATGGATTTGATTTACAAACTCTTTATGAACTTTTTGAAGCATCATAGTTGCGTAGCTGTCAATGGATGGACAGAAAGCTCTCAGATTTCATTAAAAATATCTTTATTTGTATTCCGAAGATGAACGAAGGTCTTGATGACATTATGAGTAGCCTAAGTAGTGAGAATTTTCATTTTTGGGTGAACTCATTTAAAAAATAGCAGTGCAACATATGAGCAGATTCTCATCATTATAATTTAATTGACATTAACAGTATATATTGTCTAAATCCAGGCACACTTACTGTTGTGAAAGACTCAGTTTAAATGGTTAAGGTAGGTTTGGTCAAGTGTGATTAAGATCATTAATGGCATGAGCGATTTATTGCTTGATGAAATTTAGCCTAGTAGTATGACACGTAATTAAACACATTTTAACAGGTCTTGATGAATCTTGCATGGTTAAGAAGATAAGAATAAGATATGTGAGTGAAATTTAAAGATGCTATTATGTAAAGCATCAAACAAATATGTTTAAAACGACGAACGTTCACCACTAAAACATCTCCGGTGATATCTGGCGCCATCTAGCGGTAAAGCCACTGGACCTTCAAGTCTCTTCAAGGAATGAATGACTTACTTAAATCATTTGCTTTGCAAAGTGTAGCTCCTGTAATCTTATCAGTAAAGAATGTATTGATTCTTGTTTTAAAGGAGATTATTGATTAAGTCTAGCAGTCAAAGGTCTCCCTCATGGGCCAAGAGTTCGAGAGTTCTGCTCGTCATGTTTGAAAAATGTAAGTAAAACTTGTGGCATATTACATTTCTATATCCTTTTTTTTTACTGTTTATACTTATGAATTTTTATTTAAGTAGTTACTATAGCTATTGTTGCATTACATAGGCTACAATTAAATGCAGAACATAAACAAAATGACATGAGAGTCTAAAAACCTCTCACACTCTTTCTATGTATTTAACTTATTGTGATTTTACAGTAGTAACTAAGGTGTTTTGGCCTAAAATCTGGTTGTTATTTTCATTTTATTTTATTCGAAACAGAATACGTCTCTCCGTTTAACTGTTTCAATATTAAACAGTAAACATGAACTAACTTTTTTATGAATGGATATACTGTATAATATTACTAATACAATAATGATGAAGTATAATTGATATGACTTCAGTTGGTGTGGTCCGTACTCAATTTTCAATATATTTTTTAAATAATATTTATGTAATTGTATTATGAGGGATAACAGATAGTGCAAATAGATATTTGCCATTTTAATCACATCTTCACTGGTTCACTAGTAATTTGTCACGCAGTGTCCAAGTATCCAAATATTCATATTTAATATAGACTAGTCGCACAACAATTAATATAAAGGCATAAATATGCATGTAATATTATAAATGATAATAACAATAAGTAAAAGTAAAAAAAAAAAATGCATTGTCGTCACGTATTCGTCACGTCAGCTGCCCAAAAACCATGCATGTCAATTGCATTATAGTAACAAATAGACAGTGCTGCGGCCCCTTTAAGAGATCAGTAGACTCGTTTAAGAGATCTGCCAGTCTGCTGTGTGTGTGTTCAGTGACATCAACAACACACGCAGATCCCTGTTCTCTGGAGGGGGGACTGACATTAACTCGCACACAATAAAAGCTCCAGGGACATCGTGCGGCTCTTTTTCAGACAGCAGAGGGGAAGCTGGGATATATTTGCAGCAGGTGTTCCTGAAGGATCTATCACAGACTATAGCAGGGTTCATGAAACTTTGCTACGATTTGCGAGCTAGGTAAGCTGACCTTTAAACAGATTCAAGACGGCAACAGGCGATGTACAGTTATGTCTTCTTCACCGCTGTCATAATTCATAGAGATAGCCCATTTCTATTCAGAATTTCTGTTCTTGAAAACGAAGCTATCACGGACAGTGTCGCACTAAGAGCTCGCTAATTTAAATAGCTTGTATACGTCATAATCTAATGTGTCATCATGTCTTTGTTTAATGTGGGGTTTAATGCGCGGCCGTTATTCTGTCAGACACGCCGATCAAGGGACAAAATGTATTATTCTGTGGAGAACGGATAGATTGTGTCCACACACGACATGTAGACGGCCTAGAGAACATGCGTATGATATTGATGATGATGATGATGATGATGGAGGAGGAGTGAAAGTTGTTAACGTTACATTTGTCAGTGATGTTTCAATAATTGTCGCGTGACTCGCGTGATGTTCAAGTGAAGTCATTCACTCATCATTTAACGTTACTGATTCATTGATCAACTGATTGTTCCGTTTAGGTATGATCACTCGCATAGGCGGAGTTTCGTTTTTGTGCTGATTATAATAATTCGAATATTAAAGGAATTGAACAATTAAAGGATTAAAATGGATATAAGGGAGTGGTAACAAGTTCTACTGCCTACTGGTCAAATTTTAGTTCACCTAGATATGAAAATTGTGTCATTGACTCACCCCCAAGTTGTTCCAAACCTGTATGAGTTTCTTTCTTGTGCTGAACACAAAATAATATATTTTGAAGAATGTTGGTAATCAATGTTGGTTGCCTTTGACTTCCTTAGTATTCTTTTCCTACTATGTATGGAAGTCAGTGGTGTCCACTAACTGTTTGATTACTGACCGTTTTTCTTCAGAAGGAAGGAGCTCATATTTGAAACAACTTGAGGGTGAGTTGCCTAAATTATTTTTGATGAGCTATCCCTTAAACTATTTGAAAATATTATTTTATTTAAAAAATGTGCACACATTTACTCTTATTCGTATGTCTAATATGTCGAAAACACAAACGTTTCTTGTGTCATCACATTAATTTATGGCGAAAATGGCGAAATTTCATAAAAAGTTGAGTAGTTTGCATTACTAGATATTTTATTTCTGGTGGTCGCTGAACATTTCTATTGTAAAACAGTTCTTTCCACTAACTCTCATTGCAGCAACTGTATAAGACTGTAAAAAAATTATTTGATTTGATTGGCCGTCTCGATCATTTTGTTACAGGCAAAGCAGCCTAAAAACGTTATCAGCTTTAACTTAAACTTTTGTCATCCAAACAACACACAGATTTACTCATTCTTCACAAAAATTATAAGAAAAGACAAAAATTAAATGGGAAGATCTGAATTCTATTATTATTTAATTATTTTATTCAAAATCATTGTCCATCGATGCCTAGATTCATTTATTGATTGAGCCACTGATTAATTTATCCATTGTGAAATCAACGTGAATTTCATGAAAATAAACCGATTCAATAAACATTCAGCAAACTATTGAATCAATGGTTAATTCAATAAAATAATCTGAATCGTTGAGGTCAATCGATCCATTGAGTGCTTGATTTGTTGATTCATCTTTAGATAGATTCAATGATCTATCGAGTCACTGATTCAAATCAACTGAATCATTAAAATCAGCTGAATCATTGATCTTTTGAATCATTGGTGAATTCAACTTTTGATTAACTGATTCGTGGATTTAGTAATTGTTTAACTATTAGTCACTGATTCATGTATCCATTGAATCACTGATTGATTCAGTCATTCTCAGATTCAGCTGTTTTCTCAAGCAATGATCGGTGTAAAAGCAGGATTCCTGCACTGAGAGAGTTTATGTAGGCAAGTAGCACCTGTAGCTTTGAACTCCGAGAATGACTAATTCTCAAATAAAGAAGATTTAATCTCTCTCTCAGATATATGAATAGATAGTGTTCAGATTAATTAGAATAATTCAGAGGACCTCGGTGGTGGATATTCATGTTTAGAGATCTGTGGGTGGTCACATTTTTTTCCGCCTTGTGTACTTGATTAGAGACTTCTGCAGCTCACACAGCATGCAGAATCACAATAACAGCCAAATATGATTTCATAATAATAAGCACAGAGAGCTCTCAAACCAATCCCTGTTCAATAATGTAATTCCAGAGAGGGACGGTTACAATTGAATCTCCTGTCCCCATTGTTTTGTTTGTCTCTCATGGCTCTATGCCATTATTTTCTCTACGTAATACCTTTTTATTCTTATCGTGTCATTTAAAAAGTTTTCAAATGCTGTTATAATTGACTCGTCCTCAAGTTCATATTCAACACCTTTATGACTTTCTTGCTTCCGTGGAAAAAAAAAATGTTTTTTAGGCTTGAGCAGAAGTGAAATGTAGAAAAGAATAGGTGTTTTTTTCATGGTTTTTAGGGTTTTGGAGTTCATATGATTACATGATGACGGGTTTTTTGAAACCGTTTCAAAAAGGGTTGCCCAATAAATTCTGTGGGAAATCCACATATGACACTTTCTCCTAAACAACTGTGGTCAGTGATTCTTGCTCAAAACCAAACCATTTCCAACCATTTGGGATGATTAGAGATTTCTTCTTGCCGTTGGTCTTCAGAACAAAACAGCAGATAGATTCCCGTTCGTGTTAAAAGTTCAGCCAGAGACTACTGAGAATATTAATTCACGTGTTTTTGTGAAAGACCTGAGAAAATAAGCACGTGTGTCCGAGAGGTGACTTCAGGGTAAGCTATGATTATGATATTTCGGAGAGGAGACACATTTAATCAAGGGTTGTGTTATTAATGAAATCAAAACAGTGTGTTGGTGGCGTGCATCATTCATTATAAAAGCTTCAGGTTGTTAATTATTTAATCAGCTCATTAATGTCAAGTGTATAAAACATTGCTGTTGAATAAATACATAGTTATGTTATGATGGTGTATGATTTTTTAGTTGCTTCAGAATGTTTTAACTTTTGATAGAGGATGGTCCTGATTTAAGGCATGAGATAATCTCATGAAAATCTGAAATCAAATAAACACTACACAGCACTAAAACTTTTGTCAGTTGACACGAGTATCAGTCAATGCCTGTAATCTCAAATGAGCCACGAATTGGCTAATTAATGGGATTGGATGATATATATCGGCCTGTCAGTGCTATTGACTTACTGTGATAAAGCCACTTTGCTTCTTCATTATGTGGAAGTAAGCTTTCCAGTGGGTTGGCAGTGAACACCTGTGTTCTTTTTTAAGGCCAATTCACATCGCACAGATAAACGCCAACAAGTTGGCAGTTGGTTTTAGTATTTTATGAAAAATAACTGTCATGTTCACACTGCCTCTATAGACCTCTTTTACGGCGACGTCACAGTCACGTCACGGCGCTAGCTGGAGGCAAAACAAAGTGAAAACTGGAGGCGGCCAATACAAACCAGCACAGATTTGGCTACATAATGAGCTTAAATTATTGTTGCTATTATTAAATGTCATGTTGTTGTGTTGTTTGGTGCAAGAATTGATGAAAAATGAATGTGCTGAATCTGGAATTTTTATTTCTAGAAAATATTCACATCATTAAAATCGCACCGTAATGTCACTCTTTACATTGTCGTCGTCTCGGCGCTGGCTCGGCAGAACTGCGAATCATACACACAAGTCCTAAAGATTTATATGCCCTCAGTTTCTCTTTACGATCAGTTTCTCTATAAGGTAGGTGTAGAAGTCAGGCCACTCAACCGAGGTAACGTAACGTTAATCCTGTCAGATCGTCCATGCATTGAGTGAGCGTGTAGGGGTCGGCCAATCTGGTTCCGTCCTTTAAAGATAACTTTTGGAAATAACAATTGCAGTCCTGGACAATGAGTGACCTTACACATTAAGTTAAAATCAGATTTTCTCCAGTCATTGTTAGGGTTGGGTATCGAGAATCGAGTATCGATTGGAACCGAGACTAACTTTTCGTTTTTCCCGGAATCGTTCAAAAGTTAAAATTTCAATTTCGATATTCAAAGTCCGCCGAGCGGAAGAAGAAACCGCTGAACAACACCAACGAAGAAGCGTCTACCGGAAGTGTTGGCATAACCGCGCGAGTCGAACATGAGTACCTTACGTCGGCGATCCAAAGTGTGGCTTCACTTTTCTAAAAATTAACGAAATCTCGGCAAAATGCAAAATTTGTGACAAGTATTTGTGACAGAAGGAGTATTTCCTTCAGAAAGGCCGTTGGTTAGCAAGGTTAGCTAAACTTTTTTGACCCTGCCTCTTAAAAGAATCGGAATTGAGAATCGTTAGGAACCGGAATCGAAACAAGGAATCGGAGTCGGAATCAGAATCGTTCAAATTCAAACGATACCCAACCCTAGTCATTGTTAAAAAAACAAGCTAACAATACTTGCTAACTAGCGTTAGTGAAGCGGCCAGAGGGATCGTTCTGCCTCCACCTAAGCTCCGCCCACAAAAAACCGTCACCATGTTTACCAACTGAAAAGGGGTCCATAGACACCAACAAACACTGAATGAACAAGGTCAGTCAGGTGAAAACAAACTCTGACCAACGCCGACTGGGGTAACAAACTGACCAGACAAAACCCAACAAACGTGTTTGTTGGTGTTTGTCTAAGCAGCGTGAATTGGCCTTGAAATGGAACTATTTATTCTCTCCTGTGTGATTTCTTACTTTGAAAGTTCCCTGTTAAGTTTGTACATTTTGTCCTTACTTTGTCATACTTTGTTGATTCTGCAGGGCTGCCATACACAATGTTAAGGTAAAGCCTAAAGCAGCTGTGTTGAACATGCTAAAGAGGCTGGACAAAATAAGATTCCGCGGTCCAAAGCGAGATGACTTCCTGGATCTACCCGAGTCCCCGACGGGGTCGGACACTGAATGTAGTGATGACATGCTACTGAGACCTCGACCTTCAATACGAGACAATGATGAGCAAAGAGACCCTGTAAGTACTTTAATTACAGATGTTCTCATTTCATTTGGCAACTTTGTTAAGAATAGGGGCTTTCGCATTGGTGGAACCTTTTCATAGTTCCTAAAACTATTGGCGGAAGAACCCAAATTTTGGCGTGTTCGCACTGAAGGAGCTAGGAATGATTTTAGTTCTAGAAACTCCTTTTAGAAAAACTAATTTAGCTCCTACTTCAGAGTCAGGTCCAATCCAGCACTATAGGAACTACCAGTGACATGAGTGTACGGCCGATTGGCCGAACGCACACGAAACACCAGCACCCGCCATTTTTAAAAAAGCTGTGTGAACACACAGATTATAGCCTATATATTTACTCCACAAACTAACATGGACAACAGTGATAGATGAGCCTACGCAACTTTGAGGGGACAAAGTTCCTATAACTAAATTCTTACAACTACCCGGTGCGAAAGCCCCTTATGAAGTACTTGTTTAGGAATTTCTGTATTGGCGCCTTCATTTCCTTTTCCACTACACAGTACCAGCTTGACTCGACTCGGCTCGGCTCGCCTTTGTTTGGTTTTCCACTATGTAAAAGTTGCACCTGTACCTGCTTTCGGGTACTTTTTTTGTACCACCTCCGGCGAGGTTCTGAGCGAGCTAAGGCGATACTAAATTGTTACGTGAAAACAATGCCGACTGCTGATTGGTAAGAGAGAATCGTCACCATTCACTGCGTCATCATTACACGCGCCAGATGGAGTATCCAGAATAATTGAATAGTTTGGCCAGAGACAGTTACTAAACTAGCTACTAAACTGGCAACTCGGAAGAATACGCCATGGTCAAACAAAGAGGTGCAGACTTTCCTTTGTTTGGTTGCCGAAGAGAGGATCCAGTGAGAGCTTGATGACCGGCGTCGCTATGATGACCGGGTATTGTTTGTGTCGGTACTGTCTCCAATGGAAAACTGAGCGAAAAGCGAGTTGAGTCGAGTCGAGCTGGTACTGGTAATGGAAAAACGCCATATGTTAGTTATTATAGAAGGTCCGTTGCAAAACCTATAATGAGCCTACCTAGGAATAATATGTTTGCTTCCCACACAAAAGATAGGTAGCAACATTATGCTGTCTTCTAAGGTACATGTAATGTTTGGCCGTATGACTTGGACTTGGGTTCTCATTTTGGGCCCTTAGTTTAGCTCTTTGCTCAGCCAACACTGGTTAAATGTCCGTTACCAAATATTCTATACCACAAAAGTCAGAGGAAAACTGTGTAGGCTTATTTTGCCAATTGTACCCTTTTGAGAGAAGTTATTGCGCTGATGATTAACATAATTCATTCAGCATTGGAAAGTATCAATAAAAATGCACTGTTTATTACCTGGTAAAAGTTTGATAATGTCAGCATATTGACATGCTGATGGTAAATTGAAATCAATTGTGAGTTAAGTCCACAGGGCTCTTTGTATGGCATGTGGTGGTGTTGTTGCCTATGTACAGCTTTTATAATCATTTGAAGATTGATGGCTACTAGAATGTTGCACAAATTTCGAAAACATTGTGTATCAGTTTTCTCTATTAAAATTGTGCTTGTGATGAATCTATTTTAGGGTCTGACCTTTTCACATTAACTTATTCGTTATCTTCCATAATGTTGTAAATATCTCTGTTGTCTCATTCGCCTGGTTAAACTTTGTTGATATGCAGGGAGCAAGAAATGCAGTCCTTGTTACTGTCATCCTGCAGCCGAATGATGCTTTAATGCACTCCTGTTAAAACCAGACACTGCTGCTTCAGTCTGGTACCTTTTCATTTCACAGATGCTTCATGGAAGAATTCCTTGCCGTAATCGTGTTAGAGATGTTTTCTGAGAGGTTTATAGTCATAGTTGTGTAATTTGGTGTTCTGATTATTTTGAGGCTTTCCCCTCAATGATGGAGCCTCAGATTAGTCATGGTGTTGCATAAGTGTCTCACAATAGAGCCAACCTCCTCTGCTTCCATCTGCAACATTAGGGTGCGTTTTTTAAACGTAAACTGATGGGTGACATTCATGTTGGGTTTTTTTTTTTTCTCTAGGATGCTGTAGAGCATCTTTCTCTATGGGAAGGTGTCTAATTCTCACTCCTTATCCATGGCTCTGTTCGAAAACCTAGTAAGTTGCCCACCGAGGCAGTAGTTTCAGGGATCTTTGAGTGTTCAAAATAGTATATTGCTAAACTATCCATCCATTCTCCCAACAGCTTGTCCTAAATAGGGTCACATGAGTCCTGGCGCTTATCCTAGCATCTCGGGACACCTTGAATGGATGGCCAGTCCATCGCAGGGCTGCACACATACTGGCAATTCAATCTCTTCTGCTCACCTATCCTGTCTGTCTTTAGATTGTCGGAGAAACCAAAGCACCCAGAATAAACCCAAACTCCACATAGAAAGACCTTTTGGCTTAAGTGGGAGCGGCAAAACTAGATATTACATTTTTACGAAAAGCGATGCTGATCCATGCAAAACCCGTAGCTATGTTACTAGGGTATTGTGTATGGTCATCAGGTTGTTGATATGTGGTTGGTAAGGTTTTCCGAGTGGTTTTTGACATATTGCCAGGTGTTTAGTAATTGGTCCAAATCAAAAGACTTCTTTAGAATCACTATAAGGGCTTGACATTACCATTAACCAACCCATCAAATGCAGGTGGATTTCATCAGTGGTGTTGTACGCAGTCTACTAGCCACTTTGGCGGGTTGAATTTTTAACCTCCCCTGAATAAGTAAACAAAATGTAGTGTTGTCAAAAATATTGAATTTTCGATACCGATACTGAAATATCTGAAACGCTTCCAACACTAATTTTGCGAATAGACACAGGATACCAGCTGCGCTTTCTCGTTCTGTCATCTCTCCGAAAGCTAGTTGACACACTCAAACCCGCCTCCTCTCACTCACTCATTTAATTTGCTCTGGATGAATATTGTTGGTGTTACAGGGCTTGAATTTCGCCATGGGATTTGGAACTTTGGAAAACCACTTGCCACTGGCTGGTGAGCTAAGAAGTTAATTTCAAGCCCTGATCACTATCATATTATAGGGTGACCAGAAGCCCCGAAAAATTCCTGAATATTATACTAAAGCTAAATCGTGAAATAAAACATTAAAAACTGTGGAAGTTGAGTCGTCCTCCAGCCAGCCCCCTCAAGTTGCAGCAGTCGCATCCGCGAGGACAGTGAATGTTCAGGCAGCCAGTCTAAACTTTTGTCTTTTTTTTTTTACGCGCGAATGGATTCAAAGTGTTCACGCGTATAAATAGACGCGGTAGGCGCAAATTTGACGCGCTATTCGCATCTGGAGTGATTGATTCGTCGCGTCACTGTGTGCAAAAAAAAAACTTCAGCCGGCCCTTAAAGTCTGATGTCGGGTTGCACTTGAAGCAAATCATCTACACAATTATTTCGTTTTTCTAATTAATGATCAACAATTTAGTTGTAATAATAATTTTGGCACAAGGCTTATTAGCGATAGGCTATAATGACGTTTGAGTTCATGATTTTAATGTTTTTTATTTTATTTATTTTTTGTGGGTAGACTAAGGACTAATGACAGACTGTTGGTCTTTGAATAAAAATATATGTTTTGTTCAGGTTTGAACCAAAACCTGACATACTGAACACAAATGTGTCTCTGAAAATTGGATATCTACTTTTAGGAAGGAGTCCTAAAACCCGTAAATAAGATAGTTTGCAAATTCAGTGTTTTTTGTTTTTTTTGTTTGTTTGTTTGTTTTTTGTTTTTTTTATTAGTTTTTGGTTTAATGACTGAAATAACAAAGCTCAGGATATATATGAAGAGTTCAGATGCAAAAGCCTCTAAATGCCATTTGAAATTTTCTTCTAGAATGGTCATTTTTATCAAGCTTGTATATTTAAGTTCAGTAATTTCACTTAAATGGCAATTAATAAGTAATTGCCATTTAAGTGAAATTACTGAACTTAAATATACAAGCTTGATAAAAATGATCATTTTAGAAGAAAATTTCAAATGGCATTTAGAGGCTTTTGCATCTGAACTCTTCATATATATATATATATATATAACATTTTTAAGTGGTCAAATGGTTCTCTGGGACATTGAACTTCATCACACCAAACATGTAAATTCATCTACTTACTAGTCTGCTTTTACATTCTTCCTGTGTTTATAAGCACGATCTTATAATGTTTAATGACACAGTCTAAATATTCTAACTCCAACATGTCGAATAAAAACTGAAAGGTTAATCGGAAGTTTTAGTGGTGGTGACATTAAAGTCATGCGTCCGTGGTGTAGTTTGTTTATAGCCCAATAATAGCTTTTTACTTCAGGCTTTATAAAAATCATGTTAATTTGTGATTATTATCTTGATGAACAAAATGTGTATGAATCAGAGACTTTTGTTAGTTACAGAGTGCATTTTCTGCTTTAATCCAAAAGCCAATTGAAAAATCCCATTGGCTTTTTGTTGAGGGTAATGCCAGTAAAATGTCAACCTTGGCCTACAAAAAGAGTTCACTTCTGTGATGATTCAGTGAATTTTTCCATTGAATGATGCAAACAAACAACTACTATGTTTGTTTCTGTGCATATTAGAATATTGAGTCATTAGCTTAGCCACATGTTAAACATCATACTCCTCAAGCAAGCTCAAGAGTGTTTTGAAAACAGTCAGTTATAATACAATCAGTTAAGATACTGCCGTAAATTGGCAAGACACCAAGTAGATGCTGAGACATGTCACTAGGGTGTGGAATGAAATAATCACTTTGTTTTCGCATCGCCCTCTCATCATGGATCTAGGCCATGAGCACCCTGAAGAAAAATCTAGCATTAAAGGTCAGCAGCATAAGCTATTTTGTTTTTCAGTATGAAATAAGTACAATGAGGATAAGACCTAAGACCTTTGGTAAAAACTGATAAAAATGACTTGACTTGATGACTTGAGGGGAAAAAAGTTCTTGAGGGAAAAACTAAATACTTGAAAGACTAAATAAGACTAAACGTTTTAGTCCTTGTTTTTTTCGCATCAACGTTTTTTTCGCATCAAGCTACTAGATACAAAAAAAACAACAGTAGCGTATTAGCTTTATTTACAGTTGACAGTAAAGAACCGGCGTGGACATTATGAGGCAAGACTCACGTCTTGTTATTCTTCTAAAGCTGAAATCCTATCAAACCAGCACATATGTTCACGAGTTTAAATCCCAAGTGCGCTAACTGATTTAAGGTCTGGGTTAAGGGACTGGCATTTAATTCTGGGAGTGACCAATGCGCTTGATGTGAACTGTAAAATCGCATGAGATTTTAAAAACCTTGTGGGAGTGTTTAACTCTGCTTCAGGGCTGGATTCTGTTCCTATTTGTTGGCATTAGGACATTTTTTTTTCAAGTTTTACAACAATGGTGATTTAAAAAAAATAAAATTTATTGGGTGCTCATGGAATGACTTGCACGCATTGATTTTATTCTTAGAATCTCATATCTCACACACTGTAAAATCCATATTGATGAAAAGGGATGGTGAAAACTTCAGAAAATATGATATAACTGTTGGAATTAACTTCTTATTTATTTATTTTAAAATATATGTATTTGTTATAAAACGTGTTCAGATTACACTTTAGCATTTTAGTGTAAAAGGATGAATTATTATTATTAGGGCCCAAGCCCTGAAAGGGCGAAGGCCCTATTGTTTTCCTAACGATTATTATTATTATTATTATTTATACGACTATTTGGGCACTTTTGGGGCCCTTAACATGCTCAAAAACTCTTGAAACTTTGCACACGGGTCAGAATCCGCGGCCATCAGGGCCGGGCTGAAGATGGTACCCGGGCGTGGCAGGGGGGCTAGACAGCGCCCCCTGGAACGGGGTCCGAAAACTTGGTCCATAAATCAAACACGCTTGCATGTAATAATATGAAACTCGGTGCACATGTTGATCTCATCGTTCATATATACCTCAAACTATTACTTTTTACCCCAGCCCAACAGGAAGTCGGTTATTTAGGGTTGTTCATAAAACACTCGCAATGGAATTTGAAGTACTCCTCCTAGAGAATTCAAACACACGGCACGAAACTCGGTCAGCATGAAGTCAAGGCATTGAGGATGAAAGTTTGCGAGGGGATTTTTGATATCTCAAACGGTTTGGCCGTGGCGAGGAAACGAAATTATGGCGAGAAACGTGAAACAGGAAGTGTGTTATAACTTCAGCATACATTAACTGATCTTGATGAAACTTCAGCAGTGTGTTCGCTGTAAGAGGACGATCACATGGATGTGACTATTGTGAGTCAAAGTTATAGCGCCACCAACTGGCAGCAGGAAGTGTGTCACTTTCAAAATGCTTTGAAATCACCCTCTTATTTTTACCCGATTTGCTTCAAACTTAATCCGTATAATGTAAATACATAGAAGATGAAGACCTGTGAATGGATTCTTGATATCTTTGATACTGTTGCCGTGGCAACGCATCAAACTTTAAAATTATTTTTTTTGATGATTTTGAGACTCTTAGCGGCTTTTGGGGCCCTTAACGGGTTTGAAAACTCTTGAAACTTTGCACACAGGTCAGATCCCACAGCCATCAGAGCCGGGCTGAAGATGGTACCTGGGTGTGGCAGGGGGGCTAGACAGCGCCCCCCTGAACGGGGTCCGAACACTTGGTCCATAAATCAAACACGCTTGAATGTAATAATATGAAACTCGGTACACATGTTGATCTCATCGTTTCATCTATACCTCACACTCTTACTTTTTACCCCAGCCCAACAGGAAGTCGGCTATTGAGGTTTGTTTGTAAAACGCTCGCAATGGAATGTGCAATACTCCTCCTAGAGAATTCAAACACACGGCACGAAACTCGGTCAGCATGAAGTCAAGGCATTGAGGATGAAAGTTTGCGAGGGGATTTTTGATATCTCAAACGGTGTGGCCGTGGCGAGGAAACGAAATTATGGCGAGAAACGTGAAACAGGAAGTGTGTTATAACTTCAGCATACATTAACTGATCTTGATGAAACTTCAGCAGTGTGTTCGCTGTAAGAGGACGATCACATGGATGTGACTATTCTGAGTCAAAGTTATAGCGCCACCAACTGGCAGCAGGAAGTGTGTCACTTTCAAAATGCTTTGAAATCACCCTTTTATTTTTACCCGATTTGCTTCAAACTTAATCTGTATAATGTATACGGCAGATGTAGACCTGTGAATGGATTCTTGATATCTTTTAAACTGTTGCCGTGGCAACGCATCAAACTTTACCATTCTTTTAGGATGCTTTTGAGACCCTTAGCATGCTTCAAATCGCATGAAACTCGACAGACACATCACATTTATTAGCCAGTAGACATGTGCAAAGTTTCAGAAACGGGCGTGGTGAGGGCTCAGTAGCACCACCTTTTGACAAAAGTGGGGTTGTTAGTTTTAACTAGAGTTACAAAAATCGGTATGTATATTGTACTCCTCGAGCCGGACAACTTTCTAATTGGCACTCATTAGCTAGGACCCACAGAAAGTCAGATATCTTTGTTTGAATGTAGAGAAAATCTTAGAAATTTGCCAGTCTCTCAGTGTCTCTCTGTGTGAGTGAGAGGAGGGGCGCCTGTCAGGTTAATTTTAACCCTTTATATGCTGTGTGCGACTTCTCTGGCATTTTCGGGGGCCTTAACATCCTCTAAAACTCTTGAAACTTTGCACACGGGTCAGAACCCATGGCCATCAGGGCCGGGCTGAAGCTGGTCATCGGGCGTGGCAGGGCGGCTCGACAGCGCCCCCTGGACTGGGATTAGAACATTTGTCCATAAATCAAACACACTTGCGTGAATTAATATGAAACTCGGTACAATTATAGATCACATCAGGCCAAACAACTTTCGTGCTCTAAGTTTTACGACAATTAAAATGGAAGTTGAGAATTATGGGTTGTTTGAATAGTTGTCCTAGGAGAAATGCATCAAATTACAACGCATATGTTTACCAATCACAACCAAACTCGGTGTGCAAGAAGTCAAGACATTGAGGATGAAAGTTTGTGAGGGGATTTTTGATATCTCAAACGGTTTGGCCGTGGCGAGGAAACGAAATTATGGCGAGAAACGGGAAACAGGAAGTGTGTTATAACTTCAGCATACATTAATATATCTTGATGAAACTTCATCAGTGTGTTCGCTGTAAGAGGACGATCACATGGATGTGACTATTTCGAGTCAAAGTTATAGCGCCACCAGCTGGCAGCAGGAAGTGTGTCACTTTCAAAATGCTTTGAAATCAACCTCTTATTTTTACCCGATTTGCTTCAAACTTCATCTGTATAATGTAAATACATGGCAGATGAAGACCTGTGAATGGATTCTTGATATCTTTGATACTGTTGCCGTGGCAACGCATCAAACTTTAAAATTCTTTTTTTTTTTGATGATTTTGAGACTCTTAATGGCTTTTGAGGCCCTTAACGGGTTTGAAAACTCTTGAAACTTTGCACACAGGTCATATCCCACAGCCATCAGGCCCGGGCTGAAGATGGTACCTAGGCGTGGCAGGGGGGCTAGACAGCGCCCCCTGGAACGGGGTCCGAAAACTTGGTCCATAAATCAAACACGCTTGCATGTAATAATATGAATGAAAAACTTCATCTGTATAATGTAAACAGATGAAAAACTTCATCTGTATAATGATGAAAAACAGATGAAAAACTTCATCTGTATAATGTAAACATACGGTAGATGTAGACCTGTGAATGGATTCTTGATATCTTTTAAACTGTTGCCGTGGCAAAGCTTCAAACTTTGAAATTATTTTAGGATGCTTTTGAGACTCTTAGCATGCTTGAAATTGCATGAAACTCAACAGACACATCACATTTATTAGCCAGTAGACATGTGCAAAGTTTCAGAAACGGGCATGGTGCAGGGACTAAATAGCGCCACCTTTTGACAAAAGTGGGGTTGTTATTTTTATCTACAGTTACAAAAATCGTTATATACATTGTACTCCTCAAGCCAGACAACTTTCTAATTCATAGTCATTAGCTCAGACCAAGAGGAAGTCAGATATTTTGGTTTGAATATGGTGAGACTCTCTCTGAGCCTACGTCCGTGTATGGCAAGCCCTTTTAACATTTAAAAGCTAAGTTTGCCTATCCGGAAATTAACATTGTAGATATCAACAATGTCTTTCTGTCTAGTCGTAATTACATTTTGGATAGTTTGTATTATTATTTAAGATATCTGTAACATAATTGTGACTAGTCAAAATGACAGAGTATGGCAAGCCGTTTTAACATTTAATCATGAAAGGGCCAAAGCCTTCGGCACCGCCACCCCGGTGCCTTTAGGTAACTAAAGGAGCCGGGGTTGCGGTGCCACCGGCTTGGGCCCGCCATCGCTGCTCGCAGCTATATTTGTCTAATTGTTTACGTCTGACATACTTGTGAAAATATCCTATAGGCTTACACTGACTCTTGCCCGTATCTAGGCACCAAAATTTCATAGAGGTAAGAAACAAACAGTCAGGACGTCTCACCCACCATGTTTTTACGATCACTTGACCTACTAGCGTCGGTTGCGTCGCTTAACTTCCATTAATATATCCTCTCCAGGGGACTTTTAGCTTATTGTTTTTATCTGTATTCGGACATACTACTTTTTTGGCGCACTGTTTTTCCCATAGCCTACTACAGTATCTAGTATGGGAAGTGTTTGTAGTGTATCCAACTTGTATGCAATATTCTACATTTTTTATAAAAATATGTGGTTGCCTACGTATGTTCTTTCAATTCTCTCCCCTCTCTAGTAGAGTTGTTAAAACGAACTGACTTTGGTACCAAGTCGGTACTGAAATTTAAAAATGTAACAATACCAGCATTTCCCTTTAGCATTTTGAGCGCTGTTGAACGGATTCTTAAACTCCTCTGATTGGCTCAACATATCTGTCTGTGATTGGCTACAATGATTAACAATGATGTCACTCTTCACCAGAGTTGCCTACTTAGCGACTTTGTCGCTATTTTTAGTGACCCCTTTGGCGTCATTTTTTTCAAAAAAGCAACTAGCGACAAATTTAGCGACTTTTTGAATAAACCTCAGTAACCTCCAAATATTGCCAATACTGTCTTGCGAGCGTGAGGTCTTGATTTCTCCCTGTCGCCGAGTGCTTACAAAGATAAACATGTGAGCGTTGAAAAATCCCTAATATATCCACTGATAGACGATCCGCTTTCAAACGCTCTTGTGTGTGTAAGCGCTTGGTGAAGAGTGTCAATGTTTTTCAAGTGTTGATCATTGTAGCCATTACTAGCCAATCACAGACATATACTGTACAGGTATGTTGAGCATGTAAACACAATGGCCAATCAGAGGTGTTTAGGAATCCGATCAACAGCGCTCAAAATGATAGAGGGAAATACTGGTATCATCACATTTTTTTTAAATTTCAGTACCGACTTGGTACCGAAGTTGGTACTAGAGCCCGACCGATAAAGGATTTTGAAGGCCGATACCGATACAAATATTTTGGGGTTTTAAAATCCGATATTTTCCGATATATCGGCCGATATTTTATTTATTTATTTGAAACTGGACATGATAGTCAAAAATGATTGCCAAAAATGATGTTGCCAACAGGGACGGTGTAGAGTGCCCTCTGGTGGACTAACTATACAACTCCAACACTCATTACATGGTTCAAGTGTGTTTCGTCCGTTTTTATTTTATTTTTGAAATATTCATTTATCGGCCATTATAACTGCCGATACCGATAGTTTGGAAAATGCCTAATATCGGCCGATAATATCGGCCTGCCGATATATCGGTCTGGCTCTAGTTGGTACGTTTGACAACTAATTTTTCTGCTGCTGTGTTGGAAATGCTTCTATGATACCCTAAAGCATCTTTGGCTTGTCCAAGGCTAAGCTTTTCAAAAGGCTTGTATAATTCAAAATGATAGTGTAATGGTTCCCAGACTTCCCACAGACCTTGAGCTCTCTCTATTATAATTGTGTTTTGGCAATAAAACATTTTGAAGAGCTAAATATCGATATACCCCTGCAGTGGCTTTCAGGAAGCATGTAACCTGCTGACCAGTCTTACCACTGTGTTTGCATATGTTTGCATTGGTAATTTCCTGCATCACGGGCAGCTTTAATGTTGAATGCAACAGCCTGCTAACCGAGATTGTAACCAGTGGTGATGTGACGTTTAGACAGCAGTGAGGAGTGAGTCATCGCTCACATGCGGATCGAAATAGCTCAAACACAGACACGCATGGAGCCAGCACAACTCTCGTCTGACAGTGTAGTAATCTGTATAGTTTAGAATGTGTCGTCGCAGCACTTTTTACTATTTGATTCATGCGCTAATGACTCCCTGATGGCCGAGGGTAATGAGATCACTTTTTCACTCAAGCAGGGGTTTGATTGACTTTGAATACCTCTGTTTATGAGAGCTAGTCTCCTAACTGCCTCTGCTGATGACCCTTCTAACATCACCCCTCAGTCTCAGGACACTTTGTTTTGTGTCACAGAGGTGCAAGATTCAGATTAGCTAGAAGGGATTGAAAGAGAGAACCTGTGGTAAATTGGTGTGTTACATTGTTGTCACATAATGTTTGACTTTACATGCACATGAATCAGAATTTGTCAATGTTTCGATTAGCATCAAGTCATTTAAACACGCAACTCGGTTACCATATTACTTTTAAGACATTATTTTGAATCCCCAAATTCTTAACCCCATCTCTGGAATTTGTTGCATGTACTTGATTCAGAATGGATTTCCCAACTTTTTCCATTTTGTGGTAACATTTTTGAGATGATTGTGAAATGTAATGAAACTAAAACTGAGTCTACTGTGTAACAAAAGACAGGATCAGAATGAATAAGTGCAATCTAGGTAGAGGTATCCAATTTTTAAAAATTCCGTATGATTCATGTCCTTGTTGGTCCATGAAAAACCTTTTTTGTAAGCAACAAAATTAAGCATAAATTGTATATTTTACATAGTAAATGTTTTGCTAAGTTGTTCGGAGGCCAGCCATTGGTGAAATTTGTGAGAAACACTTATTTACGTAAATTTTCAGCTTTCCGGCGCTATGACACATCTTTTGAAAGAGTTCTGAATCTCCTGATCAAAACACATGTGAAGAAGATGCAGAAACAAGCGATAACATGTTATTTTGGTATTTTCACGTTATTTTCACGCGATTATCAACATAAAACAGCATATAAATCAAAACTGCCCAATGTTACTGAATGAAATGTTGACCCAGGACTGTGAAACATTATATTAGGGGTGTTGATGGACTCGATCTATTCTGTCTATGTTTTGATCATCGTTCTGAATCAGATGTGGATGCAGTCTTTGAGCAAAAAGCAGAGAAAATCACTTTATTGTCAATGTTGCCTTTTAACAGCGTTAACGCAAACCCATTTTAACGGCGTCAATTTTTTTATCGCGCGATTAACAGTCTTTATGTCCTTGCAAACTTTGGAGTTTTCTTTCACATGCTTTTGCAACAGGACGCGGCATGCACGCGCTGCACTATTAAACCCATTAATTTCAATGACTTTCGCCGCGTGAGGACGTTTAGTTGCTTCGTCGACCAAAGCGCAAGCGGATCTAGCTAGACCGGAAATAAAACAACAGGCACACCGCACACACTCGTTTGGGCTTGCGAGCCGGCCAAATAGTTGGTTAACGTACTATTTGACGTACTATTTTTTAGTGTATGACAAGCGCAAGATGCCAAAATGGATGCCAATAAGATTCTGAATGGAAATTTTACTTTTAAAAAGTTGCCAAATGGTTCCAATGACAAGACCAAAGTGATCTGTGTGTTTTGTCGTTGTGAACTGAGCTATCATCATCGCAGCATGTCCAGTCTGAAATACTGCTTAATGATGGCCAAGCACACACACACACAGCTGATGCGAATTCTCCGCCCCCAATATCAGGACTTCGTCAGTATTCCTTTCACCCTTTTATTGATGGACAGTGTTACATTGTGTGAGAGATTATTTGCTCCAAGTGATAATTTTAGTGTGAATTTGAACACGGAAACGTTATATGCCAATGTTTTTTTTCAATAAAAAATTTGCACAAAGCAAGCCGATCCACTTTTCAATTCTGATAAGAGCATTAAAATGAGAAAAAATAATGGGACAAAAAGAAATCAAGAGACATTTAGAATAGAAAAAATGTGAGATTAATTGTGATTAATCGCGAGTTAACTATGACATTAATGCGATTAATCGCCATTAAATATTTTAATCGTTTGACAGCACTAATATATACAGTATATATATATTGCAAGCTTAGATATTCATACCAACAAATATTCTGGGGGCATTTTTGACATTTTTGGGGAAAATGATCAAAAACATTGGGTGTGCTTGGCAACTAAAAAAAAAAAAAACACTGGTGTGGAAAGAGTTAAAAGTGAGTTTCTCTCTCTCACTCTCTCTCTCTCTCTCTCTCTCTCTCTCTCTCTCTCTCTCTCTCTCTCTCTTTAACATCATTGTTAAAGGTAGGGTAGGCAATTTGTTAATGCCACTTTTTGTTATACTGTTTGAAAAATGTTCACATCCTGATAGGAATCAATAATAGAAGTGGTCTAAATATTAAAACGTACATTTATCTTTTGTGGAAGTCTCAGGACCATGTTAATCAAATGTCCTGACCTGCCTTTGCCTGTCAGCATATATGTTTTTCATTTTTAGAGTAGACATCATGTTTCATGAGGAACTTATCAAAGCTAGCTTGCTATTGCTAGCCACCTTGTTGCCTGCCCTACCTTTAAGGACAGTCACTAGCGAATAGCATTTGTGTGATGCCTTCAGTAAGTCAGCTGTCAGAATCTTCTCGCAGCTCTAGAGTAATTTGCTTGCTTCGAGTTCGAAAAACCTGTGACCTAGGACTAAGTTCGCGTAAACGTTTCTTTGTGCAAACTAATGTGAATGGTTTCCCAAGGTCTTTATCATCCTATTAATTTTTCTCTCCCTTTCTCTTCCCAAATGTATGTATGTGTATGTGTCAGTGAAGATAGCATGCCTGCTCTGTCAGTCGCATTGGCCTCTTAAAGAGACACCTCTGCTTTTCTGCTGTGTATCTGCAGTGCCGCCCTCTCTCCTAATCTCTCACTCACCTACTTTCTCTGCCTCTCTCTCTCTCACTCACTGCGGTTCGTCTTTCTGCAGATCTAGCGTTCTTTTGGCCTGTGTGTGTTTGTGTGTGTAGGGCGGAATGGAGTCAGAAGCAGGTTCATGTTGTGCTATCAGTCAGAATTGTACAGTCCACATTTGTCATTGAAACCAGACTTATCTAACTAAAACAGGAGGAAGACACCATATAGAGGACTGGTATTCTGTAAGTCACCACTCGGAGACTAGCTTTTTTTGTGTCTGGGATGTGCTGTATCACATGCATGTCTGTCAATAACCCTGTCTGTATCTTTCTAGGCTGGTTTGGGGACTTTGTCTGTCATGCAAGACCTGAGGAGCGAATCAGAACGTCTCAATGAGGTGAAGGGTCATTTGGAAATTGCCTTACTGGAGAAACACTTCTTACGTGAGTACTTGAAGAATTATGTCTCCTTGTATTCCATGTGGAGTAAAAGTTGGGATTGCTGTACATGTCCAGTATATGCACGATGTTTCATTCATACCTACAGGTTATGTAATATAAGAATGGTGTTCGGCGTGCTTTGTATACTAATTTGGAATTTACCAAGTATTTCAGTATCTGACCCAAATGACAGTGTGATGCTATTTAGATATGAGATGCTAGAAGTAGGGTGACCAAAATTCTGTCCCAAACACTAAAATTCACTATAAATCACTATAAGAAATACATAAGAAATATAATACAAAAAAAAAAATGTGATTGTCATTTAAAACATCCATTTGTATAGCCGTCATGTTAGAGCGGGAAAATAGCCAACCAACGCATTCGTACTAGAGTGGGATTTTTCCGCTGATGACATGAGGGGCTTTCGCACTGGATAGTTCCACAGGGTGTTTCCCTGAGAACTAATGGTTCCTATAGCTACGTTTTCCTGGTTGCGTTCGCACCGCCAGTAGGAACTCTGAAGTATGCCGCGCTTGTTGTTGTGACTTTTATTTTGACAAGCAGAGAACTCAGTGTTCATTAGATCACGATCTGTCGATACGCGATTAGATAGAACTGTTATACATAGAAAGTAGACAGTATATGAAAAGGTATTAGCGTATGCCGTGTGGTTGATGTCCATTTTGGCTAGCTGAGCATTGGTTTGGATTGGTCCCCTCAAAGTTGCGTTGGATTTTCTCCTCAGAGTAAAGGTTAAGAGGCTCATCTATCACTGTTGTCCATGTTCGTAGAGTTAGTTTGTGGAGTAAATATATAGGCTATAATCTGTGTGTTCACCTAGTTCCTGCGGTGCGAACACGCCTAAATCCGTGTTCTTCTGCCAATAGTTCTAGGAACTATATGAAAAGGTTCCTCCAGTGCGAAAGCCCCTATGGATGGTCAAAGGAACCAGTGTAGATTTCATCAAAAGTCATTATATACAGCTACACTAGCCAGTTGAATCCGGTAAAATGCATTTATTGTTTGTATAGTCTCATAGAGGAAAATAAACTAGCCGCTACTTATGTTATTTTTTATCTTCTAGCTTGTTATTCAGTTGATCATATTAAGCAGACTGAATAGATCCCATAGAGTACATTACTCGAGCCTGGGTAAATAGGGTGCCAGTCACAGAACCGGTCACAATTAACAAAGCTTATTGGCGATTTAAAAAGTTATCACCCAATGTGATAGCAAATAGGCTTTAATTTAAATTAATATTAAACATAGTATAATAGCAGTAAATGTATCTATCACAAACGTGCCACGCATTGTCCTGCAATCGAGCAATAACATGGTGGTCACCCTAGCCAGAGGCAACGTCCCAAAGCCAAACTTTTGGTTTCGATCCATCATTAACATGCACTAATATGAGTGAGCACTGTAGAATAGTTTCACTGAAAGTTTCATTTTAATTTGTATGATTTATAAAGCCTTAACTGTGGTCATTTTTTTTATTTAAAAAAAATACTTCTGACCAGGGTCTTAAATTATTTGTAAATTGGGCTACTTTTACATTGTTGATAGATGGTTTTACCTCAGTGTTGTTTATTGTAGCGACTTGAACAGATAATTTGTTTGCTCTGTATCTTGACAGTGGGATATTGTGTTTAATGAGAAGGACACAGTTTTTGGTCAGTTTACCACATGGCTTAAATCTTGTTAACACCAAACTAAAAAGTTGTGCCACATGTATTGGTGTGAACAAATTACAATTGTTACCTTATTGTGGACGGATTAGCTATTGATCACTCTGAGTGTGTGGATGTGTGTGAGAGAGGAAGCTTTTTGGTACTTTTGTGTGAATGTTGTTGGTCAAAGTTTGCTATCTTTTTATGTAACAGAGTGTTCACACTTTGATAGTAAATCGAAAACACCTAATATGGAGAAAATGTTCTCGCTGCAGTTCCCATGAGAAAAACTGCTTTCCCAGATAGCAAACTGACATTGAATCAACGTGGAAATATGACATCGAAACAACGTTGATCTGACATTGTTTTGCTCATCGATTTAACGTTGAACCAACGTCAGGCGCGTCATTCTTTCAAAACTAACGGAAAATCAACTTGAAATCAACGCGTTGTTTCAACGTTATGAAAGCAAACCAATTTTCGATTTTCATTTAGCTTTGAAGAATGCCGCGTCTGACGTTGGTTCAACGTTAATTCGATGAGCAAAATCAACGTTGTTTCAATGTCATGAGAGACGTCGTTTCCACGTTGATTCAATGTCAGTTTGCTGTCTGGGTTGTTACTGGACTACTGTAAATAATGTTTTTATTAATGAGATATTTCTGCTAAAAATGAAGATTGTCAATGTGTTTGAATTCCTTCTGCTGAATTAGGGAGAAAACCCTGAAGACTGTTAAAGGGATAGTTCCCTTTGAAATGAATTTTTGATATGTTTTAGCTTACCTCAAGGGCATCCAATATTTAGGTGTCTTTGTTTCCACAGTATTTTCAATTTTGATATTTTTAGGTCAAACCGTTTTTGTCTGTCAGTCATATAATGGAAGTCAATGGGGATCTCCTCAAAGAGCATGCACAGAGAAGTCCAAATTAAACATGATTTAATGACTCGTAAATGTAAGTACACATTGATGGCCTAAGACACGAAACGAGCAGTTTGTGTGAGAAAACGAACAGTATTTATATCGTTTTACCTCTTGTAACCAAAGCCACGTCCAACTGATCTGAAGGAACGGGCGCTTCGTTCTGCACATGCGTCGGAAGTGATCTCTCTCGTGTGTACATCACTCATTGTTTACACCGAGATTTCGAAAGTTTGGAAGCTTGAAAGCATAAGTGGAACAATACTGATAAAAGGTATACCTTGAATATCCTATTCGACGAGCTTTGGGTTACTCGTCTACTTTGACCCTCCTTCAAAAGTTGTAGCAATTGTCTTGGCACAGCTACTAGAAGATTTTCAACTGTCCGACTGTTGTCACGCTCAGACATCAGACAGGAAGTGCAATAATCAGGCTTCAGTCTTCTCCGTTGAAGTCAAAGGGGTTGCTGTGTCCATTTCTTTTACTGTCTATGTGGCTGACGCGGTGTGATGACATCATTGTTTCACAAAATGTACGGATTGGCCGTGCACACGAAAACGCAAGGGTGTCGGTTTTAGATAAATAGCGGTTTCAGTGCAAAAACAGCGGATCCGTCTGGATGAAACGCCAATGCGATACAAAACGCATCTCCGTGTGGACAGGGCCTTAATCTTTTGACGACTCGTTTGAGAATCATTGAAAAAATGTGGTGATGTGCAATGTTGTGTAGTGTTTTTTGACCTTCGATATTGAAATTTGAAATTGCGTAATGGGGCACTTTAAATGCAAATGTTTCTGTAAGGGTTAGGGGTATAGACGATATAATTAGCTCAGTATAAGAACAAAAGCAGTCAATAGACAGTCCTATTTGAGAACACCATAGGAAAAAGCAACTGAAGGTCATTAGTGAATGACACAGTCACAATCTACTGTTCTATAAATAACCCGAAGCGTGCCTCTGTCTGCACACACAGAACCCACACATGAGAGGGAGTGAGACAGCACACACGAGTTAGAGGTAAGCTAGAAGAAAATGAATGGGGAGAGAGATATCAAATATGAAGTAGGAAAGGGATTACAGAGTGAAGCTGCTAGAGCGTGAGAACTGAGGATTTTTTGCTCTGGAAACACAGTATAGCCATATCTGTGAGCTCTGATGTGCGAATATGCATATCATACACACTTTATATGTGGAATTGCAGTGAAATTACAATGCTATAGTCCTGCCTTTTAGTTCAAACAGCCAATCGTGTTATGAGTCCAGTTGTAGATTTCGAACAGCAAGTTTGTTTATTGAACACGCATGACATTAGCTGGACCAGATCAGTGTTTTTATATGATTTGAGCTAAAGATTTATATGATATAATTAAAGTGGACATCTATAAGTCTTTTGAAGAAGGTCAAAGACTTGCGGGACATGTCTAAAGTTTACTTTTTTCATTGAACACAAGTTTGAATTGAATTGAACATGAATGAGATTTGTGAGCTGAATTAGAGCAATATATTAGTCATATGGGCTTCCTTTGGGATGCTTTTTTTTGTATTACTCATTCTGGTAGCTTGACAGTGCACTGTAAAAAATGATTTTTTGGTTAAGTAAATACTAGTGAAAAAACCCAATGTACTGTAATTTACTTGAAAAAGTTAGTTCAGGCAAGAATTTAAAAAAACTAAGTAAATTCCATATCAGTACTTATTTCAAGCGAGTATAAATGAAAGTGTAATATCAACTCAATAAAATGAAGTAAAAATTACTCAACTTTTCTGATACTGGGGTTCCCATCATGCACTGGACCTTGAATAATTAATGAGGTTAATTTTTCACTGGTTTCCAGCTGTATTTACACTGTTTTATCATTGATTTTTGTTTTCAGTATTAGTAAATTGCCATTTTGTGACATTTCGAGTACATTTTTTGCTTAAAACGACACATTCAAACACGAAAACGATCCATCAAATGTTACCACCATTGCGTATTGTCTACCAAGTATTGAGGTGTTTGCATTCACATAAGGCTTAAAGTCTGACATGATGTATATATAAATTACTTAGATGATCTAAGTAAAGAACATACTATAAATGACTAATAAAATTCAAGATAATTGTTTTAGTGAAGTGTAATACAAAGGCAAAGGAAATCGGTATTAATCAACCTTTTACAAGCCGAGTTAAAATTACTTATTTTTTGTAAAGTTTACTTAATTCCACATTCCAAGTAAATTTAACTTAAAGATTTCTAATTAAAGCTACTGATAAATATGTTTAGGTTTTTACTTGGCAAATCTTTGTAAATTTACTAGCATTTTCTGAGTGAGATCGTTTAGCGAGGTTTTTTCAAGTAAATCCTACTCCAAATTTTTTACAGTGTGTAAATCACCTTCTACTTTTTATTTTTTTTCTGTATAAGATGAACTTTTATATATATTTTACTTTACTTTATATATATTTTACTTTGATGCACTAGCCAACACCACTAGGAGTTGACCCTATATTCTTTTTGTTGATAGCGCCATGATCTATCCGTTAACTACAGATTTTGTTGATAGGAGTGTATGTGGAACAGACGCTGGGTTTTACCCTCTGTTGACATCAATTTCCACATGTGACTGTGTCTATTTTAAGTGTGTGTGTGTTTATCCCGTGTGTTCCCTTCTTAAGGCTCTGACCCATTTAATAATGCATTACATCACAGAGAAGTTGTGCTGACATCACAGGCACTCCATGTTACATTCTTGTCTCCAGTATTGTTTTTTTTCTTCTTAGAGATTTTGGACTTCAGATATGTTTAACCCCTTCTCCCACACCCCCCATTATGGAAAATGGGGCAAAAATGACACACCAAAAATAAAAAGTCGTTCTAAATAGACACATAACCAACATGGATTTCGAAAGCCAACACCTGAGAGTTTACAGTTCAAGACTCAGATTCACTCAGACTTTTTATTAAAATCAGATTTCTTTTAAAAATATTAAATATATATTTTAAATGTATTAAAAATATGATATGCCTGTAAGTGTAACCCCTCACATCCGGGTCCAACTCGACCCGCTCCGAGCGGGCCTCGAACCCGAGTCTCCGGCATGAGAGTGTGTGAACGTCTAACGTCTGTCGCTAGAGCGCCTATTGAGATCGGGAAGTGAGGTTTACTCGCACAGCAACTACTAGCTGGCCTCCGTTACACTCACCCCCCTAAACCTCACTCTCATCCGGGTCACGGCACCAATGTAACCCCTCACACCCGGGTCCAACTCGACCCGCTCCGAGCGGGCCTCGAACCCGGGTCTCCGGCATGAGAGTCAGGCGCGCTAACAAGGAGGCTAAGACCATGTCAATATGAGTTTTTAGAGAAGGGTGATAAGATGCTAATCAAATATTGTATTGCCCTGTAAACACCCACTTGCTGTCTATTGCCAAAGTCTGGTGTTAATTGTTCTCACTTCATTATTCTTTTGTTTATATTCAGTCATTATTAGCCTTCATTCTGGCGTTACATGGCTTGCCCATCTAACATCTATCTCGATCCCTATATAATCCAACTATTATCTAAAGTCTAAAAAACAAAACAAAAAAAGCATATTCTGGGGACCATATGTAAATTATTCAACGCATTCTCATCCTTTAACGTCATATAGAACGCTATATGACAAAACGGCGAAATACTACGCACATGGCACCCGTTATCGTTAATATAACATGTGCTGTGATGCGGTTTAGGTGTGGGGTAGGGTCTGCGTCTCATATTCACGCTAAAGGATTTATGACGCCTTGAGTTCGCGTGTTATATTAACGATAAAGGGTGCCATGTGCGTAGTATTTCGCCGTTTTGTCATATAGCGTCACCTATATGTCGCTAAAGGATGAGAACGGGCTGGAATTATTTTTATAAACGTTCCTAGCATGAGAGCTGCATTAGAGCAACAATTAGCATCAAGCTACATGACACAATTTTAAATATTCATTTTCCGCTTACTCAAAACTCAATTTAAACAACAATCGAGTGTTTTTTATAACTTACGATTGCGATCTAATGTGGATTATCTGCCCTGAAACTAACGATTTTCCAATGCCACTCCCCAAGAATACAAGTTATTAAATGAATATCATAAACATCCATTTAATTTGTCGTACCATTTTGATTTAGATTTTAAATCCTACATTCAATGTGGTGTCAGATTTTTGAAACCCACTGTATATTGACTGGTTTTATGATGTGATTTATAGACTTGATTGAGTGGCAGCAGTGTCACAGTTCTATGTCTGTGAGGGTCAAGTAATGAGATTAAGAGATGAGAAGTTCATTGCCTTCTCTCTGGCAGCACACACAAAAAAACCCACACATGAAAATGCTGATTCAATCATATAAATCAGACATCTTTCAGTATATTGAGCTCATTCTCTGGGACACAAAGAAAATCAAATCAAAATGTATCTGATATCTTTGAAAAATACCATTCAGAATATTCATAACACACGTGTGGGAGGGAGTGTTACATAACAGTTCCTCGTGAAGACACATCACAGCTGAGGATTCCTTTTCTTGCATTATTTAATCTCAATTGCACTGCTTAACACCAGACTGAACACTCAGAAATTAGCTATTCTCTTTCACTGTTATTTATAACCATGTTTTCCGTCTCCGATTTCCTTTTCCTCTCTACAGAAAAGCACAAATGACATTAAGGTTTCCTGAAATAAATTTGAACAGGCCTTAAACCACTTATTAATGTGCAATTTAAGGCCCTTTATTTACAGTATACAGTAAGATCAACCAAATATCAGTAAAGATTACTTTGTAGGTTTTTGAATATAATGAAATCAACCACTCAAAACCCCCTATTAACAACATAACATTTCAGAACGCCTTTTTTTACACTTCAACAACCACATAAGACACAGAAAGACCTGGCAACAACCTAGCAAGCTTGTTTTATATGGCCAAGCACCTCTCGCATTTCATTAAATTGTAATTAATTCACATTAATTTTCTCTTTACAAACTCCAAAGTGATAAAGAATCGTTGGTTGCTTGTCAGATTTGTCCCCTCGCTGTGGCCTTGACTCATAATTAGTATGACAGTGGTGCCGCTGGCAGGAACTGTGACAGCCTGTAAAATATCAACTGAAGAGCGGGACAGAATTAGGCCAGTGAGTGGGCCAACATTGATCCAGAGCTCTTTTACAGAGGATAGATGGAAAAAAGAGAATGAAACAGCAGAAAGAGAAAGCAAAACCTCTAAAAACTCAGTAGTCTTGGGAGTTTGCCCCCTGCAGATGCGCCCCATACATTGTATTGATAAATGCCCAAAGGCTCAAATGGCCTAAACCTGCTGATAGGGTTTCCTGCTATTTACGGAAACAACATGCCAATGTCATTTCCCTCAGTACTCCTCTAATTTTCTTCCTCCCAAACTCTGAGAGACTGTCTTTTATGTACTACACCCACACCATCTCCTCCAATTTCTATTTCTTTCAGGCAGGTTACCATGCGACCACGGCATTCACTTAGGGGTTTATTGTTGCACTGAAAGCCTGGCGCTGACGCAGAGAGAGAGAGCTTATGTTTTCTCTGAGGAGTGAGAGGTTCACTGCTGTGAAAGGCAGCTAACATCACAGTATAACAATATGCCAACCATGTCTCAGCCCTGGGCTCTCAAAACCAAGAACAGTGTCTCAGAGATCTCACCATGAATAATTAAAGATTGGTGATGACAGCAGAATAGTCCAACCATTCAGGCAATTGTTTGCTGGAATTTTGTAGCTTTGACATTAGAAATGTGACCTTTCTTCTCTTCAACCAAAATAATGGATATAGTAATATAGCAAAGTCTTAAATTGCCAGATCCCCTAAGACCTAGAACAGTACCAAACTCCCAAAATGCAAAGACTAATTCCAGCCACCCAATACCAGACCCCTTAAAGTCCAGAGCCACTCTAATACCAAAGACTAAGACCAATTCCAGACAACCAAAGACTCAAAACCAAACAAAAATCCTAAAGACCTAGACTAATAACAGATTCCCTAAGACCCAAACCAATACCAGATCCCTTAAGACTTAGACCAGTTACAGACTCCCAAAGACTCAAATCAATACCAGGCCCCAAAACCCCAGAGCAATATTAGGCCCTTACCAACACCAGTATACCATATATTCTAATACCCAGTCATAAATCAATAACAGACCCCTAAGGTTCAGACCAATAAGAATAGCCCTGCCCTCTAAGACACAGATCCAAACACATAACAGAGCGCCTAACACCGTGTCTACTCTGTACGCAAACGCAGACAAAAGACTCGCGGCATGGATGGGAAACGACAAATCCCCGACAGTAAACTGATACCTTGTTCTATTTATGACGTGATACTTCTCATAGGAAGGACAAATGGATTTGCTTTATCACGTCTAGTGTAGACAGCTTACAATACGGTTCCCAGACTAATACAAGACAGTCTAAGAGCCAGACCAAGACCTGACCCCCTAGAAAAGGAAAAGAAAAAGGAAAATTATTGCAAGTTCTCTTTATGGCTGAAGATGCCTGCAGACCTGTGGTTGAGGTAATTGTCACCTTCTGCACAGCGGAAATAGACTGTGGTCTGAGATAAGTCATGACTCAGATCTGGACGCAAAAAAAGTGAAAGATTTAGACTCAAACTATGACCAGTAATGAGTATCAAACCAAGGCTATGTTTATGTGGTCGTCATAGGTCTCAAAACCAGAGACCTGCTGGATTACAAACAAAGCAATAGACATCCTATGCTATCAGAGCACTTTTAATGATATCAAAGTAAACAATTATGATTGACATGGTGTTCTGACTTTGATGTGCAGGAAGTACTCTTTTCCTGTGTACCCAAAAACAAACGGATCTCAGGAAGTTGTTGAAATATAAAGTCATTGGTTACCCGGAAGCCAATCACCTCTCTCTCCAACTTAAACATCACCTCCATTCAAATTTTTTCGGGCTTCAGTTGGCAAATGCTGGGAATATTCTCCACAACAGAGCGAATTGCATCCCACATCTCCATATCCGCGGTCGTTTTCGATTTCCCTAACATAAAATACAATCTTAAACTCGGCGCTTTAGCGTCGACGTCCCGGCTCTCAGACCGCCCTCTGTTTGTTGATTGGGCGGCTGTTTTCAGACCGGAGGAAAACTACGAGATAGGTCACTATCTCAGACTCAGAAGCGAACTAAAATTTAACCGCAAGTACGAAGTCTGACGCTAGTATCTTGCTCTTGCAAATACATATTATGACATGCCCCATTTGAAATCAAAACAAAGGATCATGGTCCCTATTGGCGTTATATAAAACTATGTCAAAGTTAAGCTGATGCTATTGATGCAATATATTTTCAGAAATGTTTAAAAGGAACTTTAACCCTTGTTCCTAATGGTGTAATTCTGTTAGAGTTTTGAATAGGTGTCACAAACAGTGGATGATTTAAATAAAGATACACCAAATGCTTTGGGCATGCAAATTATGAATGGAAAAAATTCAAATGGATCCTTTTTTAACTACAGTCTGGTCATTGGCATCACTAAACCACATGAAGTCATGGAATCGTCTGGACCAAACCATGTTGAGTTGGGTAACATCACTGTATTGTCTTCGTCTTAGTACATGGCTCACTGTTGTGGAAAAAACCTTACAGAATGTGAACTGTACGGGCCAATGGTTTTCTCTGATGAATAGAGCTTTTGTTTCACCTCAATCAGTAGGGAACAGTAGTTTTCCTCTAGGTGCTTAATTCACCGGCAGGGTTTATATCCAGTCCACTAAGCTGCATGTTATGACTGTTGTTTTGAGGGTTGTAGTAAAGGACATACATAATCTATTAGATGCCAGCTTCTAGATTCTACATTTCCTGCCATTTGGACAAGTTCACAACAGGCAAACCTGACCACAGGTATTTGGTGCACCAAGAGGCAAAGATTAATTTCACTGGGACCTTGATGACTGAAGGCAACTATGCTAGAATATTAAAGCCACAGCGTGACTTCGATTGTTTGTGAGTTATTGATGCATTGGGCCAAGATGGAGGCCTATCTCTTAGATATGGATTTCTTCTGGGATGGAGTCACAGATGACCTCAAAGGCAATCTTAGCCTAAGTAAGTGTCAACACTATTTAATGATTACTGTATTCTTATTGAAAGTGTTGAATTAAGGTAATAGTTCTCACAAAAATGAAAATTCTCTCATAGTTGATCTGTGTGCCTAAGGAGAAATTCTGGTCGCTCTTTTCTTTGCAATTACAGTCCATGGGAATAGAAGCTTTTAAGCTTAAACAAGGACTCAACAAATGTCTTCTGAAGCCATATGTGAGAATACGACTGAAATGTAATATGCTGTTCACTCTGGTAATCTTTCTTTCCAGTGAGCAGTTAACCAAGTCTAGCTGATTTCTAGAACAGAATCTGTCAGATTTGGGAATGATTTGTTTAGACCAGTTTGACTTTTGACATTTAGACTTAAATTTCCATCTGTTTTTCACACAAAAATATGGAATACTTGGAATTTTGTGCTCAAAGATTACTTTATGTAAGCAATAAGGTACGAGAAGCTGTGCTGTATCGTAAAGAAGTAACTCCGCTTCGCGTCGTGCCAAACAATGCCCTTCAGCCGTTACTTATTCACGATACAGCACTTGCCTCGAGTACCTTCTTGCTTTTATAAAACGGTTGCCACACAATATTAAAGTAAAAAACAATGTATTAGTGCTAGAGCCCGACCGATAAAGGATTTTGAAGGCCGATACCGATACAAATATTTTTGGGTTTTAAAATCCGATACTCCGATATCGGCCGATATATATTTTTTTTATTAAATATTGTTGGATTTCACACACGTGTAAAAGAAAAGCTAACTTTTCTGCACAAGATACGTTTGCTACTTTTTCTCTATGTCTAAATGTTCACTCCTCGCAAGTATAACGTACATTTTACAATGCAGGGACTGTAACTAGAGATATGCTAGTTATAAATACGGTAATCATTACTTTATTTAGGCAGAAAAAGTTCATTGTGGTTTCCAAACTCATTAATGTTAACGTTAGCGGTCTTCCACTGATGATAGTGGCATTAGCTTGCTTTGTGGTTAGCTAGTCTATGATGAGCCATAATTTAGCAATAGATGACATCATACAGCAAATTGTAAAACATACAGTACATTTTCAATATAACAGGCCAAAGAGAGATGATTGAAGCACGCTTCGTCCATTTTTATTTTATTTTTTAAATATTCATTTATCGGCCATTATAACTGCCGATACCGATATTATGGAAAATGCCTAATATCGGCCGATATATCGGTCTGGCTCTAATTAGTGCACCTTTCTTGAAGTAAAATCATTAAAAGCCTTCCTTCCGCTAGAAAAAAATAGTCCCTGAGCGTGAACAGCAACAACGTTCCAATGTGTAAAATGCATGAAAGCTCAAATAAAAACAACATAGAAACGCAGTGTTGCGCAGCGATCAATAGAACCGTTGGGTGAAGCGCTCATAACTGTTTTATCGTGAATAAAGCACAGCTCTTGACCAATCAGAATCAAGGATTCGAACTAACCGTTTTATAAAGTACATTCAAATTCAATAATTGAAAATCAGTTGTAATTTATTTTAAAAGAGCAGCAATGCAAATACTTGTTCCTTCTGTACTCTACAGAAGAAATAAGTCAAAGAAGTTTGGATTGCTGAGTAAGTGATGGCTGAATTCTCATTTTTGGGTGTTCTATTTCTTTAGGGTCTCAGATCTGTATTACTAATTATACATTCTTCTGTTACTTTTTAAAGGTGTGGTATTTTACGATAATTGATATGCTTGTCTAGTGGCATCCACACATAATGCACCGGCTGAGAGTTTGATGGAGTGTTGTGACAACAGTAAAACAGGTCATGCCCAAAGCTATAGTACCATGATGCAATGCAGAGTGGCAGTCTTACCAGAACATCAAACCAGGCCACGGGTCAATGCTAATTACACAATCAGAGAACAAACTGACAAGAAGGTTTGTTCTCAGCTAACAGGGAGCTGTTTGTTAGCAGTGTTAGTATTTCTCCAGGCTATATGGTCATTCCTCTCTGCTGTGCTCTTAATAGGTTTACATGACTCGCTGCCATGCTTAGTAAGAGCACTTGTAAGCTTCCTAAGATCAGCAACCCTCAAGTGACCGCTTGCAACCTTTGCTTTAGGTTATGTTTGAGGTTGGTCTGCACAACCTTAGGCCACTGATGATGTCTGACTCTATAGACCATTTTGCAAGATGTGAACAACACTGGTCCAGAAACACTTCCTGTTTCAGTTTGTAACTGTTTTCTTTATTTCACATGTAAAGAACATCTTAAATATGTTTGTTTAACTTTTTGATTCAGTTTTATATGTTCTGTTGGTTGTATTTTATCCCAGCTTTTATGTAGTGTTAAAAAACTGAAACAGGAAGTGCTTCTGGACCAGTGTTGTTTACATCTTGTTTAAATCTGATTTCAAAGTATCTTCAACTTGTTAGTCAAGTCAAGTCTAGTCACCTTTATTTATATAGCTCTTTATTCAATACAGATTGTTTCAAAGTAGCTTCTCAGTAATAAAAAGGAAATTTTCAGCCTTTGGGTGGCTGGTACTAGTCTTTGTATTTTGGGAGTTTCGTACTGTTCTAGGTCTTAGGGAGTCTGGCAATTTAAGACTTTGCTATATTACTATATCCATTATTTTGGATACATTTCTAATGTCAAAGCTACAAAATTCCAGCAAACAAATGCCTGAATGGTTGGACTATTGCGTGCTGACTGATGTCCCGCCGGGTAGAGCAGCACATTACAATATCCAATCCATAGATATGTATATAAAGGCTAGATTTGTTACGGCGGAGTTTCCATCGTCATCACCGGCGGCCATCTTGTCACAGACAGGCTTTCTGGCGGGGTCGGTGGTATCTGATGTAAGAAATACTCTTATTTGGTTGAAATCTTGACGGATTTACAAACGGTTTGGTTTCTTACAAACGTTATTAACGTGGCTATAATTCTGGATGATTATTTATTTATACACTTATTATTCATAAGTATGCAGTATCATAACTACATCTCTGCCGTTTATAACAAACCAGACTGTTTGAGCAAGTTACGGTGATTTAAAAAGTACATGCACCATTAAAACAATGTTACCAATGAGCGAGCTGCCTGTGACAAGATGGCCGCCAGGTGCTGACGTCGACCTCCATTGGCCAGCAAAGTGGGCAACACATCTAGCCTTTATATACATATCTATGATCCAATCTACCACACACACACAGGACATCAGTTCTGACTGGATCTCTTCTCAAATCGCCCCTCCCTAACATTATTGTTCAGTTTTTTTTATTCGCTGACGAAAATCTCAATAGATTTTGTCATTCAAAACTAGTTTTTATTCAGTTCTCGTCTCATTTTCGTTTCCGAAAATTATTCCTCAATGGAATTTACACAGCTCCGATGGCATGCCCTCGGTTGTTTATTCCTTGCCTAACTATTATGAAATCATAAATTCGATTAGTTGCTGTCTTTACATGTTGGCATAACAGTCTTTTTCTTTCATAATAATCATTAGGAAGAGTGATTTGTTGGTCATGAAACCAAAGAGCCTTGTGTTCTTTAGAAACTAAAATTTGCATTTATTGTGGCGATGTGGCGGTTGGCTGTTGGGGGGGGGGGTTGGGGGGGGGAGGGTGGTTAATGTGGTTTCCATAAAAGTCATCCATAAAAAAATACAAGAAATTCAATTAAAGTGGCAAACTGAGAGTGGGCGCAATCCTGTATCGCCTATGTCAGGATCCGGCACTGCAATAAAAAATGGTGTTCGAATTGGTGTTCTCAAAGTGGAGCTCTCAAATAAATCTGTGGTGTGACTGTGTTGTTCTAGCAACAGTGTGAAACCATTAGAAGAGGAAGTCAACAAGGTTTTATTTAGGGAATTTACAGATGAGGATTCGTACAAATGAAGTTTTCAATAAAATCTGAGAGTTTTCATGGACCACTACAAAATGCTTCAAAAAGTACATGTTCGTCAGACTAATCCATATGAATTTTCTGAAGAGACTTGATTGCTTTATTTGATGAAGAGATTTAATTCAGGCTTTTTATTAAACCGCACAATTCATACGAATACGTTTTATGATCCCTTTATGAAATTTTTAAAGTGTCAAAGTGGTAGTTCTGTCTATGGAGGGACAGAAAGCTCTCAGGTTTCATTGAAAATATCTTCATTTTTGTTCCGAAGATGAACGGAAGTCCGACGGGTTTAGAAACGACATGAGAATGTGAGAATGTAATGACAGAAATTAATTAGGTATTATCTTTATATCATTATATTACCATGGTGCAGCCACAGCCCTTTTTTATATAAGATTGACTGAATTGAGCACAGATGATTTATATATTATATTCTTTTAAATTTTAACCTATAAAATGCAACGTATATAACATACATCAGACATAAAGACTCATATCTCTATTTATTGGTCTAGTGTGTGTAGTCATTCTGAAATGGCTCTGTTGTGCAGGATTGAGGACTATCAGCACTACAGTGGATCACTCCACTTCTGTTATTGGTGCCTTATGGCGTCTGCTGTCTGTCTGCGGGGTGCTGTGAATCTACTGGCATTGAGCGAGAGATCGTGAAGCACATTGTGAAGGGCTATTATTACGAAGAGAGAAAGAGAGTGTCAGGAGAGGAAGAAGGAATGAAAAAGAGGCAGAGACAGAGATGCATTTATATTTCATGACCTTCCCAGCATTCTTTGAAAGGTTTCATATTGCTAATCATTCAAACAAGAATGCTAATTCATAGCCGGAACTTTAAAAATAATTTTTTTAAAAATCGTTTCATTTCATACTAACATACTAGAAGACTTTTTCTATATTGTTAATACAGTCAAAGTTAAAGGCTGTTGTTCTAAGTATTATTTTATAAGACAATGTTATTTTATGAACCAAATTTTCCAAGTGGCACTTCTAAAAGATGGAATTGCTGTAATAGTAATAGAAATATAGGCTAAATGTTTCATTCAATACTGTAAAGATTTGTTAAAGTTAGGGTATAGGGGATTTTCAGAGAGGCTAGTGAAAGCAAAGCCACGACCCTCCTCCAAAACACATGAACACACAGCAGAGAGCAAATGAAATTTAAACTACCTTTTGTCTCAAAAGCGCATAGCATTTCAATAATATGGAACATAAACAACTTAAAGAGCATTGCCCTGTACCAACTCACTGCTAAAGGTCATTTCGGCGTGGATATTTTGCCATTGAAATGCATAAATTCGAGCCAAGAACCAAGTATAATGTCAATCTCTTCCAAATTACAGTAGTTATGGCGTGAACACAGCATAAACTCTTGGTTTGGTTCAGGAGGAACTGTAAAAAGTGGCTGCTTTTTGTAGAAAATGCATATGTTGACATGCAGGTAACACATTCGTTCTGAGGGCAACAATTGGATGAATATTTTACACCTTCCACATGCAATTTATATACGTATATGTTTTCCTACTATGGAAGTCAATGAGACCAGAAACTGTCTGGTTACTGATATTCTTCTAAATATCAGAAAACCGTCTGAATGCATTCGAAAACGGTAAAACCCAACTGTTTAACTCTGGGGGAGTGGTAAAATGAGCCTATTTCCAAAAAAAAAAGTGGAGTATCCCTTTAACAGACTGATCAGACACATTCAGGCTTCGAGTAACAATGATTTTCTGCCTGAAGAGACTTCAGAAAGGTTCTTCTCATGAAGATCAATGGGAATTAGAGATGAACTGATTGCTGTAGCATCATCATCAGTCTTTTCTCTGTGTGGCCAGTGAGACAGATCTAAAGATGTTAGTTGCAGATGATGAGACACACCACGGCTTAGTACATTGTGTGATTTGTCCATCAGCAACTTTGAGGAACCCTTTATTTACTTAAAAAAAAAAGTGTTTGGCAGCAACAAATTCATTTGTATTAAGTAGATTTTCTCGCTATGGGTGTTACATGAGTGTTTTGATGCTAGCGTTGCTAAGATGCCATGAATGGTTGTCTTTGTGGTCATTATGGTGTTATGAGTGGTTGCCAGGGCATTGTGTTTGCTAAGATATTCTTAGTGCATGTTACCAAGTTGCAATGCACTAACTAAGGGTTTCAGAGTAGATGTTAGCATCTTGCTATGCAGTTTGCTGAAGTGTTCTGAGTAGTTTTATATTTTTATTTGTTGAAAACTATGAGTAAATTTGCTTGAATAATATCCCAGAAGACAGATTACTCACCAAGTTTGTTTAAACTACTATTTCTATGCTTGGGCAACAGCAACTCATGTGTTGTGTGCTTTAGCTAACACCAATAAAAAGAATCAGAATCACTTGGCCTTTTATTTTAGTTGGAATCTATAATTAGGCAGCCCAGCCTTGTGAAAATCTAAATGCTGTGAGTAAACATCGCTATAGATTAATTGACTGCCTGATTAGCGATGTTCCTCTCTTCCACTAATGGTCCTAGTGGTCAGGTACTAGAGTTTTACAGAGCGCTGATGGTCGCTCAGGTCTTATTCTCTCCTTGATGGCCCTCTGTATGAGGGGAAGCTCATATTAGCACTTAAATATTTATAATGCTTAGCTGGGAACAAAGACCATGTAGGGTTCATAGCTGCAGGCTCACAGCGGTACATTAGACCACTGAGAAGACTGGAGAGTTATTGAGGAAAACACTTTCAAATTGATTTCCCAATAATGACTGAATGAGCGCAAATGAACCTGCTTATTACAAAGTACCATTGTAAATAAATGTACATTGATTATTTATTTGATTTTGAACTCTATCATCTCTAACATGAGAAAAAGAGAGGGTGAAGTGATACAAGAGACATTGAAGTATAGCATTTGGTTTCCATGGTAAATGTGCATATATTGTACGGGATTGTACAGATAACAGGTATCGAAATGAAGTAATAAATATTTTTTCACTGTAGCATTTAAAATACATGAATACTAACTGTATTAACTTTATTTTTTGTATGAATCTCCATGGAAAAGTGTAATATGAATACATCCATCATCACTCCCCAGACAGCAACATGGTGTCGGCCCAATTATGGCCCACATTTGGACTGTACCATTCACATGTACCAGATGTGGGCCGGATCTGGGCCGACACTATGTTGGGCATATTCCATTTCCCCATTTCCATTTTATTTATTTGGCACATGAATATGGTAATCACTCCGTGTAATATATATATATATATATATATATGATTACACTGAGTGATTACCATATCCATGTGCCAAATAAATAAAATCACTAAAAATAAATGAATAAATATCACTCAATCTTCCTGTTAACACTTACATATCATATCAAGGTCTAGTTCATAATATTTGTCTTACAGAAGGTACAATGAAGTGTGTGGTAATTTGTATATTCTTCTTGTTGTTTTTTTAGAGGAGGAATTGCGGAAGCTCCGAGAAGAAACCAATGTGGAGACCCTTAAGCAGGAGCTGGAGAGAGAACGCAGCAGAAGACTTGACCTGGAACAGAAGATGAGCGATGTGCTGAAGACCAGGTAAAAAAAAAAAAAAAAAAAAAAACACAAACACAAATGAAGTCGTTACATAAAATGAGTTGACAAAGTTTCAAACAATGGATGAGGAGCACAGGAGCCTGAGGCCACAGATGCTCTATGCAAGTACTAGGGATTGGGAATAGAAAACTTCTTTTTTTTTAATAAGTTCTACAGTTTGTGTAAACCGTGTTCAATGACCCGGTCCTGAATATCACTCTGTGGGGTTCCCTTACCACAACCTGAGCGCCAGAGTGTCGTACACAACAATATGTTGGTACAGTGTGTTCTTTCCAATGATGTGATTGGCGACACGTTAGACTTGCACATGAGTGTACTGAGCTACTGTATGTTGAATAGAGAATGTTTCTGACCATTGACCTGCACATATGTGTGAAAAAGATTCACAAATCAAACGTTTAATATAATTTTAGCTTATACTAAAGTTATCAAAATTGTGGGGGGGAAATGGCTGAACACAAAACAATTGAAACTTAAATAATATATAAATATTAAATGTGTTAATCTTCTTATCTGTGCAATTCTTAAAATAATCAGAATATACCAAGTTTTAAACAAACATTGCATTCTTTTTTTTACACTGTTTTTTTTTTTGTGAATGTTGGCTTTGACCTTCATCTTATAATATTTATGTATTTTTTATTTTGAATTTTAATTTTAGGTTAAGTTTTATTTTGTTATGTGCTTATATAATTTTTTTAAATGTTTTTATTTAGCTTTAATTTGATTTTATTTCAGTCAGTTTTTTTTTTAGTAGCTCAGATTATACTTATTTTACTCTATTTTAGTGAACTATTTCATCTACAAAAATCTTTTTTATCTCAGCTTCATTTCAATTGTCAAAAATGATTTTTAAGTTTGAGTTTTACTTTTGTTAGCAAGGACAACTATTGCGCACTCCTTGACTCAAGTTCGTTAAAAGTCATTGCAAAATTTTCACAGAAAATTATGGTTCGGTTTCCGAAAACATAATTTGTTTGCAGATGCCACTTGCTTTCTCATTCTGTCATTTTCTGCCACTGTGAATATCTGTCATATTTATAGTATTTTTTTTTTTTTTTTATGGAAGTTTTGTATGAACTGAAAGTTAATGTAGTTTATATTTCCTGGTGCAGGTGTGAAGATTCTCCACCTCAGCTTCCACGGAAACAGCCGCCACCTGCAGCTAATGGCACAGGTAACACAACCCACAATGTTATGACATTAAGCGTACGTTTGCACGAGAGCAGTGTAGTTAAAATGTAAACGTTTTTCAAAGTACAAACGACAAAAAATCCCAGTTCACACGGATCCGCGAAAATCCGCATGTCACTGTTTTTGCGAATTCATGTTTTTGTAGTTTACATGGGAAAAAAAATGTAATAAAAGTTGTTAAATCGAATGAATCTTGTTTACGTCTTGAAATCTGTTTTCGTAAAATCTGTTTTATCTGTTGTCATACATAATACAGGGAACTACACTGCGACCAAAATGGTCGCATATGCGACCTTTTGAAATCCCATTGCGACCCTAATTTTTAATGGGTCGCAAATGTATCACTGACTATTTTGACGGGTCTGTTTTTTTTTAGTTTCTTTCGGGTTGTATTTAATCTTCTAAAACCTGTCGGATCGTCCGCTTTTTGTCCCGCCAAAGCCTTTTTTGATCGCGGTGAGTGTTGTAGAGTAGAATGACTGATGCGTTTGACAGGGCGCAAACGAGCTGAGAGAGAGAGAGAGAGAGCGCGCCCTGGCCACGCGCGCACTATCACGTCTTCACACAACACAAGCGCTGTCTTGCTCTCTCTCTCTATCGCGCGCATATTATTCAAATGACATGATAGTAAAAGGTTTGTGTCTTTATAATAGGCATGCTAATCATAATCATATAGGCTACCATCTGAGCCTGCATGGCGGCAGGAAAAAGACGCAGAGATGTAAGACACCGTGTCTCTTCCTTACACCAAAGGTAGATTTGCGGTCTGGTGTTCGGCTGATAAACTCTGCCATGAGCTAACTAATTATATTGCTAGCGCTGATATTGACATCGACTAACGTTATATGATCACTAGCAGTTTTTTAGACTAACGTTAGTTTTTTCATAATCATAATCGCGTGATTCGCGTCAAGACACCTGATTGGCTAATACTACACACTAAAGATAAATTAAATGTTTTATTAAATAATTACTGAAAAATATCCCTCTCTTCATCCCACACCCCAAACATGACAAAATGTTGTGGAACAGAAACAACCAGAGATATATTTATAAGCTATCATTTTATTGTCATCACAGCTTTCCAACAGTCCTGCATATGATTCTACATTGATTAAAAAAGAAAATCAAATGTGTTTTAATGGTAATTATTTTATACGGAAATCATGTATTTATAATTCAGATGAGAATAAAGTTATGGGTTAGTTAAAATTAAGGAAAAAAAATATATTGATCTGAAATATTGCAAATTAATTTTACATTCATTCAAGTACAATTACCAAACATATATCAAAATCATTTTGTCTTTTTATTAATTTAATTAATAAACTAATTATATAAAACTATTGTCAGTGCACTACAAATAAACTGGTTCTATGCCTTTATTAATAAAACTTAAACAACTTAAAAAATACGAGGCTTAAGACATTTATAAAAATGCCATTTTTGTTTTGCTTTTCACTCCATTGTACCGAAATCGTACCGAACCGTCTGAATGTCTGAACCAAGGTATGAACCCGACCCAACCGTGACTTCTGTACCGTTCCACCCCTAATGCAGTTTCATTATTATTCATTACTATCCAGAGTGCGGCTTACTATAAATAATTTGTGCGACCAAATCATGTTTTGCGCCAGTAACTGAAAAAGTTAGTAGCGCAAGTGCCACCAGTGGAAAAGGTTAGTGTAGTTCCCTGTAATATGGTAAATGTAGTATCCTAATTATTAAAGTCCCCTTATAGTCAATCACTTTATCCCTTAAAACTCATCTTTGATCACCAAAATGACCTTTTTTGCACCCTTTCCTCATTTAGTATACGCGGTTCTATAAATATTCAGATTAACCCCAATTCCACTCACTCACATCAGATCCACTCGTTGACGATCACACGTTGACGTGATTAGTTACATGGGAGTTTGTGACATCAGAACGTTTTGGTTTCTGAAATCTCTGCTCCAGGAAGCTTCCAGTTGTTATTTTAGGCTCTTGTCTAAATTTGTAGACCAACTAGGCCAGATCGACCTCTTTTGTTTGAGGGAGGAAATGAGAATGTAGAGCACAAGCTCCCTGACTCTCAGGATTCAGATTAATAGAGCTTTGATTGTGGCCTCAGAATGAAGTATATCTCTTAACTCTCACTAGACAAACAGCAGAAGGAGACGGTGTGTTCGCGGCTACAGAGTTGGCTGTATGATCGGTTTGGGGTTTACATCGAGGATTTTCGCTTCCAGCCTGAGGAGAACACAGTTGAGGCTGAGGAGCCACTAAGTGCTAAAAGGTCAGTGAAGAAAGATCACCTGTGGAACATTATACAACTCTTTAACTAACTAAACTTAGTGAAACTAAAATACTTTGCTCTGTTATCATTTCCCATAGTTCTTCTGTCTCTATCCAGTAACGTTTTATTGTAAACATCTGCCCCCCTGTGGTCAGGATGGTTTTAGTCAGAATAGGCCAAGTATAGTGGCAAAGAGTCGATCCATCAACTGACATAAAATTAAGCTTTCAATTTTAAAATTGTCAAAATAAAAGTTTTCTAACATATGTTCTATCAAATGATGTACTTCTCCGAGGGTTAGTGTCGGGTTTTACCATGCCAATGCTTGGTCGTCTAATTTGTGCTGGTCCAATTTTGAAGAGCTCGTCTCCTTTTTCGGAAATTATAATTACTTATACTGTAATTATAATTAGAGCTTAACTCATTTTTGAAGCCAGTTTGTGCTAATAATTTGAAGTTCTTATGTTTGGGGGTTGTTGGTTTAAGTCTTTTATTTTTAATAACCAAGACACGTATGATGAGTTTTCAAAATAAAAGACAAATACATAGCAAAACCCTCTTCACAAAACCCTTACAAACATGCTGTGTACAGACTTGTTTTTACGTTTTGTCTATTGGAATTTTCCATTTATATATGCTGAACTGAAACTAGTGAAGTTGGACTATATATAATAATAACAAATATAGCTGCAAGCAATTATTTGGGTTCATGAGCTTGACGTGGGTGCTGATGGGATCTAGGCTGACTCAAAATTTAAGGATTGGTCCTCTGCTGCCATCACGTGGTTAGACTGGCAATCACAGGGAATTTCCCATTATAATGATAGGAACGTTGTCATAACTTTTATAGAAGCATGTATTGCCAGACCTGCATGCTTGATATGTCACATGTGCTCACTTATTTTTTTGCGTGTTTGCGTGCACTTGGCCACAGCCATTTTCTTAATTACTTTGTTATAGCTAACCAGGGTAAAGATTTTTTGTTTTTTTTGTTTTTTTTACCCAAGCTACATGCTTGAACCCTTAATAATAAGAAGAATCTAGTTTGCCAGAGCTTCCTCAGTTTTTAATCCACTTGGTTTATATCATACAGACAGTTATTTCGAAACCACCTGAGGTTTTGTGGTTTTCTGGATCTGATGTCCAGTCAATGCTTGTACCTGTGTCAATTATACATGAGGCTATTGAGTCCATGTCTGTTAAATGTCCCCTCAGGGATCAATGGAGTACATCTATCTGTCTCTGAAGAGAGGTATTGAGTGTGTGCTGCCCACAGCTGTCTGCTTTCATTGATTTACACGGTTTAAGTGTCACTTTGCTATAAAAATACAAGACAGCCTGGTGGTTGGTGGAAGAAATTAGTGATGTTAGCTTACTGTTAGCCACTGTTTGTGCCATTGATATGAATGATATCTCGAACTGTGTCTAAATTAAGCTGCTTTTTTTTTTTCAGATTAACTGAAAATATGCGACGACTTAGTAAGTCTATTTTTGTTGTTGTATTTGTTGATGTATTTCATGGTTTCACTAAAAGACTTTTCAGCTTTACTTGTTTATCTTTTTATTTTTTTTCTAGAACGGGGTGCCAGACCGGTAACAAATTTCTTACGGAATCTTTCCGCCTTATCCAACTGGCACTCGGTATATACGTCAGCAATTGCCTTCATTGTAAGTGGCCTTCATCAGTTTTCTATGTTTACAGTTACACATATAAACTGTACATATTACACAGATACATTTATTTAAGTTACAAAAAAGTAACACTTTATTTTACAGTGTCCTTGTTAGATATGTTACATGTACTTACCATAGTAATAACAGTAAGTTATAGAGCCAGACCGATATATCGGCTGACCGATATTAGGCATTTTCCACACTATCGGTATCGGCAGTTATAATGGCCGATAAATGAATATTTCAAAAATAAAATAAAAACGGACGAAACACACTTGAACCATGTCATGAGTGTTGGAGTTGTATAGTTTTTCCACCAGAGGGCACTCTACACCGTCCCTGTTGGCAACACTCGTTGAGTTGGTCACGAGACATACATTGCTTGAATAACAATTAAAAGAACATCCCCATCAGTTCTCTCAACTCAAATAAGCATGACAAAATTTGTGACTATCATGTCCAGTTTAAAAAATAAATAAATAAATAAAATATCGGCCGATATATCGGAATATCGGATTTTAAAACCCCAAAAATATTTGTATCGGTATCGGCCTTCAAAATCCTTTATCGGTCGGGCTCTAGTAAGTTATGCATAATCACATGCAACTAAACCTAAAACAAACACTAATCTTAACCATAACCTATTAGTAAGTAGTATGTAGTTGATTAATATTACTCAGTGCTTAAATATATAATTACACTGTTACAATGACACCTTAAAATAAAGTGTAACCCTTTATTGCTACAGTGTGATTATACATTTAAGTTCTGAGTAATATTAATTAACATGTACTTACTATATGGTTATATGGTTAGTTGCATGCAATTAATTATGCATATTTACTGGTAATACATACTGGTAAGTAACATATGTAACAAAGAAACTAAGATTACACTATTTAGTAAAAAGTGTAAATTATGCATACAACTAACCCCAAACCAACCCCCATTTCTAACCCTATAGTACGTACATGTAGTTCATTATTTTACTCAGTCCTTAAATAAATAATTACACTGTAACAGGGACATCTTATAATTTAGTGTAACTGAAATTAAAATAAAGTGTTAAAATAAAGGGACAGACATGTAATGTGTGTTGTGTTTTTGTCACAGATTTACATGAATGCAGCATGGCATGGCTGGGCTATTCCTTTGTTTCTATTCTTAGCCATTCTGAGGTTGTCGTTGAACTACCTCATCGCCAGGTAAAATGTTTCCTTCTTCACTAGAATGGCTTTGAACTGGTCAAATCATTTTAGGGTTCAATTAAAAAATGTTACCTAGAATTAACTTGAATTTATATGTGGTTGTGTATTGGCTGAAATTGCCAATTGTAAGAATTTCTATACTACCAAAAGATCAGTAGTCAACTTGGGCCTTGTGTCAACATATGTGTGCCCATTATTAGTCATTATTATAGTGATTGTATATTAATAAGCATACATACAGTACATGTGTATTTATACATTGCTGGTCAGAATTATTTGCCCCCTTGGTAAATATGATCGAAGATGACAAAAATAAATCTGCATTGTTAATCCTTTTGATATTTTATTAAAAAAATTATCAAAAATCTAACCTTTTAACAAATTAGGTTGCAAAAAGTGTTTAATAGAAGGGGTAAATAATTGTTGCCAACATGTTTTGGAGAAAAAAAAAACATTAATTTCAAGATGTGATTTTCTCCACAATTTAAATTATTTTACTTCAATAAAAGGTTTGATTTTTGCTTTAATATATATATATATATATATATATGTGTGTGTGTATATATATATATATATATATATATATATATATATATATATATATATATATATATCAAAAGGATAAACAATGCAGATTTATTTTTTTACTGCCATCTTTGATCGTATTTACCAAGGGGGCAAATAATTCTGACCAGCACTGTTCATGTAACACATCAATTTAATGTTGTTGTTTGTTTTTTTTTCTATAGAGGATGGAGAATTCAGTGGAGTATTGTGCCTGAAGTTTCTGAACCTGTGGTAGGAATGTTTTTTTTTTTCCAGGCTGTATTTTTGCATGCCAGTGACTTTTATTTTTAAATATAAAAATAAAAGTCACTGACATGCAAACATATAGCCATGAATATTTCAATTTATGGGCATATTTCAATTTTCTTCCTTGTGGTCTTTTTTTCAGGAACCTGCAAAAGAAGACCTGACTGTGTCTGAAAAGTTTCAGTTAGTTCTCGACGTCGCACAAAAAGCACAGGTATCAACAGGCTTGTACACATAAACGCTTTTATTTTGTACATTTTCATTTAAAAATTAATTAAATTAGCATTTATATTATTGGTCAAAAGTTTGGCCACACTCCTGATCTCGAAATCTTTTTAATCAGAAGGCTTTTTTATGTATACTTTTATCTTTGAAAAAAATAATTAAAAAAAAAAAAAATTGTATATGAGTGAGTTTGTAATAGTGATTATGAAGGAAAAGCCGCCAATTGTTTTTAACATTTTACAGTAATTTCCATCTATGCTTATTTTATAGTTTTTGAGGACTTTTATTCTATAATATGACATTGCTATATGAAATTGTGATTTGAATTGTGAATTTTATGGACATTTCTCTCAAATTTCATGTCGTGTGTATTTTTCTGCAGAATCTTTTTGGTAAGATGTCAGATGTTTTGGAGAAAATCAAAAAGTAAGTATCTCTTTAACTTTTATTGTATGACTACGGGCTAAAGGGACATGGTAATGGAAACATATAAGATGGCTGAAAACATTATCAATGTGCTTTTGTGTTCCCTTGCAAAACTTTTAGCGTTTTCCCTAAAAACTTCACAAACAAATGTGAAATTCTTCCATAATATTTCAAGGCTATTGTGAGTTTTACAGGCGAACACAAAAACTCTGTTCAGGGAAAGTGAAAATGAGCATGACCTGAAGGAAATTAATGAATGTTTCTCCATGTTTGTATGTGTTTGTGTACATCAGTTTGTTTATGTGGGTTCAGCCTGAGATCACTCAGAAGTTGTACATCGCTCTGTGGGTGGCCTTCATCTCCTCCTGCGTCCTGCCATACAAGCTAATGGGCTTTATGATCGGTGAGAATCAGTATTCATAACCCCACATATGTACTTAAACACCCCATACACACTAATAACACTGAATGGCTCAGTGTTACTTTCATGTGACATGTCTCTTGTGTAACAGTCCCCCTGTTGTCAATCATTTTACCCCTTAAAAATTTGATCACCAGAATTACATATTTAAGCGTTTTTTCCTTAAGAAAATAAGGAAAAAAACGTTTTTTATAAATAAAAAAATAAAAAAATAGTCATTCCTTAAAATATCTTGAATGTAACTATAACTATATTTAACTATATTAAAATTAAAAAATTTTCACAATATTCGTTTTTTAATGTATTTTTGATCAAATATAAAGCAGCCTTATAAGAAATACCCTTTAAAAACATTAAATAATCTTACCATCTTTTGAATGGGAGAGTACATTTATAAATGCATTTAAATTTTACTTTTTGTGCATTATATTTAGTACAGACGAGCATTCTGTGAATTTACATGTGTTCCAGTCAATTTATGTTAATTTGATTCAAAATAATGAACTAAATCTTGCAAAATAGAAGTTTTTGTGCTGAAATGCAGTTGTTTTTTTCTCATTCTCACGGTGTGTGTGTGTATGTGTCTTCCCCGGTAGGGCTTTACGCAGGCATCAAGTTCTTTATTATAGACTTCCTATTTAAGAGCTGCCCGAAACTCCGAGACAAATACGACACTCCGTTCATCATGTGGAACAACCTGCCCACGGACCCTCAGCTGAAAGAGCGCAGCAATGCCACCGTGTCTCGACGGGTGAGACCGAAAGAGACAATGTCGTACTCGTTACAGCAGCCTCCGGGTTGTTTTCACATTTAAAATGTCATACCTATTTGAAACATTTTTTTTCAGAGTGTCAGGCACTGTAAATATGTGCGTATGAGAGTGATGGGTGTTGCCTCGTAAGGGAATCATCATCAGTATAGAGTCGCTGACATGACGATCACATATAATCTGTTGTCTTTCTCTCTCAGCTGTCTGGGTGTGAGAAGGTAGGGACTGTGGTGTGCTTCTGCGAGCACCTGTGTGTGTGTGTGTGTGTGATCAAACCAGCTGACCTTACTTTCTTTACCTGTGTGTGTTTGGATCTAGATGCACCTTGTGATATGAATTTTTGTCAGTGGCCAAATGGATCAAAATGGACTTAATCTCAACTAACGTCATTCTCATTTCACAGAGAAATGTTCATATTTCACCACAAAATCAATATATATTGGGAAATATATGTAATTTTTCCTCCCATCCCCAATTTTGTCCTCATTATCATGGCTCTGTACTATGGAAGCTTGTTTCCGCCACACAATAAAACATTTTAAAGGATAATTGCAACTTTTTATCTCACAATTGACCCTTCGCTAAGCCCCGCCCTCCCTGGTTACTGTTGCTACGCCTGTCAAGCTTTCACGCCTGGCATGTCTATTGCAGTGTGTATGCACCGGTGTCCGACATTCCCAATCAGATTTTTACTCATTTTTGGTGAATATGTGAAATATCTGGGACTACAGTATGCATTCGAGGGATATATTCACGACATAATAATTTCATAAAAATTGAAGCTAAAGCCTATCGTCCCAGCGCAAGAAGCCGCCGCCTCCACAGCAGAGTATGTGAATGTGAAAATAATCTAATATTTATAAATCAAACTGCTTATCCATAAATCGTGTGGAATAACGCTAACGCCGGGAGAGCCGAGATCGGATTGGGTTAAAGTTACTCAGTCAGGAATAGGCCGTCGATTAACAAAAAAATGCTGAAATATATTTTAAAGTATGTCAGTTAGCCTACGTCTTGTCTTTAATCGTTTTATTTTACGTTAAAATATATGCATTATGAACAAAGAACCGTCATTATTTCCAAGTTAGGTGTTTTTGTTAATCCTGTCTTCATTTAGTGAATGGGTTTGATCACACCCATTATTTCAAGATTTTCGGGAAGGAAAAAAATTCACTCCCCCATCCAAAGTTTGAGGATACCGGGTATCAGATTTGCACAATCCATACACACAATGCATGTTTCCCTTGCTCGAAAGCTTGCCAGACCTTACGGTTGCTAAACCATGATTGGCCAGTGGCGGTTTTTGGGCGTGGCTTAGCGAAGTGTCAATTGTGAGTAGAGCCAGACCGATATATCGGCCGATATTAGGCATTTTCCAAAATATCGGTATCGGCAGTTATAATGGCCGATAAATGAATATTTAAAAAAATAAAATTAAAACGGATGAAACACGCTTCAATCATCTCTCCTTGGCCTGTTATATTGAAAATGTATGTTTTACAATTTGCAGTATGATGTTATCTATTGCTAAATTATGGCTCATCATAGACTAGCTAACCACAAAGTTAGCTAATGCCACTATCATCAGTGGAAGACCGCTAACGTTAACATTAATGAGCTTGGAAACCACAATGAACTTTTTCTGCCTAAATAAAGTAATGATTACTGTATTTATAACTAGAATATCTCTAGTTACAGTCCCTGCATTGTAAAATGTAAGTTATACTTGCGAGGAGTGAACATTTAGACATAGAGAAAAAGTATCAAACGTATCTTGTGCAGAAAAGTTAGCTTTTCTTTTACACGTGTGTGAAATCCAACAATATTTAATAAAAAACAAAACAAATATCGGCCGATATATCGGATTTTAAAACCCAAAAATATTTGTATCGGTATCGGCCTTCAAAATCCTTTATTGGTCGGGCTCTAATTGTGACTTTACATCTGGGAATTCTGACGCGCAATTGTGACTCTATATCTCGCAATTCTGACAGTTGTGAGATATAAAGTCGCAATTGCGTGTTACAAAGTCAAATTCTAAGGAAAACAGGACTGACTTATCCTTTGCGAGATATAAACATGCAATTCTGAGAAAAAAAGTCACAATTGTAAGATTAAAAAGTCACAAAAACATTTTTTTAATTGTTTTATTCTGTGGCGGAAACAAGCTTCTATAATGTACATTACCCTAATCCATAAAAACAAATTCTCTAACTACAATAAAAAAGTAATTCTCATTAGTCTAATGTGATAAAATCACATTCTAATTACTATAATGAAAAAATCCTGTTCTCATTACCATAATAAAAGCTTTCTCATTAGTGTCATGCAAAAAGATTATAAAACCTGGTGTTACAGTAATAGGAATGAGATTTCTCATCCAAAATATAATTATGTGGTGTAATATCAGATGGGCATTTCTTGCTCTCTGCAGAATTGTATAAAAAAAAATAGCATTAATTGACTGATCTACTGAACGTATTTAATATTAATGATTTTGCTTGATGTAATCTAATGTAGCTATTGCATATTATTGTAATGTTTACAGCTAATGTGCCATTTTGAATCCATTTTCACAGACTATTTGATGGGTGTGTGTGTGTGTGTGTGTGTGCATAGATAGAAAAGGATTGCTTCGAGTAGTTTCCACCAGTGTTATTTTAGTATCAGGGAGATACTATTATATTGTTTTTGTTAACAGTTTGAATTAATAATATTATTTGTTTAATCGGTTTTAGTAATCTTGTGCGTTTTTGTCATTTTTATTATTTTTTATGTCTATATAATTGTTATTTTAGCACATTAAATTTAAACTAAATGAAAATGACAAATGTTTCCTTGGAAACTAGCTGAAATAGAATTTTATTTTATTCGTTATATACTATTTTATTTGATGTCTGTATATTTTTTTCATGGTTTTAGTTAACTACTCTAACACTGTTTTACACAAAAATGTGTAGTTTGGGTTCTTAGAAGTAGATTAGAGGTAGAAATAGTTGAATGTTTGCCTTTAGGACAATGAATTGAAGTAGTTTTGCTGTGTTGTTGGGAATCTGTACAGAGAACATACTACGTGTCCATGAGAATGAGCTCAATGGCGCTTACTAACATTAATAATAATAATGTGTTACATTTATATAGCGCTTTTACATATGGAAGGGGGAATCTCCTCAACCACCACCAATGCCTTTTATCTTTCCCAGAACCATTACCTTTAACCTTCTATCAAAAAAACATCATTACACTGACTTCTGACACACACATAAACTCATTTCATGTTGACTTTCGCTGCGTTCACGCCATGTCGTAATTACGAGATAACACGTGACTTCCCACTCGGAGTTGTCCTCGCACTCGGGATTGTGTTTCTATGGCAACACATTTCTATGGCTCTCAGAAACATCCTAGTTTACAAATAGTCATTATGATTTCTACGAGGACGTGAACAATTTTTGCAAGTCGTAAACGCGTAATTACAGTAATTACGACATGCCGTGAACGCACTTTGTATTGTTTTGACCTTAAAGTCAACATGAAATCAAAATGAAACCTGTTTTCTTTCCTAATACATGTTAAACATGAGGCGTAATTCACTGATAGCTGTGTATTAAACAATTTTAATGCACGACTGAGGCAAAGAAAACACCCGACGCGAAGGGAAGCATTCAAATTGTTTAATACACTGCTAACCGTTAATTATTACACTTATACCATGGTTGTTTGCCAGAATTGACAAGTTAAAGCTGTTATTGATGTTTGCAGCGCTAAATTTGACTGGAAGGTTTAAAATGGTGGTTAATTTCGTCAGCTACCAGCTACGGCTCGTTAGATATAGCATTCGGTACGCTTTAAATCGGACACAGAGATAAAGTAGTGCCTTTTAAAATGATTTGATTGAATGATAGAATAAATTAGCAAAGAGAGAGAGATGATTGGCTGTGCAGTCTCTACTAGAAATGAAGCTGTGAGTTGAATTATTTCAAAAACAGTGACGTTACAAACTCCTTGCTAATGTAGTGATTCAGTAGCGAACGTTATTTACTAATAAAAGTTACGGGATAGCATTGATAAAACGCTCGCGGGTGAAAACGTAAAAATACTTTATCGGATGTGCCTTTCGTTTACACGGCGACAGCGTTTTGGGGGCTTAAAAACGCAAAAAAAGTGAAACCACCCTCCAGAGTGGAAATCTTGCGTAAAAAACGCAAAAGTCTGCTTGACAGTGAAGGTTATACGCAGGCGCGCGGACTTGGTGTTGTTGTGTGGCAGTGCTCCACATTGCCACCTAGCTGCCTGGAGTGCACATGGGATACGTGTGTGTGTGTGTGCAGTGCGTTGATATAGAATGGTGATTAAACTGACACGGCACTATCTGTGCATTAATCGGTTTTACTGCGCACCTTTCAGCCAATCAGAATTGAGTATTCAGGCGAACCATGGTATAATTGCTATTGTGAGTGATTGATTAGTGCATGTTTTTCCAGAAGAGAGAAAAAAATTGTTCACCCCCTCAAACGCCTATCCTTTATAAATATAAATACTATAAATCCCAGAAATATGTCACATTATGTAAGTAAAATGTTTTTTTTTGTTTTTTTTACACTTTAATATAATGACTAAAAAGTATTAGTTAGTTATTGCAAGCTATTTATTTGAGTTGTTCCAAAATCCCTCTCTTTTATGTTAAGATTCAGCCAGTGGTCTCACGGAGCAGTTTAGCCACAATCCCACCCGGAGTGACCCGAGAGGAAGAGCCCGGCCGTTCACACAACACAAAGAAAGGAGCATTCCATGAGATCTTCAACCTACCCGAGAATGAGAGACCTCTGCCCGGTGAGACCTCTCGTAGACTTGGTTCTTGTCTTATGAGACTCCGCATCCAGAAAAAAAAAAAAAGTACTTGGAACCTAAATGGACAAAAACAAAACAGGCTTGAGTTGGACATGCCAAACAGATTTTAACTTGTCCACTTGTGTACAACCAAGTGATTTAGTAGTGTTTTTTTTTTTTCAGTGTGTGAGAATGGATGGAGATGCTGTCTGATAAACAGAGACAGGAAGATGCCCACTGACTACATTCGCAACGGGATGCTCTACGTCACTGAGAAGTAAGAAACATTGGGGAAAGTTATTAGTCGCTTATTGGTAGAGTTGAATTGGATCATCGAAGGTCAGCAGCAAAGACATTGGTTTATAAAGTGAGATTAAATACATAAAGTATATTTGTATTTCACTGTTTCTATTCATTTTGAGGAATACTGAATGTTTTTGTGCAAGTGAAATGAGTAAATTCATGCTCACATTTAGCCTAGAACTACAATTACCATCATGTTCATACACAAACACACACAGCGCCTCTGCCTTTCTCTCAATATGGGGACAGAAGAGCTGTCAATCAATAAATGAAAATCAAAGTAATTTGCGTCACTTATTTTAAAAAAGTAACCGGAATTTTGTTGTAAATTTAAAAGTAATGTGTTACTTGAAAAAAAGTAATCTGATTACATTACTTGTAACGCTTTACCCCCAACTACTGATTGCTGAGCACAGAAAGATTCTTCTTACTATGAAGATCTCTTTCATGCCTTCATTGCAATTATTTAACATGAGAAGGCACCATAGAATCAACATTTACATTAATGTAGTAACATTATAATTACAAATGGCTGTCCATCCATCAGCTACCTGTGTTTTGAGAGCTCCAGCTCAAGATCGGGGTCTTCAAAGAAGAACAAAGTCATTAAACTGGTGGACATCACAGATATCCAGAAGGTATGTGCATTATTATTTCTAACTATAAAGTCATTGAAATCAAGCTGAAACAAAGTAAAATTTAAATATTACATGAAAAAAACTTAGTATTAGAAATATCGGCTTGGCAGCTAACTGAAATAAATGAGGCTATTTCTGCTTTTGTTAATAAACTTAAAGGATCTTTGACTATTTATGCTTTATGCACTTTCTTGATACGAGCACTATGACAGCAATCCATCACTGGCTGCACATGAGAAATGCATTTTTATTTAAGTATTTGAAATTATTTCAAAATTACTAAAAGCAATTTCAGAGTTTCTAAATTATAATGTCACATATCTATCATGCAATTGTAATTATTATAAAATTGATTTATTTTGCAATCAGACCAAAAAAGGGGATAGTTCGACAAAAAAATTAAATTATCCCATCCCATGATTTACTCACCCTCAAGTCATCCTAGGTGTATATAACATTCTCCTTTCAGAAGAATCCAATCGGAGTTATATTTAAAAAATGTTGTGGCTAATCCAGGCTTTATAATGGCATAATTTTGAATGGGAGACCAAAATTTGAAGCCTAAAAAATACATCCATCCATTATAAAAGTGGTAAATAAAGGCCTCCTGAAGCGATACGATATCCATATTTAAAACTTTCTCATCTAAAATAGCTAGCTTCCGACAGACGGCCTTCTCAAGTCTGATGAGTACAGAATTTGTTTAAGGGCATCTGACTGTCAGACAGATTTTAAATCAGAATCCATGGTCAGACTACTCAACTCCAATTGCCCAAACATCTGGAGACTGGCTATAACTTTTTTATCTTCTAGCGTCATTCTCATCCAGATTAAAAATCAGGGCAAAAGTAGTCTAGTGTATTCCAGCCTTAACCCTGAACAATGGCAGACTCAAATTTGAATTCTGCAATTTCCATGAAGAAGAAACCCAAAAAATAATACGAATGAACATGTCAGAGCTAGTCACTAGATTTGACAAAGTTTGTGAGGTTTACCACATTAGATTTTCTAAACGTATTCAGTTCTTTAAAGTCAGCACTAAACGGAAGTTAAAGGGTTAGTTCACCCAAAAATGAAAATTCTGTCAATATTTACTCACCCTCATGTTGTTCCAAACCTCTATGTGTTTATTTGTTCTGCTGAACACAAAGGAAGATATTTGGAAGAATGTATTAATCAAACAGATCTCATTCCCCATTGACTACCATAGTATTTTTTCCTACTATGGTTGTCAATGGGGAATGAGATCTGTTTGATTAAAACATTCTTCCAAATATCTTCCTTTCTGTTCAGCAGAACACATAAACACATAGAGGTTTGGAACAACATGAGGGTGAGTAAATACTGACCGAATTTTCATTTTTGGGTGAACTAACCCTTTAATCCTTTCTTCCTTGCTGTGACATATATTTAAGTGAAATTTAAGTGGAATGAAAAAATGATTGGATTGTAGGAAGTTTGGCATTGCTGTTCTGAATGGCAGTTTGCAGTCAGTTGTGAAGGGAAATTTAGTCTAAAATATATGTAGTCTACGCCGAAACACACAACATGATGAGAACAGACGACGTTTCGAGGGGGAGGGGAGGTTAACTGTTTTTTTGTTTTGTTTTTTGAATGAATTTTAGAGTTTAAAAGAAAATCGTTTGTTGTTGTCGGTCACATGTTATTCAGACAATCGTTTTCTTGAGTAACTTAATGGTTCAGAGCTACAAAGTGGAACCAAAGTGAGCTATACTCTATTTATTATCCTTTTTTCCCCATAGTAGAACATTTTGAGGAATTCCTAGACAGCAACATAGTGTCCACATGTACCAGATGTGCCCTGGATCTGGGCCGACACTATGTTGCTGTCTGGGTTGTTAACATATCATGTTTAATGTTGATTGCAAATCGCTTACTGTTACAATAACTCTTGCTTTGCTTTTTTCACAGTATAAAGTTTTATCAGTTTTGCCTGGGTCTGGAATGGGCATTTCTATTGCCACACCGTCAACACAGAAGGTAGTCAAGCCAAGTCAAGTCAAATATATGTATATCACAATACACATTGTTTCAACGCAGAAAATCATGATTAATATTTGTAATATCTTAATACCTATCACCCTACTGTCAATACATATATATTCTACTTTATATAAAGAGCTGGAGGATAATATAGTTACATTTTTTGACGATATAAACAATTGCAGTTGCGAGTTGGATATACCTTAAATACGACTTGCTTAACTCTTTTCCCGCCCAAAAAAATGTTCGTGGCCCCCAGAATATTTTATTCTATGTCTGGACATGTAATATATCAAACGAAAGAATAGAGCCTCTGCTTTTAAATAAACAAACCAAACGTTTTATTCTACCCTCCATATGCATCGTTATGCACGTCCAATTCTAAGGAAAAAAGACTGCGTTTTTTTTCTCTCGCAATTGCGAATTCTGACTTAACACATAACTGCGACTTTATATCACATGATTCTGACTTTATAACTTGCAATTATGACTTTATAACTCGCAATTACGACTTTATATCATGCAATTGTAAGAAAAAAATTCTGAATTGTGTGAAAATTCGGAAAAAGTCGCAATTACTTTTTTATTTTATTTATTCTATGGTGGAAAAAAAAGCTTCCATACATGTGCTACTGCTTGTTTCTGCTTCTTCTTTGCATGTCTTTTGATCAGGAGATTCAGTACGCTATGCGTAATAGCGCCCCCTACCGCATAACAGCTAGACATTTCCGTCAATGGCGGAATAAGAGTTAAAAGCCATTTAATGTGGGGTTTTTTTACAGCGACATCACCCTCATTGAAATAATAAAAGTGTCTGTCTTGTTGCTTTGATGAATAATCGAGTAAAGTCTGACAATGAGTCGTTTTATCTTGTTCTCGCAGCCACTGGTCTTTGGTGCCATGATACACAGAGACGAGGCCTTTGAGACGATCTTTACCCAGTACATGAAGATCATGACCACAGCCAACCCTGAGACATAACTCAACCTTTTATCCTTCTGGAGGATATCTCGTTTGGAAAAAAATAAGTATGGGACCAGCATTTCCTGCCTGGTTAACTTTAATTGATCATTCTGATGATTGTAGGCTTGAGACGTGACCAGCAGGAGATTTTAGCGAGCTGACATTCCAGCGAGAGTTCTGCATCTCAAAGAAAGAGACTTTTCCCCACCCGGAGGGATGCGGGCCGGCTTCTCGTCATGCGACTGTGACCTTTTTTTTTCGGCTTTCAAAAGATGAGCACACTGATCCGACTTTTTTTCGTGTTTTGTACTCATCTGTCAATGATTCAGATTTCACGTCTGGTTTTTAACCTGGAAGATGTTAATTGCGTAAACACTGCAAGAATTCATTTTCTCAATCAGTGTTTTTGTTTAAAACTTAATTCAAGATATGTGTCTTGTCTTCTTACACAATTTTGCTTCACAAGTAAATTTGTCTTTTAACTAAATTTAGATATTTTGTACTGTAAAACAAGACAAAAATACTGATAAATACGAAAAAAGAAAAAAGAGTGTGTTCACACTTTAGGCGTTTTGCAGCAACAAATCGACAGGAAGTCATTCATTTGTAATGCGAGTTGGCGATTTAAGGCGCCGTACAGGCAGTTGATATGTCTTTCAAATCTCACAAACTTTATTTTTAAAAGTTATGAGGCTGGTTATAGTTCAACTTTGCTCCTTTTGGCAAATTTATTGAAAATGACTTCTGGTTGCTCTGTCACTGCAAATCACTGTCAGTGCAAATGACCTTTCAGACTGGAAAAAAAAAGAAAAACGCCTTTATTTTTTACATTTTGTTTACATTGTTGTTGTGTGCGCACAACACAGTCGCACTCAAACTCACTTAAATCTCACCTCTCAGCAAAGTGTGCTTCATGTCTTTTTAGCATGAACATTTCCCCAAACTTAACTTTGGGGAAAGTTTCAAAATGGTTTCAAATGGCCTTTCTTGTAATGTCGTAGCAGTCGGCTAATCGATTGGTTTGTTAACGCTTGAAAACGCTAGTTAGATATGAAAGGTGTCAAACGTCGCACTTTATTTTTCAGTATGTGTACTAACTGTGTACTCATACAAGAAAGTACTGAGTAATATAAGATAAGTGCTTGGATTTAATATTAAGGTTTAAGTTTAGTACTAGAACAGGCCTGTCAAATAAAGTGCTATTGAATTTTTTTACCAAGTATTTCATGTATGTCTTACAGATGAACACCGGTTACTTGCTAACGTTTTCGTCACTTTAAACCGTTACTAAATGAAAGTTAAATTCAGATTTACAGTGAAGTAGATGTTCATAAAGCGACTATAGTTTAAGTCTTTGAATGAATCTCACAAAGAAATATTCAGATCATATTTCACCTCAAAATAAAAAAAATATGTGTCAATGAAAATAATGTATAACATATATATATAACAATGCAAAAAATAAATTGCATTAAGTAAATTATACTTAACATTTGTGTTACAAATGCACTTTATTATTCAATTAAGTTTATTTTTTGTTACGAATGAGATCACATTAACAAAATGTTACATTATCACATTAACAAAAAGGTTAACGGTCAAATATGACTTGTATATTTCAATTTTTTTGTGAGATACACTCATCTTGAACAGCCACTATAAAGTATAACTTAAAATTGCTTTGGTTTAATCAACATTGTTATTTCAGATCAGTTTGTGTATAAAATTTTGAAAAAAGCATCACGTCTGCTCGATGCCGTAGTGGTAAATTCAATACGACGCAAAATTTACCGCGATATAAGAGAAACTGAAAATAAGGAATTTTTATTGTACAATATAAGTGGGCCAAACGTTTTGTCGCTCTACCCTAAACTGAAGAGGTTGTTTGCACAGATATACTACCAACATTTTAATAAGTAGCAGATTTGTATTCGTATCTAATACATTCCAAAGATCATCATTTTAGGAGAAAATACTCTGTCTTCCCTTACTTCTGTTAGTTTACTCACATTTTTGAGGGACTGTTGAATGTTTCTCAGCTCCCAAAGATGACTCTGTGTATTTTACCAAAGGCCGTCCTGCAAAAGTTTAGTTCCAACCCTTGTGAAACAAGCCTGGACCAGCTAAACAATGTGTTCAAGGTATAACAGGTAAGTGTGTTGGAGCTGGGTTGGAACTGAAGTCTGCAGGAAGGTTGTCTCCCAGACAGCAACATGTGTCGGCCCAGATCCGGCCCACATCTGGTATGCGTTAAATCCGTATCTGGGCCAACACTGTGTTGCTGTCTGGACTACCCCCTGCCAAGAGCTTTTGGAAGTGTCGCGCAATGAATCGGGTAACCAATAGTTTTGCCAAATGTTGTTTCTTTAAACTGCTCATTGTCTGTCTCAAACTGATGTTTACACAAAGCTGGGTTAAAATCCAGTTCAGACCAGTTTGATCCCTGTTAACCAGCCCAGCCCAGGGGCGTGAAAACTGGTATAATATCATTTCTGGTCTTTTTTTTCTTTTCTTTTTATGGTATTGACCACCAATGCTTTTAGAAAATGTATATCACCACTAATAAACTAATTATGAATATATTGTATTAATACAGCATATATGAGTGAATTTCACAAAAATGGTCAAGAACACCCCCAGGGACTGGATTCAGGAAGTTACGTTCTTAAGAAGTTCATAAGAATGTTCCTAAGTGCAATTCTTGAGTTCTCAAATATTTTTTTTTAAGAACATCTTGGATGGTTCACCCAAAAACTTAAAATTGGATAATCATTTATTCAACCTCAAGTTGTTCCAATCCTGAATGAATTTCTTTCTTCTGAAACACAAAAGAATATATTTTGAAGAATGTCAGAAACCAAACTTCCTTGACTTCCATAGTTTTTGGGGTTTTTTTACCCCCCATACGATGAAGTTAATGATTGTCTTAAGAACAATCTTAAGAAAAAAAGACTTTAGAAAATATTTTGGTACAATATATTCTTATATTTTTTCTAAAGTTAGAAAATAGCAGAACAATTTTATTCTTAAGACTGTTTCGTGAATCCGGCCCTAGGTCATATATCGCTCAAAATTTTATTTTGTGGCCACAAATTACTTCTACCAATTCGTTCCCTCTTAAATCGCCTGCACTTGTTTTACTAAATTGTGCCCACGTTGTAATAATTTGTTCCCTTGTTTTAGTTAAATCAAAACGAGGGAACGAGTGAGTTTAACATGGCCTCAGTTTACTGAAAAAAGTCGTGGGAATGAATTTTTAATTCATGATTTAACTAAAACTAGTCAACAAATTCTTGGCCACCATTAAATATATATATATACGTATGTAATTTCATATATTTTTAAGTATGTATCATGGTTATATTTATTGTACTGCCTTAAATTCATGCTGATTTTAATTTTTAAAACGTGTCCAGGTCACATGCTCATTTCCATCTGTCAAATTCTCATTACTGTAAAACATTGCTTTTACGGTAATGAGAATTTGGAGATACTTAATTTCACAAAACAAAAACCCTTTTCTTTATGCAAAATATAAATATAAATCTTTATTTAGATTTTGTGGTGAAATATGACATTGTTTGTGAGATTCACACACACACTCATGCTAAAAGAAACACGGTTAAAACGCTGTTTAACTTAGCACCAAAAGTCACTGTGTATCTGGAGGTGCTCAAGTTGGAATTTTCATGCGGCACTAGTTGATAAAGTGTTTGTTAACTGTGTAAATGTTTGCTATTTTCATAATAATTTCACGGCAAAACAGAGTTCATCTGACAGATGTGAATTGTTATTATTTGTATGCGTGTTTTTTTTTTCTGACAAATGATTAAAAATGAATTTATATACAAAAATAGAGTAATATAAGAAAACTTCTGTTCTGATTTGAATACAACAATGTATATTGTTAAATCATAATGTGTTGTACACGTTTTTTTTTTTTTAAATTTAAGTAAATTAATGAATTGTATAGACTTATATGTGTCTGTCTTTTTCAAAAAATGATATATGTTCGTAAGGATTTTGAGATAAAAGCCCCCCATATAACAACATGAATTTGTTGTCATATGTTGTTAAACTAATTAGCTAAATTCGGATACAAGGATTCAACACCTACCCGGCACTATGTTGCAGTCTGGGATGCCTCCTAACAGCTCCTCGACATCATAGTCACCATTCAGTCAAACATAGGCTCTTCAAAATAATTTTTTTTTTTCCTAAATAGATTCCTTCAACACTTTGCTTTTATTCAATTACATTTTGAGGTGAACTTATTCAAGACCTGTTATAGTGACCAGCTGGCACTACCTGCAATCTGCCACTAGACGGCACTGTGGTGAAGGGATTGAAGACACCAGATGGACATGTAGAAATATATGCTCCCTGTAAATCACATGATGCGGCTGGATCAACCAATATATGATTTTATTGTGGTGGTTTTAAAAGGCTCTGTGGAGCGCGTAATGGGCTACACATGATCACAAACGTTAGGTTCAAATCCCCAATTATCATCATCAAGTGCCTACAGCAGAGCAGTCTTAATGTGTAAAAAAGGTTCTCGATATATGTTGTGCCTTCATGGAGGAATTTCCATCCATTTCAAGACATTCTGGCAGTCAATCAGTATTTACATCAATCTTCACAAGAGTGAACATTCACATCTTTTAGGCAACATTCCAACTTGAAAAGCAACTAACTTACATTTAGTTTCGTTTACTACTATGTTTAACTACGGAAGCCCTGAACCGCAAGGTGAGAAAAAAAAAAGAAAACTTATCTCGTTATAACGACATATTATGTCGTTTTAACGACTTTCGTTTTAACGACTTAGTATGTCGTTATAACGACATAATATCTCGTTATAACGACATGATATCTCGTTATAACGACATAATAAGTCGTTAAAACGACATAATAAGTCGTTAAAACGACATAATATCTCGTTAAAACGACTTAATAAGTCGTTAAAACGACATAATATGTATGGGAAGCCAAACAAACCAAACGTGGGACGAGACAGCGGAAGTTTACAGTGCTCGCGCCGCGCTGACATGTCATCTGCGCGGTTCAATGGTACGAGCCGCGCGGCCGATTCGTCAGCGCAGCGCGGACGTGTTTCCTAGCGACACCCAATGGGCAGCGCGGCGCGAACAATCCTCACCAGCGCAGCGCGGACGTGTTTCCTAGCGACACCCAATGGGCAGCGCGGCGCGAACAATCCTCACCAGCGCAGCGCGGACATGTTTCCTAGCGACACTCAATGGGCAGCGCGGCGCGAACAATCCTCACCAGCGCAGCGCGGACGTGTTTCCTAGCGACACCCAATGGGCAGCGCGGCGTGAACAATCCTCACCAGCGCAGCGCGGACGTGTTTCCTAGCGACACCCAATGGGCAGCGCGGCGCGAACAATCCTCACCAGCGCTGCGCTGACCAATTTAAACAGATACAAGTTCATTTGGCGCCACTCATTTGCATTTTACCCATATACCTCTGCAAGTATTTTTATTTTAAATGAGTGAGCTAAAATGGCTAGACGCATTGTGGAAACAATTTTAACTACTCCTGACATTTTGAATAGAATTGAGGAGGCTCTAGGGGACAGAGAAAATCATTCAGAAAATGAGAGACGAAGACTTTTTAACCGTTTGCCACAAACCAGACCCACTCCAGCGTTCCAATTCGCACGTAACTTCAGTGGTGAGGCCTCACGGGGAACTGTGAACATGAGAAGAAGGTAAAATTGTGAACAACAATGAATATGCTATTCATCCAGCAAAGTATTTGCATTTAGTCATAGACATAGTTAGCCTATAATTGAGTAGCCTATTTAACTGCCTGATATGTAACTTAAGATATGTTATTTCTGAACTAGAAATGCAAGTGCAAAATAACATTTTCTTATTTCCTTTAGGTGCCAAAGAAACACAGGTGGTCCCTTCATTAGAGAAGTGTGTCTATTGACCTCCCCAGAAACCACAGTTGTACCAAAGGGAATGGCTAGAGTCCAACTCCTAAATAATGGTTACATTATCAGTGGAGTACAATTCCAAAAACGTTGGAATTTCCAGCAGGTGTTGCAGCATATTCATTCTATTTTTGAATCAAAACTTCAACTCAACACTGAATAAGTAACTAAAACTCTGAGATTAGTTGTTTAAATGTTTTAATACTGCATTTTTATACTGCATAAACAAATCCCTTACAAAAATTAACCATGGTTTTATTGTTGTAAAAGTGTAGTAACCATTTTTGATTGATTACCATTTGTATAACCACAGTTTTACAACAAATACCATGGTTAAACTATGTGTAGGAAAGCCATGGTTATTTTGTGGTTACCATTGTTTAACTGCAACAACCATGTGTTTTTGTAGTGAAACCGTGGTTAATTTTTGTAATCAACCATTTAAAAATTAAAGGCATAATCACATTTATTAAGAATGATAATGTCGTCATCAACCACTTACTCACCTGTATGAGATTCTTCCTTCAAAATGGATATCTTGTCATTTATTTAATGTCCTATGCTTCCATAACTGTTCTCAGTCAGCATTTACTTTTCACATTATCTGGCCCTTTTGAGAGATTCAATGTCAAAAAAATTTTGCAAGGCTTTGATTGGATGTTGTGCCGAGTCTTAATTATCCCCTCTGTTAAAGTCACATGGTTTCTTCTTGAATTATTTAACTTTCAATGTGGTCTCAGCCTTTATGAACCCACAGTGCACCAGTGAGTGATTTAAGATGTTACATTTAAACCCACTTATTCAGTATTTATTATGCAAGTAATTTACTCTCTTTTTTACATTTAAGATTGGAGATATTGAGAGCTTTAAACACACAGCTGGTCAAACCTACACTGGAACCTGGAGTTGAACTGACTGGAACCATACTCTGCATGCTTTTTAAAGACAGAGTCATCTATGTACGCCCTTCTGGTGACCTGTCTCAGCCTGATCAGGTAGGGTCATTTATTCTATGAGGACAGACTGTTAAACACAGAAAGTGTGACATTTTTTTTGATATATTTTACTTTTAAAATGGCGACACAGAGCATTTTCAGTGTATAATGACTAGAAACTTTCAAAAGCTGATGATGGAGGCAGAGTATTTTGGCAAGCGCGGTGTCTGTCGCTTTTGACAGGGCAGTTTGTAAACGGTGAGAGATGTGGCGATTCTGTGACGCTCCAGATCCATCATGATCCATCTGAGAGTAGACTAGATGATCAGAGAGTGGAGAGCAGAGGTCGGGCGATATGAGGGAAGAGGAAAGGACGTGACGGAGAGTTTGGGTCGTCTCTTGAGGCCAATAACGGGTGCACAGATTGATGCAGGGCTGTTGAATGATGTGGCAATCATCATCTATGTGGCAGAGGTGACCCTGCTATTGCATTAGGAGGCCATGCCATAGTCATTTGAAAACTTATGAGTCACCCATATTTTATGGGCAAATGTTAAAAGTGGTACAGCAGCACAGGGACATAACCGTAAGCAATCAGTCTCTCAAAACTGACTGTCCCTGTGCTGGACAGAATATCCATATGAACTGATGTACAACACTTTATAACATTTGATAAGAGGAAAATTATGTTTGGCAGATGGAAATTTAAGAGTAATAGCATGGCCCCTCATGGTAACATAAATATAGCCAATATAGAGTTCACAAGGAACACGTTGAAATTGTCTATCCAGTCAGAAGAGAGGAGCGCAATACTAGCTGACTCACCTATGTTACATATTCAAATGAAGTACCTAGCGATTCTACATGCAGAAACTTTTTTCTTTGTCAATGTTTTGCCTGTGTTCGAGTGCATCATTAGTTGTCATGGTTTCTGATTAATTCTGTAATAGGGAATATTCCCTAATCTGTGAATCCACATTGGCCACTTTAGTTTGTGGTGTCCCTCAGGGGTCGATTTTGGGACCGTTGTTGTTTTCGCTCTACGTGCTTCCTTTAAGCAGTGTTTTTCGAAAGTATAGCCTTGCTCTGCAGACGATCTCCAGTTTTACTTTCCTGTGGGGCGAAAACCTGTTCGTTGGACAATGCACAGGAATGTTACAGTGACATCAAACTCTGGTTAGCTAGCAGCTTTCTCCAATTAAATAAGAGTAAAACTGAGGCTTTGATGAGTGAGAGGATGCAGGTTTGTGTGTCAACTCGCTGTCTGAGAGATTAGAGAGCGAGAAAGCGTAGCTGGTATCCTGTATCGAAAATCGATATTTTCGATTCTAACCACAGGTTGACCTACCCTATCTCACGACCAAGTCGTATGAATTCGACGAATGATTAAAAAGGGGCTAATTCGTACGACCTCACTCGTACGAATTCGTACGATTTGTCTAAACCCACGTGATGGGTAGGTGTAACGCCGCCTTCACACTGGCAGTTGAAATCAGCTCCGTAATACACAATACGTTCCCAACGGACGTCGTACTACACAGTGAAAAGCGTCGGACACGGGTAGAACAAAAATGGCAGAGAGAGAGATTAAAGTTTGATTCTGTCAGTTCTGTATGATCTCTCTGATGATACGTTGACATGTCAGGTTGGCTAAAATATGTGATATAGTGGCCAATAGTTCAATGTCTACCTTCAATTTAATTGTACTGCCCTTATAAACGTTAGCAAGTCATGAAAATAAAAAATGACATGACAACTTATCGTTATAAAATCAATTTATTTTATTAAAAGTTAATAATTCAGGTTTGTTTAATCAGTACCATAGCAATTAACGCTCAACTTCCGCTGGAATTGTCGGATAGGAACCGTCCGTAGCTTTTCGCACGAGTTCAAATTTTTTGAACGCATCCGGATGACCAACGGACACGATTTTCTTCGCACAGCACTCGGTCGGACCCGTTTCGGACCCATTCGCATGCGGTCTGCGAATCTCCATAGGAAATGAATAACTTCCGGTCGTTTCGCAGCCGCATCGGAGCTGATTTCAACTGCCAGTGTGAAGGCGGCGTAAGGGGTAGGTCATTCGTACGAATTCATACGAATTGGCCAATTCGTAAAATATGTACAATTTAGCAAAATCGTACTAATTCGTACGAGTGAGCTCGTATGAATTTGTACGAATTAGCCCCTTTTAATCATTCGTCGAATTCATACGACTTGGTCGTGAGATCGGGTTGGGTTGACGGCTCTCACACAACCTTGCGATGCTGTTTGCGAAAGTTTCTTGGAACAACAGAACTTGCAACTATTTTTGGGAAACATTTACCTTTACTAATAGTTACATTAGATTTTTTTCTTTTTTCATTATAATAATCTCTCTAACTGTCTATTTTCCTTTCTCTCTCTCAGTCAAGTCATGAAGGGTGAATGTTGAGACAGACTGAGTAAATCTCTCCACTGATTGGTTCATTATCTCACTGTCACCTCACGCCTTGTGCTGAAGGTTACTTATGAATAAATGAATCGGATTCTGACATTAGCTCATCCTCCCCGTTTCCAGAATTAATTCCACTGTTGATTTCGATCTGGGAATAAATCCATTGCTTTCACGTTCTCGGTGGCGGCTTTAAGCCGACGCTGTCTGCATTGTCAATTGCTAATGAGCTAGCATACTGTTTACCCGTCATGGGCGCTGCACTGCTGCACATGGGGTGACGGCTGCCTGTTTTTAATGATCTTATGTGCCATACGCATCAGAGGCAAGGGACCACTGGGCTCTTATCGACAGATGTTTAACTCGAAACAGAAACACAAGACACAGCTGTTCGCAGAGTTGTGCAGAAAGAGCTGCTAAACTTCTACCAGACATTCCACCTTTTGTCCAATCGATGGATTGTACTTTTATATTTTCAATATAATATTTTATATTTTTACATTTTTCATAGTTTGTTGTCATATTTGCTGGTTGCACATTGTTTAAAGATGGTTATTTAGTTTAAAAGACATGACTTTTTGCACAAGAATATATAAGAATATATGTATATTAAGGCATTAAGGCATGTCATGACCCATCTTAAGGGATAATTCACCCCAGTGTTGTCTAATCATGTCATATGCCCATTCTTTTGTTCAGAAGGCATACGATAGGGTTTGGTGAAACCTAAATATTTTGCTTTTTAGGAAATGGTTGCTCAGCCGTAATTTTTTGTATGATCTGCTTACTGTGATGTTTATGTTTAGGGGTGGACCTTCATCCTTACGTTTTTCTAAAAATAGCATGTTTTTCTACAATTCACATAAAATCACCACTTTTTAAAAATGTTTTCTCTTGAGATTGGGTTGGAATGAGTTGAACACAAGAGCTTGCAGTTGTTAATGCATACTCAGCTATTTATGTATGCATTAAATGCTTTACTGGTAATTGTACTCCTAGGGCCCTATTTTAATGACCTAAGCGCACGACGCAAGTGCACCTAAGTCGTGTCTGAACC